>JAVJAQ010006071.1:0-21243 GCA_032362365.1 Zygogramma bicolorata | reverse complement strand
GCAATAATTTAATAGTATATTAGGTAAAGGTGTAGAACACGTCAAATCTCAGATTCTGATGAAAATTGCAGAGGAAGTTCAGGGTACCTTGAAATGATTGAAAAACATGAAATTTTGGTGCGGAAACCATAGGAAAACCTCATTTCAATGAAAAATAATGAGCGGAGGGTACGAAAAAAAACCTTAGATTTACTGTTATATCATCCTTGTACTTACCACTACATTCATGAAATTATATCTACATATACTATTCTTGAATAAATATTAACTTTTTGTATATATTTCAGCTCATACAGTTTGCATTCATTGCTGGAATTTAATTACTACAAGTCAAAAAGTTGACATCAACATTCATGAAATTTCAGTCATTTGACAGCTGCATAGAGATAAGATAACCGGTACGATGTTGTCACAATTCCAAAATGTTCTATTTTATATTCGAAAGGTATACAATTGCAAGTTATGATCTTTTAAAAATCGAAAATGGACATGTTCTGCCTTCTTTTTCTGCACCACAAAATCTCTCGGACCACACGCGTTTTAATACATGGTAAGTATGTTTTTTTATGATGATGAATTTTTTTATGAAGATGTTTCTTTGCATTCGGCTGATGCGATTGAAGATTCAGACTTTGGAAGAGGATTGAAGCGACTATTATTGATGCTGTGGAAGCAGTTTAATAACATTTTGTTGAGTAAAGGTTCTGTGTTGAGTTAGGTTTGACTTCTTCTTTCACATGATTGCACATTTTGGATCATAATCAGTTTTATTTTGTTCAATTATATTTAATTTCAATACATTTTCATATACTTATATGGTATAGGTAATATATGAGAAGATAAAATTATATTGGTTGTTGAAAATAATCGAAAACTGTTATAGACGAATATTATAATGCACCACCGCGATTTCTGAAATATTTTGTAGGTGCTGGTTTTCCAATATGGTAAAATATTCAATTCTCAAAAACTTAGGTGGGTTTGACTTTCATTTAACTCGATAATCAGACGTTATTCAAGTGATGCTAGGTTAGGTAGGTTTGATTCTGATTTATCTCGATAATCAGACGTGATTCAAATGATGCTAGGTTAGTTTATGTTTTGATGGCAATTCGAATACGACATTGTCCTAATTAACAGTTTGGCAACTTTGCTTTACATCACGTGCGTTACCGGAAAAATGTTGTCACTATGACAGTCACTGTTGTCAGTGTCGTGTTAATGGTGAATTTTTCTGAGTAAACATTTTGATATTTTCAATGGATATTTGGAAAAAACATATGCTCAATTCTGATGTGTTCAATCAAAAAAAGTGTGAGTACTTCTATTTCGTTCGAAATTTCGTGACTAAAGCAACAACACAATGAGATTTTTTTCAACTCAGAAATTACTAGTTTTTTTGGCTATAATTTCAGTTTTTCACACGAAATAATCGTTTTTCATAGCTTCCGCGCCAAAATTTCTATGTATTTTTCGGTTGTAGACCGTTTCTGGCGATTTCCAAAATAAATACAAAAATTGGCGATTTGACGTATTCTACACCTTTGCCGTATATTATTCAACGAGCATACTATTCACGAGGTGAAGTTTATGGTCCCGAGCCGCAGGCGAGTGTTTTAAATCACCGAGAGAATAATAGCAATTATTCGAGAGTAGAATACTATACTTTGTCCATGATACTTTGTGAACTGATCGCAATTTTTATCTCTACACGAGTAACAAGGAATTTGTATTATTACCAATTGAAAACAAATTCAACAATTTAAAAGTATTAATACTAAAATTTGTATTATAACAATGTTCAAAACTGATTGAGGCAAGTCTGAACTTATATTGATTGAATTTTTGTTATTCATAAACGAGCTTGTCAATATGGTTTCATATCGCTTTCATGTATTCTGTTTCTTGTTATGTATTTTTTCTGCTGCTCACGTGGATTCATTCTTCGGGCAATAAAGCTTATTTATTATTATTATTATTATTATTATCTTATCGAGTCAGAAGATTTGTAAGGAAAAATGTGAATGGGAGATAAAAACATAAGAATAGATGGAAAAGATAACCAATATCATTTGAAGATAAAAAAAATTGTCTGAAAATCAAATGGAGTGGTGATACAATAGAACAAATTCACCAAGAAGTGGAATCGAAAAAAAAAATTTGTCAAGAAAATTTTTTAAAAATTATTGAGAGGGAATGGGAACAGAATTAATCTGACATATGTTTCATATCTGTCCCATTTCATCAGAGTTCACTTCTACAATATATTTTCCAATGTGTCTTTATTATTAGCATGTCTCTTTTTGAATAATGTCAATCAATCCCAAAGAACCACTGAACAGCTGATAGGTATAAAACATATATTGAATAAAAAACAACGCTTTGGGAATTTTGGCCAGTAGTATAGAGATCGTAGATTGAATCACACATTTTCTTGATTACCTATGGTGAGTTTATACAGTACGTAAAATAAAATAATAGATAAAATAAAGTAAAATTGGAAGTAATAATTTGCAGAGTGTTTAAAGGGACTGTATAAGTAAAATAGGAAATACAGAGCAGCCAATCAAAGTTCGGTTTTAAATTTGGGGTAAAATTTTTGTGATTGGTTCGAAAAAATAATTTCTACTTACTGTAATGTTATTGCAAGTCTCTGACCTGGTTCTATTGGACATTTAGTGGGGTCTTTTTGAATAAATGGCCTAATCAAATTGAGCAAGTAATCAAACATTTCTGGGGACATACGGGTATATAATTACCGCAGAATTTATAGATTGGCATTGAAGCGGGCAAAGGAATTATTTTACAATAGTAGACTCAGTGAGTCTCACAATAAGATGAAAGAGTCCTGGTCAATTATAAATGACTTAAGAGGAAACTCAAAAAAACATAAATGTAACATTACTCTAAGCCCTGATACTATAAATGACTTTTACTGCTCCATTGCAGAAAATATGAGTAAAAATATTGCTAGTCCGTATGATCCATTAGTGCATCTAGAAAATTTAGGCATAGATGAGAACTTGTTTCTGTATGAGACCAACATTAATGAACTGATTGAAATCTTGAAGGATATTAAAAACAAAAATACTGCAGGCTACGATGACATTTCAATTAAAATAATACAGAACCTTCCTCCTAGTGCTCTGAATGTGCTGGTTTCACTGATAAATTTATCCTTTCAAACAGGCACATTTCCTTCATTTTCAAAAACTTCTGTGGTCATTCCTCTCCATAAGGGCGGAGATTCTGATGATCCCTCTAATCTCCGTCCTATATCTCTTATACCAACCATCGCAAAAATCATTGAAAAGATAATTAAAAAACGACTACTTGGATTCTTAATTAAGCATAACATCATCAGTGAAAACCAATTCGGCTTCCAGAATAATAAAAATACTCATGATGCTATTTTCTCATTTCTAAATAAAGTTTATTCTGAGATAAATGTCGGTGAAAAGACTGCTGCAGTGTTTTGTGACCTGTCAAAGGCATTTGACTGCGTTAATCACGAAATACTGCTGAGAAAGCTACATTGTTATGGATGCAGAGGAGTAACTCTCAAATGGTTCGATTCCTACCTGAAGGGACGATCGCAAATGGTCAAAACTGTTCAACTTTCAAGAAAAAGGGAAATTAATTCGGGTGTTCCACAAGGTTCTGTTTTAGGTCCCATTCTTTTTTTATTATATATTAATGACCTCACCAAGCTTGATATTTCTGGAAAGTTCACCTTATTTGCAGATGACACAACCATACTTTGGAATAATAAAAATACTTGTGAGTTACATAAAATAATCTCTGCTGATTTGAAAAAAGTGAAAGATTGGTGTGATTCAAACATCCTATCTTTCAACTTAACTAAAACAAATTTAATATCGTTTAGATGCTCGATCAACGAACTTTATTTTGAAGATAGATCATTGGAATCTAAAAATAGCACTAAATTTCTAGGAGTGTTCATTGATCAGAATTTAAAATTTGTGGATCATGTTAAACAACTCACTAGCAAAGTCGCCTCTGGCTGTTATGCGGTTAGAGTAATTCGTAAGGAATTGGGATTCGGCACTGCAAAGATGGCTTACTATGCACTCATAGATTCTCACTTACGCTACGGAATACCGTTTTGGGGAGCATGCAGCCCAACTTTATTCAATAGTCTTCTGATTTTACAGAAAAGGGCAATAAGGTATATGGGACACCTTAAACCAAGAGAGTCCTGTAGAACCTTCTTCAAAAACCATAATATCCTAACGGTAACTGCATTATTCATACTGGAATCTGTGTGTTTAATAAATAAGCATATATTAAACTTCGCCACATCCTCTTCCCATTATAACACCCGCAACTGCAGACACACTCTGCAACTCACAGTGCCAACTAAAAACATCACCAGAGACTCCATATTTTACAATGGAGGAAAAATGTACAATCATTTGCCTCTGTACATAAGATCTGCCAATATAAATGACTTCCAATTCAGGAAGTTAGTCAAACAATTTCTATCTGATAGACCCTATTATACTTTGAATGAATTTTTTGACGACAACTTTTAACTGATTGACTAGCTCATGTTTTTTATCTTCATTAAGGAGCTTTCAAATTTTTACTCTCTATGTCTATTTTTATATGAACTTGACTTCCACTCTTTTATATATACATACTTTTTGCAATCTCCTTTTTACCATGTTTTGTATGTATTTTTATAGTTTTATTTTTGTTATCTTTTGGTATATATCGCATTTTTTAAGTAAGTATTTACTACCCAAGCTTTGTCAACAAGATTATGTCTTATGATAATAAAGCATATTATTATTATTATTATTATATTTGAAAAACTGGTCCCTGTCATTGTTTTTCATAAATAATAAAAGAATATCAAAAACACAGTCGTTTTCGATTGAGAGGTCTACTCTTGAACCGACGGTGTCTACTTTGGTTTAATAAAACATAAGCCCCAGTGGACAACAGTAGAAATATAATTAAATCCTCATCGTCTAACAACAGTTTTCTCTGCATATAATTCATAATAATATATTCAAATCACAACACAATTTCTTAGGTTAAGTTAACGAAAACAAATCCGTAGCTGTCATCTGATCGATCTAGTAGAAAATGCGCATGTGCGAAATAACCACGCAAAATAATAAGAAGAAAGATGACCATCTTTTATTTCACTTCCAATTTTATTCTATTCCTTATTTTATTTTATTTCTGTATGAACCTGTTAGGGGAGTTGTGCAGTTTCATCTTTTTGTTTTACTTAATATTACTTCTTATTTTATTTTACTTACTGTATAAACCCACCATTATACATAACACCGATAGATTGCAATCAACTCAGAAACTAAAAGAAATTATTTTGTCAGTGTCGTACTATTCATGTTCCAAAGATTATTTAATGTCTAAACTTTCATTCACCTCATAAATTTCTATCGTCAACTATATTTCGAACCTTCCTTCTTTTTTTCAAACATTTCAGTCAAACTGACAGAGAACTCTGCACCTGATTTTACCAGCAGAATAGGAAACATTGTCGTGCATTGTCAAGTGAACAGAAATATTGGCATTATTGTGTAGATGGCGTAACAAAAAAATTCAAATCATTTTTACACTGGCATTGACTTACTATATCTCTATTAACAATGGTAGTATATGCCTTCTATATGGATATCATTATCAATTGAATTCCAGAGACTGGAGAAGAATGATCGTTGAAGGTAATATAGTTTTTAGTGTGAAACATTATACAGAAGAACAGGTTGATTTTGATGTAATTAAATCTGTGCTTCTCGGCATACACCGAATTTTTTCTTCCTGAATCTCCTGCAAATTTTATTCAATTCAAATCGAAAGTACCCAACAATCCAACTCATTTTCGAACCCCACGATTCACTCAATGCCGGTGAGATATATGGCCAGGCGTGTATACAAGGGGGGTAAAGGATGAAATTACCCCCCTCCACCAGGATCTATTATTTTTATCACATAACATATATATATATATATATATATATATATATATATATATATATATATATATATATATATATATATATATATATATATATGTATATATATATGAATATATATATATATATATATATATATATAGAGAGAGAGAGAAGGGTAGTCTCTTGACTGGACTAGTTGAAAAAACCGTCTAAATTTGGAAAATCCTCATGAAATGAAAATTAACCTTGGGGTTGCAGTCATGAATTGAGTTTGGCCTGATATAGTAAAACTCTTTATTAAATTGTCGAGCTTTCGAAAATCTTTATTTTCTTTTTCAAGACATTAATGTGAGATTAGATGTAAAACAGCAGAAGAAAAAACCCTTGTCCATCACAAACAGAAAAAACATTTCTTATCAGAAACATTCATAAAAACTAAACTGGAAACCATGTCTCCGAAAATATCACTGGGAAGAAATGGAACCATTCATCCACATTACATTGAAGTGCACGAATTAATACATGTGCATAAGATTAACAGAACAATTTGGAAAAATTTTTTTCATTTTACATTTTTAAAAATAACGACTTGTTGAGTGAACAGAGCCATGTGCTCAAGTGTTTTTTCTTCTGCTGTTTTACATCTAATCTCACATTAATGTCTTGAAAAAGAAAATAAAGATTTTCGAAAGCTCGACAATTTAATAAAGAGTTTTACTATATCAGGCCAAACTCAATTTATGACTGCAACCCCAAGGTTAATTTTGATTTCATGAGGATTTTCCAAATTTAGACGGTTTATATATATATATATATATATATATATATATATATATATATATATATATATAGGGTGATATATCAAAAAATAAAATAAATGTGTGAAAAATCAAACACGATTTCATTTCACCTTTACTCCCTGTAACCCTGTAAGATCGCAGAATCCAGTAATCAAATTCAAAATCATTATCAAAATTATAGAATATCTCAGAATATTATATAGTCTCTGGTATTTCAGAAAAAAATGATTATTACCAACAGTTCTGGGAGTACGTTAGTGACTTTTCCACCTCGACAGATACCGCTTTCAAAAAATGCGATTCTAACATTTTCCGTTTGATTAAAAAATGCATCCTATTGACTTCGACCTGACCTGACAATATCTCAGGATCGGTTAACTGGCCTAGCACAATAACACATTCATTCCTGGGACTTACCCATAGCAGCTGATGCATTTATAGATCATTATGTTGATGAGAAACATCGAAATTTAAATTTATTGTTCAATTTTTCTGTTGCATTCAATTAGTATAAACTTTTCATTCTTCTTATATTGATATTTAGTATGATAAATACATGAAAGAATATCATTGAAACGGTTTATTTTTACTTACGTTGACAAAGGCAAATGTTAGTTTTCTCTAAAGTCTGAAGTTTATTCTCATCGAAAATTATTGATTTCTATAATTCATAATTTCATTTATGAAAAAAATTAAGATTAAACAAATGTGACGTTTTTATTCCACAGTTTCCTAATAATTCAAGTCTTTGTGAAAGATAAGTTTTTAAAAAAATTTTAATATGCATTCGTGTTTTGATAAAATGGTGGAGACACATAATTTTCTCAATGATTAGCTCCCTTATAAACTTCAGCTGTATATGCGCTGGATTATCCCATCAAGAGTCCCTCCGCCGCCCATACAGGCGAAAATAAGAGTTGACGAATTTCTGCTGAACGTCCCACTCCTGAGGGACACTCAACTGGCTCTAGAACAATTAGCACTGCATTCAAGCGTGTCCGACAATTACCAGGGAGTGACCAAACTGACCGCTTCACTGAAAGGGTTGGATTACGTCTCTCGGGACGGATCAGGCTTTCCAGGAGCCCTTTTGACGGTTCTGCGATAAAAGAAAGTGCCGTAAAGTATGCAAATTGCTCACGGCGAGACGCTTTGCTATTCAAATAGTCACCGCAAATAACTTAGTGTCGTAAAGATATATAGAAGTAACTGGATTTACATGTATTTGGCGGATTTACAAGGCAACAAATCTTGTAATCTTGTATTGAAGTCAAGCCCTTTCGGCATTTATATATTTTTGACGAGAGACGGGCGGTGTCTGACAATGGAACGTTCCATGAGTACGTTGAACAGTTCTTTAGAGGGTTGCTTTTACTTTGTTTTCTTCACTGAACTTATCTAATTCCTAATTGAATATCCATATAGCGTATGATACGACACAAACTCTTTCAAGATATAATGTAAATTGATAACTTGATTTTTGAGAAATAGGCTCAATTTGGATTATCGTACGTCTTGAAAATTTTTTATGAAAATCTAGTTTTTGTACAACTGACATTAAAAATGACGTTTTTAATTCATTGACACATGAACTAAAAACTGACGTTTTCACAAAATCACTTTTAACACTAGTGTTAAAAGTACTTTTAACACTAGTGTTAAAAGTAAAATGACAGATGAGATGATGGATACTAAAAGCGTCTAGCGACAGATGTACACAGCTCGGGAGCCAAAATGTCCATCTGTCGCTAGACGCTAGTATGGATACTCAGTAATATAGATCTCTCTAATAGAAACACTTTATTCAGATATTAATACTATTATAACAATCAGAATCAAAATTACTCATTAATATGTATTTGGCAATTTGTACAATTTGTGATATTAACTGACGAAGTAACTGCAGAAGCTTCATCGCCAATCAATGATGGTGCTATTATTGAAGTGGGATGATCAAATAATGCTGGGAGAGAACTAGAACTTATACCAGGAAACATTTTTTCAGCTATTTTATTTTTATTTTCAATGGAATCCTCGATATAACCCTCAGCTACAGTTGAGGACTTCCACCCGCCATGTAGTTTTATTGTAGTCAAATTTGCTCCTGAATTCGCTAACAGAGATGCTGAAGATCTTCGAAAGCAATGGCCGGTAAACTGCTGCGGATCTGGTAATTTCAGAAATTCAGCAATAGTGGAAGGCATCTTCCCAAAAGTATTTATTCCAACTGGTTGAATAGTGCATTTGTAGTTAGAGTAATTCAGGAAAAATCGACGGTGAGTAACAGAAGTTGGGCGTAATACAGCATATTCACGGTAATAATTCACGTAGTGTCCAACGATGCAAAAACTTCTTTGAATGTTGGTTTTGGTATCCGAAATATGAATTAGTAATGACTGTATAGTTTCTTCAATGTCATCTACGCTCAATTTGCAGAGTTCTTCACGACGGCACGCTCCAAATAATCCAAAAATGGTTGCCACTTTAATCATAAGATATTTGGTATCGGGAGCTTCATTTAAAAATCTGTCAATCTGTTCCCTTGTCAGAATTTTCGATTTTTTCGGACGGTATCCGACACTTTTTCGTTTCAAAAATGCGACTAATTTATGGTATTTACTTATATCCACGTTTTCCTTGATTTTCAGTTCAGCTTTTATCATAGAGAATTTAGACCACAGTGTTGATGATTTCCATAACTTCGATTTTTCTTCGAAATAAACTAAAAGTACCTACGCTTTCGCTGAACTTGCCTTCAACTTTCTTCAGTTGACTCCATTCGATGAATCCATTATAAGCAATATCATATTGTTGCCGTGATTTTTCAGGCAACAGATCTAAAGTTGCTCTGTTTGCAGCTTCTTGAATTTCTGGTGGAAGAAAATCATCTAAATCATCCATTCCAACTTCCATTATATTTACCTATATTTGCAACAGTAATAGCTACGAACACAAAGAAGCTAGGATCGTTTATTAATTTGTGGTAACTAATAAACAACAATTATTAGGCAATTGTTTTTTACCTGCCTGTCATGCTTGCAATTTAGATTTGGAATACAAAATATGGTTGTCAATTATAAAGTCCATGTAGCTAGATGCGTAGAGCATCTGACTTGTAATCCAAAGATCGTGTGTTCAAATCCTTACGGATCTTATATTTTTTTTGTTTTTTTCTTACTAGCAGTAACTGTTGAACAAAAAATTTTGTATGATACATTTGTTAAAAGTGATTTTATTTTGCTCGTGAGGTTGCTCCACTCGCTAACGCTCATAGCGTATCATAAATAACTCTTTTGTACAACTGTCATCAAAATGGTTTTTAATGGTTGTCAAGAGTATTAAAATATGATGTTTACAAAGAGGCGTGTTGAAAATATTTTCAACACTAGTGTTAATAGTACTTTTAACAGGATTTTCTTCTGCCAAGAAAATTAAAATATGCGGTTTCGTACTGTAGATCCTATTTTTACGGTAACAATTCAATTATAGCTGTTTTTGCAGCTTCTGCAATATCGTCAGGAATATACAATTCCTCACTATTGTTCTTCATTATGCAAGAGATGTGACTTCAAATCACTTTAATATTTAGTAGTAATGAAGTATATTTCACCTCTCCTCTCAACGTTCATTTGATAAGTTACCATATGAGTTGAGAGAATGTGCATTACTCTTGATATTCGAAAGCAAACTCAAATTGATTTCAATTGGAAAAACTTCTATTCCATAGCAGGCTGTTTTTCATCAGATTCCATCATTTTAGGTATGTTCAAATATTTTCAATACATTCTTATCAGTTTCATGACATAGCATCGTATCCATTTCCAAATATTCATGTGGATAGGCTTGGCCAATGATGTTTTAATAATTTTTTGATAACCGTCTTTGGACAAATGTTACTGTTTGAGTCGACATGTGTTTACATTCCATTTCAATTGGGATATTATGATATTGTTGTCTTGCTGTGACTACTATTAACATGTTCTATACAATATTTGTATTGGCTTATGGAATAAAATAAAATAAATAAATTTAATGGTTTCAAAATGAATTTACAGTCTGAATATAGTATTAAAGCGTCAGTTGCCGTCCATTTATTCATAATCTTTGTCGGAAAGAAATGATGTTTACTATGGAAAGAATGACAGCGATCTGAATTAACATTTCCAATATGCATTTCATTTGTTTCGATACTTCTGACATTTCAAAATCGGGCTCGGAGCCGAAAAGTATCTAAGTTGAACAAAAGAGCAGCGTTCCGACTAGAAATCGCAAACAATAGTGACTTCTCAAACACAAATCGACGAAAAAATTCAAGTTTTCATACTGTTGTATACTGAAAATATATGTTTCTCATATTTGGCAGCATTCAATGGAAAAATTCAGAGAAACGATAGCTGTTGCACTCGATATATCACAAGCGTTTGATCAAGTTTGGCATTGGGGTCTCCTTTCTGAACTGACGTCTTATGGTTTGCCTCCTCAGTTGTGTGCTTCGTTGAAGAGCTTCTTGTCTGGTAGGTCTCTGTATGTGGTTGTTGATGGAGTATCATCTGATATTCTCCCAATATATGCTGGTGTTCCACAGGGTTCAGTTCCGGCGCCCACTTTGTTTCTGCTCCATATCAATGATTTGCTCGAGAAAAAAAATCTTGATCAGTACATAGTTTTGCGGACGGCAGTACTCTTCATACTAGTTTATCTTCCAGAGTCCCCATACCAGCTCAAGAAACAAAAATTCAAAGGAACCATCACGTCTATAAAATTAACGATGACTTGGTAAAAATAATAGAATGGGGGGTAACATGAACTTGGTGGAATTCAATGCTTGTAAAACCCAGGCATATCTCTTCTCAAGGATCTATCATCATCTAGAATTCAGATGTCAGATGTCAAATGTCAGGAATAACTATTCCTACAAAGTCAAGTATCTCGATGCTTAAAATTACGATCAGTGATAATCTCTCATGGAAAAAGCTTGTGAGATCGATCGCTAAAGGTGCTTCCCAGAAACTTGGATTTCTATTTCGTGCGGAGAAATACCCTTCTCGTCAGCTTCTAATGATCCACAAGGCTCAGATAAAACCTGTCTTGGAATATGGTTCTCATGTGTGGAGCTCGGCACCAAACCATTCATTGAGGCTTCTCGATTCTATTCAGAGAAAGGCAATCCGTCCTGTTGGTGATTCTTCGCTCATAGACTCGCTTACTTCATTGGAAAATCGTAGAAGGGTCGGATATTTTCACGGTCGGTGCTCTCCTGAATTGTTCCACCCTTGGCAATATCTACACGGATGACTCGACGAGTACAGAATTCCCACCCCTTTGTTGTGAATTTGGAGACCTGTGGAACCTCTCTTGCTCAGGGATCTTTTTTTAATAGAACAGCTGGGCTTTCGAACTCCTAGCCGAAAGAGGTTTTTCCTGAGGCTCACTAACTTCAAAAACTCAAAATGAATGTTAATTCGTATCTCCTGTTCCTTGATTCAAGCGTTGTTCTTTGAACATTACAGGGCTTCCTTTCGTGTGAATCTGCATATATAAAAAAATACACGTAATTGTAGACATTTCAAATCTCCGATCTGAAATATCCATTCGTGTAATGGAAAATATCGCTCCGTCTGCCGTCCATAAAAAAACACTTGTAACGATGTCCGATCCTAATCAGACCGTAGTTTTTCGGAATGACGGTGCACAATTCCTAACTAATGGAATCACTTTCGATTATAATATCTGAATAATTGTTTCAATAAAGGGCGCTCTGTTATTCCTTGGCGTGATTAATATACTTTTAATTCGACGATAAAAAATGTAAACGCTTTTTAGTTCATTTGTTTTGGTAGCGGTTTATGTGCTAATGATTCCTAATCAGCGAAATCAGTGACTCAGATCGTTACAGAGTGTGTTTGCATGCAGAACCGTAGAAAAAAATACCGAACTGTAATTTTGCTTGATATTCATTCAATAATTAGTTACGAGACATATTGAAGCAATCAGGCAGTTATTATCTCGACAAATATCGAGGATAATGAAGGTCGCGCCTTATACTAACAGTAAAACAATAAAAAAATCAATAGATAAAATTCTTATATCGCTAAATCACTCATAATTTGATTTCTGCTCGGAAAATCTTCAAGAAATTTTCAAGTACACCTCTGCACTAGAACTGTAACAAATCTCCTGCTGAAAATTATAGACCAATATATATCATATCATCAAAAATGATCTTTCGAACAATTCGTTCAGGCTAGTATAAAATATATATATATCACCAGTATTTTTTCTAAAATTTTTGAGAAACTGATCAAATCACTTTGAGAAAAACAACTTTTTTTTTCAACATCAGTATGGATTCTGCAGAAACTGCTCCACTTTAGATGCTGTCCGGAATGTTATTGAATACTCTGCTGGTGCACTAGAGAGTGGAGGGGTTAAAGGCTTTGGACTCTGTTTCTCACTAGATATCAAATAAAAAGGCATGATTTGAGTATTGGATAAAACATTGAAAATCCTATGAAATAAGGTGTAGTATCTCCTGAAAAAAAAGCTGCATTTTGGCGTCAGGTGACATCATATGTTTTCTCACCGAAAATTACAGAAAATGTTTCACATTTGATTTAAATCGATTAGGATGAGACTGACTTTTTTTCATTTATTATTAACACCAATTCATTTCTATGATTTGTTACTCATTTTTTGAGTTCAATTGATGATATCAACACTCAAGAATGACGATTAAAACTCATTGAGCCAAAGTAGATTTTGTTATACACAAGCCCTGTAATTTTCAAAAAACAGCGTGAATCAAGGGACAGGAGATACGAATTAAATTTCATTTCAAATTTTTGTTTTGTTTTGTTTTGTAGTTTATAAGTCCGAGAAAAAACTCTCTCGGCAAGGACTTCCAAAGTCAGCTCTCATATCTAAAACAGATCATCCTCAAGCCAGAGAGGTTCGACAGGTCTCCAAGCCCATAACAGAGAGGTGGGAATTTTGTACTCCTCGAGTCATCCGTCTAGATACTGCCAAGGGTGGGACGATTGATAACAATCCAGAAGAGCACCGTGAAAAATAGAAGAGAGACAAGTCTCCGACTCTTCTACGATGCTCCAACGAAGTAAGCGAGTCTGTAAGCGAAGAATCACCAATAATACGGATGGCCTTTCTCTGAATGAAATCAAGAAGCTTCAATGAATGATATAGTGTCGATCCCCATACATGAGAACTATATATCCCCCGTAGATCATTAGAACATGACGAGAAGTAAAGTATTTCTTCGCTCCTAATAGATATCCAATCTTCTGGAAAGCACCTTCAGCGATCGATCCCACATGGTTTTTCCATGAGGAATTATTACTGATCATGATTCCTATCATCGATATACTTGACTCTGTGGAAATAATCACTCCGGATATCTGGATATTAGACAAAGATAGATCGGCTTTCTTTGAGAAGAAACGTGCCTGGATTTTCAACCAAGTCGATGTCAACCCATTCTATTATTTTCGCCAAGTTAACGTTGATTCTACCACCCTTAATGATCCTCAGAATTTTGGTTTCTCGGTATGGGGACTATGAAACTAGTATGAGTACTGTCGTCCGCAAAAGCTTACACTGAACAAGCTGTTCTCTCCAGCAAATCATTGATATGAAGCAGGAACAAAGTGGGCCCTAGAACTGAACCTTGTAAAACACCTGCATTTATTGAGAGAATATCAGACGATACCCAATCAACAACCACTTACAGAGACCTATCAGACAGAAAACTCTTCACCAAATAATAATAAATGAAATAATATCTCCATTACGAATAACTCACCCTGTATACATACACGAAAACGAAATCGACCGATGAAGGATCACGGACGAGATTAGTTGTTCTCCTTTCGGGTTTTCAATTTGGCGAAACCCCACTGTTCTGACCAGATTTGGGCGCATCGCTAGCATTCCTTGGTCAGTGTTCGGATTCCGAACGTCCAATCCGGGACCCCGTAAAATGGCTGACAAGAACCTATTAAACGCGGACCGAAAACACGCCATGTTCGCCTCGCATGTGTTGCTTACCCACGGTCGAAAATACCCTCGAAAATACCTTTTCGTCTGTGGATGAAAATTGTGTTCAGTAATAGGCTGGAGGTCTGGAGATTTTCTCATCGATCCGAAATGAAAATGGGAACAGAATTAGTCGAACTAGATAAGTATCTCTGGGCTGCAATTCTTGAAATAAATCCGTATACGACTTAGTGTTGCAATTCAACACATTCAGTCCATATATCTCTACGTCACTCTATTCGTATGAAAATGAAATCCGTATGACTCAAGAATTGCAGCCCTGGAGAGTTGTAGGGTTAATTTGTTACAATCGTAAAAATGATTGTTTGAATGTGGTTGACAATGTTCCTTGCTGAAAGGTAATGGTTCGGACTTCCATCGTCTATATTATCACCTCCATTGAAACCTGTTGCTAAGAACGAAAGGATAAAAATAAAAATCAAGTGAGAAAATCAAATCCCAAACGAAAGGTTGAAATGGATTTTTTGGTCAATAGTGAAATAAGGGATTAATTGATCAAAGAAAATAATGTTGTTACAAAAAAATCAAGATATCGAATGTGACATATGAGTCAAAAAATGTATGGATAAAAAAATAAATTAATACTGTGACAAGAAAATTGAGGTATCGAATATGGGGTACTAGTCAAAAAATGTTAATAAAGAAATGAGTGAAATATTATGAATGAATGTTGAAACCAAGTTTAAAGTTGTGAGTAAGTAAGTAATTTATTCAGGTAATTCACAGACATTTTTTCACAGAAAAAAATTGTTGTTTCCCACTTTGAGCCACCTAATGTACTAACGACGTTTCGATTGCTGGTATCCGCAATCGTCTTCGGGTGATAATATTTCGAGGTGTGGTCGGTTATAAAGCCCCGGTTTTCCTATGGGGGGGGGAGGGGTGGTACTGATAAGGAGGCGAGCGGGTGCTACTACTAGAAGTGTGCTGATCGATTTTCAGCGGGAAATTAATATATTGGCGCGAGATTTCTCCTCATCGAGCCGAAGTCGGTCCATGCCTTGGATAAGCGGTCTCCACCCATTCCGGATCTCCGTAAAAATGAATCATGTCAATAATAATATGGGACATAATAGACTGAAGCCTATATTGAAACAGTTCTGCATTACCTAGTCCACTTCACTCATTTTTCGATTTTTCAACTTGATACTCATTATGATTAGATTAGTTTAGTAGCCAGGTAAGTAGTAGTAGGAACACAACTTGTTTGAGTAGTTGCTATAAGTCGTTGTAACGGTAATCAGGTATCAAGGTTCCAGGAACTTGTTCGAACGCTTCCAATAGTAGTTTTTCATTATACCTACTAGACAATAAAGAAATGCTAGAACATTCGATATAGTCGATGGGCATATCAGAAGACAGGCGTTAAATCAAATCATCTTTCGAACAGTTCATTCGGGCCAGTGTCAAACTACCTACCTAGTAGCTGGCGCCTGTCAGAAAACAACTACCCTCCTGGCTAATACCACGAAGGGCTTTGCATTATATCCGACCGGTGCCAGTGCGGGTTTCTTCACAGAACAAAATCCTGCATTCGCTTTTGGCGATTCAATTGAAGGAATTGTTTTCAATTATTGGAACGAATTGTTCGAAAAATAATTTAATAAAGGAATACATTAAAACCTTCACTCTAACTGCCACCAGTAGATGAAGCAAACTATCGCTGAGTTTATTACTCTATTTTTCTCTAAAGCACACGTTTTATGAAAGAAAATAATTCATAAATGCTCTGTCAACTTCTATATGAAGTATTTCATAAATCCTAGCAGATGAAGCGAGGCCTTATGTACTCTTGCGAATAGTTCAACATAATCTTTTGAGTTGATAAAAACTCACTTCCACATGGTAGACTACCCTTCCTCTCTTTTGCCATCATTTCGGTATCATTCCAATCTAATGCCGATGGGGATTACACAGTGGGATGGAAAGACACTAAAATGATGGCAAAAGAGGGTAATGGCAGAAAATTAAAGAAATCTGCTTTCATCATGCTGTCTGGGAAAGACTGCATCTCTATGAGTTTCCTTGATATGGATCGCGGTTGGTTGCCCCTCCTGAAGGACAAAATATTATGTCAGATCTCAAATTTCTGACAAATGTCAAATACGCACATCGTCAACAAATAATTTAATTTGAAAATCAATTTGCTTATGATTTTTGAGAATGGAGGCGGATTTAGTTTCCGAAACGTTAACGAGAATTATTTACATATATTAGTTCCTTTGATTTTTTGATTGTCAAATTAAAGTTAGAACAGAAGTTGAAACTTTTCCTAGAGATCAATTACCCTAACACCAAACTGATATTTTTGCACTAGACGCGCGTTTCGCTAACAAGGTTAGCATCTTCAGGAGAAGAAAATTGATACTTTTACTTCTCCTGAAGATGCTAACCTTGTTAGCGAAACGCGCGTCGAGTGCAAAAATATCAGTTTGGTGTGTTAGGGTTATTGATCTCTAGGAAAAGTTTCAACTTTTACACCAAAGGTTCCAAAACTCATCGTTTATTTCAGAACAGAAGTTGCTGATTAATTTTGTTTCATCCAGTAGGAACTGTTTTTCAATCAAGTCGTTCGATGAGCAAGCCATTATCCATCATTTTGTCGAAACGCTGCTGGGGCACTCCACAAAAATTTTAAATGAAAAATATAAAGCTACTAATTTGACATTCGATAATCTTGCCCTGAGGTAAGCGCTAACATATTAATAAAAATAATTCTCTTTTGTATCTTATTTTCTCTTACTTTTTTATAAATCCATCTTAAGCGTGCACAAGTTGAAATCATTGTCATATTCAAAGACAGTAAACAATGACCAACGAACATGCACTATTACTTGAAGAGGAAGAAGAAGAATTATGCATTCTGAATAACTTTCAGTAAACTACTTTTCACTTAAGAATTTTACATTAGAGAAATCCACCAACTGTTGCTTATTCAATAATAATTTCATGATATCTTCTAAAAAAATATGTTATGCGATTATCTTTGTGTTGTGAAAATAGAATTGGAGGTATTACATATTCGCAGATTTCTTGAAATCGATCCTAAAGAAGGACTATTCGTAGCTATAACTTCACTTCATTATAATTATTTTATTATGACTACATTTATCTCACAACTTAAAATATGGGATCGGATCCAACTGATCGCCTGGAAGAAAGGTGAAATTACGAGATGAACGGAATTGAAATTGAAAAATGTCAGGTGATAGGCGCAAGCCGAGACTCAGCAACACAGAGTCTAGGAATGCAGCTTTTCCTACGAGATAAACATACTATTTTTTCGCAAATCTTCCAAAATTCGACAGGTACTATTTATTTTTTGAAAAAATCGAGGGTAATTATATCCCCAAATGAATTATCCTTTGGAATTCGTAATGAATTCACTTTGGTTACTCTGGCAACGTATCAAGGTTGAATTGTCCAACGTTCATAAACTCACTTGCTGGTGTTCTCGAAGGTAAAATGATAAGTGATTATGAAATTTCCATTCCTGGGACTCCTACAGAGCTGGTTGAGGCAGTGAATACTGCTTCACTAGAATTATTGCCATTGACTATCGCAAATAAACAATGTGTTTTAATCATTTATGTAAAATACTAACAACTGTATGGAAACACCATTTCCTTACAGTGAGGGAATCGTGGCCTCTCTATTCAGAAATTTTGTCTGGGAAGTCAAACTTTCCCAGCGATTTGCGGAAAAAGTAGCTTACATCAGATTTATTGTTTATTGTCTCAATTGTCTCTCATCTGATGATTTATCTTTCTCAAAGTGGGAAACAAAATAATAATACAGAAAAGACACGTATGGTCCAAAGAAGGTAGCAGTTTTTTCATTCAACATAATTTTCAGAACACAAGAAATTCAACTTCATGACATTTGATATATTGCTGTGAAGATAGGTTTCCTCAATCGGGTTGCCTGAGATAATTTTCCACCAAACAAATATATAAGAAATATTTTAATGTACCCGAAGACGAATAAGGCTTGCGGATCTGAAGGAATTCCAGTAATTGTTCTGAAAGCATGTGCCCCCGAATTGACACCACTACTTTGCGAATTATTCAGCCTTTCATATAACTTGGGGGTTTTTCCTTAGTCCTGGAGGATACCAGGAGTTCAGTCAGTTTCTAGAAAAGAGGAAGAAAACTGTACCTTGTAATTAAAGACCAATTGCATTGCTTTCTATCATTTCTATCATGATCGACAATACGAATTTCGCCATCAACTATGAACCAGTGAATTATTGGCTTATGTGTCTCATATTTGGCAGCATTCAATCGAAAAATTCGGAGTAACGATAGCTGTTGCATTAGATATTTCAAAAGCGTTTGATCGAGTTTGGCATCGGGGTCTCCTTTCTGCCGTCTTATGATTTGCCTCCTCAGTTGTTGAAGAGTTTCTTGTCTGATAGGTTTCTGAATGTGGTTGTTGATCATCTGATATTCTCCCGATAAATGCAGGTGTTTCGCAGGGTTCGGTTCTGGCGACCAGTTTGTTTTTGTTTCTTATCAATGATTTGCTCTTCATACTAGTTTCTCTTCTAGAGTACCCATACCAGCTCAAGACACAAAAATTCAAAGAAACATTCACGTGAATAAAATTAATGATGACATGGTAAAAATTATAGAATGGTGTAACATGAACTTGATGGAATTCAATGCTACGAATATTCAGGCATGTCCCTTCCAAGGAAAGCCGATATATCATCATCTAGTATTCAGATGTAGGGATAAACTGTTTCCACAAAGTCAAGGATTTCGATGCTAGGAATCACGATCGGTGATAATCTCTCATGGGAAAACCATGTGAGATCGAGGTGCTAAAGGTGCTTCCTAGAAACTTGGATTCCTATTTTGTACAAAAAAATATTTTACTTCTCGTCAGCTTCTAATGATCTACAAGGCTCAGATACGACCTATCTTGGAATACGGTTCTCATGTGTGGAGTTCGGCACCAAAACTTTCATTGAAGCTTTTCGATTCTATTCAGAGAAAGGCAAACCGTCTTGTTGGTGATTCTTCGCTCACAGACTCGCTTCCTTCATTGGAACAGCGTTGAAGGGTCAGAGACTTGTCTCTCTTTTATAGATATATTTACGGTCGGTGGTCTTCTAAATTGTTATCAATCGTTCCACCCTTGGCAATATCTACACGGATGACACTCCTTTGTTGTAAACTTGGAGACCTGTCGAACTTCTCTTCCTACGGGATCTTTTTTCAATAGAACAGCTGTGCTTCGGAACTGCTTTCTCCTGAGGCTTACAAACTTCAAGAATTCAAAGTGATTGTTAATTCGTATCTTCTGTCCCTTGATTCACGCGGTGTTGTTGAACATTACAGTCTTCCATTTCGTGTGAATGTGCATAGGTATATAAAAAACGCTGCCACTATTGGAAGAAGACTCACATAAAATTCATTCCTCTTGAAATTCCAGGAAAGATACAGAAAATAATGTTTTATTTTGAACTGCGTCCTGCGTCCTACAATGTAAGTCGTCTCAGGGTATGTGACGTTCATCCAATTTTGTTCCATAGTTTGAAGTGCCACATGTGGCTCAATACTTCCTAGATTTAACGAGTAACTATCTGAACTAACTTGTTTTTGTAATCTGTGCATAGATCCACATATATTGCGACATAAACGGAATTTGAAGCGGATAGAGATTGTTGAGATAAATTTAGTCTATGACTGAATCAACGTTAATTCCAGGTATTGAGCAGGCCTTCAACTCAAAATTTCTTATATCAACCATCTCCGAAACGAACCCACCCCAACCACCCTCACCATTAATATCTCTAACCAAATATCTCCATTCCTCGAAAGCTTTTCCATTACAGATTTATGAATAATACATATTTCGGAGGAATGAGTATGAGCAGTCAATCGCGTCGGCCCCGAAAGCAGGAAAGACAATCGCCGGTCGGGCAGGGAATTGGAATTCAGCGGGAGTCCGTTTCCAACTCCCAGTGAGCTACTGAGGTGATTGCCTGTCAATCTTTGGGTCTACACCCTTCTCAAAGCGTGCTTCTTCTACTTAATCAACCAGTATTTTGGCTAGTAATCAACCGTCTTCGTTCTATTGAATGCCAGGCCCGATTGACCGGGACTGCCCTCTTTTAATTACATTAGAGGATGGCCGAGGACGTTTTACAAGGATAAATGTAGATGACAATGAAGGGTGGAGTTTTAATTTTTGTTTGTTGATGTGGAATTTTCGATCTGAGCTGCAGCAGTCAATATGTAATTATTTATGTAGTATTATATTTGTTCTGTTTGTCGTTATTTTTTGGGAAAAAACGTGATTGATGTCTTTTTCATTTCAACACTTTCTGACTTTTTCCCAGTCATTGTTCACTGGCAATTGCTCTTGCTTCTGCATTGTACTTTTTAACTGATGAAATATCGATCGATATA
>JAVJAQ010006070.1:0-30136 GCA_032362365.1 Zygogramma bicolorata | reverse complement strand
GACTCTTCTCCTCAAACCATCCTTTTCATTTTACTAAAATATGAAACTGGCAGGGTCCATAATAAGAAAGATGGGATGTATTGCTGGGGAGAAACCGGCCCTGGACGCCCGGAAAAATCATTTTGACCATGTGGTTTTTTCCTCAGTCCATTTTGATTGTCATGCTGAGATAATAAAGTGACAGAGTTCATATCAAGGAAGTTGTAAAATATTGCTCGAGCTATAAATACCGGTCCTGAAAACCGTGGGATATTATTAACAGCGCTAGAATCCCAGAAAAAGACTTTACTTGTTCTACTTACCACCCTTTGTCAAAAAAAAAAGAAAAAAATATTGCTGAACTTTATTGCTAAAGTAACTAGGCTTCGATTATAACCGTTGTTAATCGCGATTTGTTCTATAAAATTCATATCCTTATCGGATACGAATTTCGAAAAATAGGTAAAAATCATAAAAAAAAATTATGACAATAGTTATAATAGTGATTTAGTGAACACTTCATTGCCCAAAAACCCTGAAAGAAATATACCAGATTACAACAAATGATACTGATAATTACATAACGTTGACCAATTATGGCCAAGCAAGTAAGAACATTTTTATTTTCTTGAAACGTGCTTAAACATCTAGGCTTGGAAGTAATAATTAATACCAATCACACACATCATTCAGATGTACATTATTAAGTATCACAACACAACTAGCTATTTGATTTCAGATGCTCAAACACTCATTTCATTTTCCTGTAATAATAATCTTTACTGTTTACTCGGTTTCATCAATCTTGTTACTTTAATCTACCCAAAATGCCATTGAAAGGGAAATCCTGTAATGTTCAAAGAACACCGCTTGAATCGAGGGACAGAAATACGAATTAACATTTACCAAAACCTATTTCGGCAAAGAATTCTAAAGTTCAGCTGAGCTATCGAAAAAAGATCCCTGAGCAAGAGGGGTTCGACAGGTCTTCAAGCTCACAACAATTGGGGTGGAATTCTGTCGGGTCATCCGTGTAGATACTGCGTAGATACTGCCAAGGGTAGTAGAGAATTCAAAGAGCCCCTGCCGTAAGAATATCTATAGAAAAAAGACAAGTCTCCGACCTTTATACGATGTTCCAACGAAGTGAGCAAGTCGGTGAGCGAAGAATCACCAACAAGACGGATTGCCTTTCCCTGAATGCAATCAAAAAGCTTCAATTAATGTTTTGGTGCGGAGCCTCATACATGAGAATTATATTCCATAGCAAGCCGTATCTTTGCCTTGTAGATCATTAGAAGCTGACGAGAAGTAAAGTATTTCTTCGAAATAGAAATCCTAGCTTCTGGAAAGCACTCTCATCGATCGATTTCACATGGTTTTTGCATGAGAGATTACTACTGATCGTAATTCCTAGCATCGAGATACTTGACTTTGTAGGAATAGTTTTTTTTCGAAAACAATGTTTATCCAACAAATTTTTTTTACAAATTTTACAGCAAACAAAGTTCTCTAATCTGTGTTTAGAACACTGGCCTCGAGAACAACTAACTTAATTATTACAAGTGTGAACACTAACTACAAACAATTTAAGTGACTTTTAAGTGTTTTTACAAAATCTTTTCAACAATTTTAGACAAAACACTAATCACAGATATCGGCCTATAGTTATTCATGGAGTCTTTATCACCTGCTTTATATATTGGGGTGATTTTACTGATTTTCAGTTAATCTGGAAATCTTGCAGTTATAATTACATTGTTAATTAATTTTACCAATATTTTCAGAATATATGGTCTGAGGTTGAGTAAATCTCTGACTGAAATGCCATCATGGCCTGGTGCTGAATTTATCTTTAATTCCAGTATGATTTCATTCACTTCTTGTTCATCAGTAGGGTCTACTAGAACAGTGTTTTGTATATAGACTTCATTTCATTTCAATACTTGCACCTGTTGATCTGATTTCATTTTCTAATTCTTTCGAAATTGAACTACCAACATAAGAAAAATATCTATTTAAATTATTTACTATATCCACTTTATCATGTACAAGAGTATTTTCAATCTTTAAACAGACAATGGTTAACCCTTCTGTTTTCCTTTTAAAGAAACTACTGATAAATGTCCATTGTTTTTTAATGTCGTTACCAGCTAAATCGAATTTAGTCCGAAAATACCTATTCTTCAATGTTTTTATTTTATTGTTTATTTGATTTTTAATTTTTTTAAATTCCATAACTAAATCTAGATTCTGTAGTTGTTTGAGTTTTTGTTTGTAAATTGTATCCCTTTTAACCATCATTTCCAGTATTTCTTCATTCAACCAGCAATTATTTTCACGTATTCTCAATATCTTTTTTCTCTCTGACTTAACCTTACTTTCTTGAATGATATTAATCAGGTGCTGAAATGTAGTGATATTCATCATTTCTACCCTCCGACGAACAAGATATTGAACTTCTGACATCTGAATACTAGATAAAGATAGATCGACATTCATCGAGAAGAGACATGCCTGGGTTTTCCCTGCATTGAATTCCACCAAATTGATGTTACCTCATTGTATTATTTTCGCCAAGTCATCGTTGATTCTATCGATGCTAATGCTTTTCTGAATTTTTCGTTTCCCGTGCTGGTATGGGGACTCTGGAGGAGAAACTAGTATAAAGAGTACCATCGTCCGCAAAATTATGCACTTAACAAGATGTTTTTTCTAGCGAATCATTGATATGAAGTAGAAAAAAAGTGGGCGCCAGAACTGATTCTCTGTTTGAGCACTTTCAGTGTTACAGAACTTCCACTTGGACTCAGTAGTTCATTTCACATACTAATATCCTATTCCTCTCGAAAATATTGCAGTTATGTAAAAAATGGCACTTGCGAAAGTTTGACCTTTCAGCACTATCTACAATATTTCTATGGAATTTTTTTTTTTTGAAGAATGTCCCCCTTTTTTGAAAATCGCTATACTGCCCTTGTTCTTTCGGTTTCAAACCCCCACATCCAATATATAAGTTATTTTACCACTCTCAAGGAAATTCCGGGTTGAAATTTTCCCATCTCGTAGTTTACATAATTCTTTCAAAGTTGTATAAACAATGTTTGGAAAATTGGGTTAACTTCGTTATTGCTCGAAAGTCGATAAAATTGTCCCTGTAAAATGTTACCTTCTTCCAATTCAATCAACTTCCTATCTCCATTTTAAGTTATTCTTTGATGTGATGAGATCAAGAATTACTTGTTCGTGGAAAATTTTCAAAAGGGTTTGGTGAACTGTGAATAATGATGCAGAACCATTAGCAAGAGAGATGCTTGTATACACGCTGAAACCACGCGTGCTTCATCATCTCAAAACACATGTTCTATTTCAAGTTTTGAACTATTGACATGCACACATAAAATGAAAACGTATTTCTTCACGTATTGCTGTGATTTAACCGTATGATTACATAAAAACTTTCGGAATTTTTTAGGCGTATCGGTTTGTTTACCGTTTTGTCTAATTTATGACGAAACATATCGCGCTATTTATCAGAAACTTATTCAAATGTTGAGTTCTGCATGTTTTGCCCATTCAATAGAAACTCAATAAAAATATAATGTCTTTCAGTAACCTCAATAGAGAAATCAGTTATACTGTTTATTCTACACTTTAATGGAGGTTTCCAATACTTGATTTGGCAGATTCTGCATGAACGATTTTGCTTGAAAATATTGTCAAGAAAGAATTACATGGGTATTGAATTTTCAGGAAAAAGATAAAATTATACTACCTACCCAAGGAACCTATCGCGCGAAATGTTGAGGCAGCCGTCTCATTAAAAAAAAACGTATTCAACCTCATACAGAAAGTTTTATAAATCAGATACTTATCCAATATTACAAAAATGGGAATATAAGAGGAATAAAAAAATACAACAGATGAAAAAGAACAAATAAAGCCAAAAATAATTCCGCAAGGTAATTCATATATCAGATCACGCATAGGGAGATCAAAAGCCTAACTTATTCATTTTCAGAGATCATGCTTGACAGAGTGTACTGTAGTGTATTTTAGTGAAACGACTTCAGTAGAAAATCTTGAAATGCTCTGATTGTAGACAAAATCAAACAACTCACGATGAATTATTGAAGAACGATGATATCATACAAGCAAGAAATATTCCCCAATTTTCCAATTAGAGAATCCGGGAGCTTTTTTCATTTTTTGGTCAGTGTTAATGTTATCTTCTACATCCCATTCCTTGATATTGTCTTTTGACATACGTGTTCCGTTACAGACATTTTCAAAACAAAATATCAATTTCAACCCAACTGATTGTGAGCATACATACAGTATATTTTTTTTGGTGCAAAAGTATTAACGGAATTATGAAAAATAGAGGTTCCAAGATTGTTTCTTTGAGCTTCATTCCAAACACAGATTCTATTAAGGTTATTGCTCACAGAAAATTATTGAATAACAAAAAAACGAAAAAATTAATAATTTTTTTCAAAAAGAAAATGAGCTTCGTTTATATTTAATTCAACATTGATGTTGAACTAATCCATTACTTTTAAATTCAAATCAACATTACCACATTCGCATTCTACTTTTGATGCTTTTGGCACTCATAAAAGAGTTACTTTTTCTTTCCAAGAAAATAGGATTTTTCAGATATGAGTTTATATTTCCCTAATATTTATTTGATAACTGCTAATTTCATATTCTAATGATCTTATTATCGTTGTAATTGGTGCTGGGTATATCTTTGAAACTTCGACTGTTTTCAGATAATAGTCATATTTGTAATTTAAGTTCTGACTGCTGATCCTAAGAATAAATTTTTATTACGTGTTTTCACAATTTTTATTATTTCTTCTTCACTTTTCATTATTAAACCTAGTTTTGGATGACAAACTTTTGTTCAGCTTAGTTCGAGTACAAACTTGCGAACAGAACTGATACATTTCAGCTTCTAATGAAAGTTTTTGATTTTTATTCATTCTCAACATCTTTATACATTTCATCCCAGAGAGCATTGAATATTGGTTATTGAGCAATTGCAAGTATTTTCTATTCATGTTTTGCTTGAAAGTTCAATATTTCCTTAGTATAATGAATACTCACATGAAAAAAAGAACTTGGTCTTTTCCCAATAACCATTATCCAATGTTCTCTGGATGAGCCCGATAATAGCTACAGTATTTTAAATTTGACGCGTTTCGATGGTTCTCCTATTGTCAAGCAAATGGCGCGACGACTGCAGGTGGCAACATTATTTTTATTTAGGGTCTCAGGTTAGAAAATTCGAGCATAGGACCTTCATCGCCCGCACTAATAATGAAAATTATCGCAAAAGAGTATTCCGAATTTCCTTAATAGATCTTTAACACACAAATTTCCCGAATGAAACATCTAAACTTCTAGATAAATCGATCAGACTATATAAGGATTTATTTGCGTGTTGGCGACAGTGTTAGTAAAAGTGTTGGATGTTCAGTCAGCTAAGTGTTTTTGAGCTCTTAGAAGCGAGTACTGTGGTTGTATTTTACAGTGACGTTAATAAAAGTAGTTTAGTGTTGTTTGGAGCATTATTTGGTGAACTAACCCAGAAAATATTTTAACAATATAGAACATGAAGGATACAAGTATCACTACTTTTATTCGGGTTTGAAGGCCGTCGTTTTTTGGAATTTCTTCCTCAAATACAAAAAAAACGACGGCCTCCAAACCCGAATAAAAGTAGTGATACTGAAAACCTCGGCCGCGAAAGCCTTAACTATTATGAAGGATACAAATACTTATAACATATATGGTAGAGATATCTAACCTCTATGAACATCACCTAATAAACTTATACCATGCATTAGTTCACTCCGCAATCAGCTGTAACATAATTATGTGGGGCAAATCGACGGAAATCTCGCGGGTATTTATTTTGCACAAGCGATTCATTCGCCTAATATTCAACTTAAACTATAGGGAGTCCTGTAGAGATACTTTCAGGAATAATGGCTTACTGACTTGTACAGGTATTTATCTTCACAAGCTACTAAGTTATACACACAAGAACAAGGATAAATTTCAAAAAAATAGTGACATCCATGAATACAACACCCGAACCAAGAATGACGTCCACCTATGCAAATTCAACCGTATGCAACTTAAAAAATCTCCACTATATGCAGGAGGATACTTCTATAACATGCTACCAGATAAAATAAAAGAACTTAGCAACATACATAAATTTAAATCCATTCTGAAATCTTTCCTGATTGAAAATTGCTTCTACTCGTTGGAGGAATTCACAAACCAATGCTCATAATACTTTTATATCTTGAATGGTTGTTTCAAATATAAACGATATAAAATTACCTATTTTAACTAACTATACAATGTTGTTGTCTACATATACTTTTGTTTTAAATTGTATTGTATTGTACTGCGCGACAAAAATGTTTTTACTCGTTTTAAACCTACTACTGTAAGACTTGTCTCATGTCATGTATGTGATTCAAAGAGATCAATAAATCTATCTATCTACTCCTTATAAAATCTTAGTATACATCTACAGTTCGAGATTCAAGTATTCATCCACGGAGTAGAATACCTTTTCCAAGAGTAGCTGTTTTACATAATTTCTGATTGTTTTTAATGGGGATGTTCTCATATTGGTTGGTAATTTGTTACAATTTGATTTCCATATATTTTGGACTCATTTCAGTTTTTGATAGTCTATGTGCTGGTATTTCCAATGTCGCTGACTTTCTAGTATTGTAATTATCAACATTCAGACTTTTAAATGCTGTGATGTTTGCTTTTAAATACATTGGGACTTGAAATATGTAAATGCAAGGTAAAGTAAGGATCCTGCGTTCAATAAATATTTCTTTACAACTTGTTCGTCTTTTAACTCCTATTGTGCGATTTAATCTCCTGAGGTCAAGCGTCTTCCCACTTTCTTCAATCTCAGGCGAGTGTCTGGTTTTTGGTGAACATTTTTTGGAACTGCTCTAATCCGATGATTTTGAAATGGCAAGATGAACTACTGTACTGTTACGAAATATCCTAGCGCTGGCTCTGTCGCTCACAAACGCAGAATATTATGAGGGGTCGAAGAGCGAATGTCATTTTTCCAGAAACTCTTGATTCGCTTAGAGAATTCGATACACATCATCGAGGCCTCTCTCGGAGATTCGCCATAGGCATACGCAGGTATATAAGGAGACACTTCATCCCGGAGGAGACAGTTATTTAGCAGAAATTATTCAGAGAGAGAGTTTAACAGAGTTATTCGGATAGTTATCAGAGTTTCGAGCTTAGTGGAGAGACGAGTTTCATAGAGTTTTTATCAAAGAGAGCTTTGGTATTGCGAAGTGCAGAAGTCGAAGTAGAGAATTTCTATTACAGAGAGTTTTAGTACCGAGCGTTGGAAAGTTGGCTAAGCAATTTAAGTGATTGTATTGTATTTTGTTGTGATGAAGAGTTGTAATAAAAGTAGTTTGGTGTTGTTTGGAGTTTTAATCAACGAACCCAAGGATAGATCGTAACCGTACTAAGTTTTACAGGAGCAAGTATAAATGCATGGCAATATGCGCAGTGAGTGGCGTGGCGAGTGGAGCGGCGGGTTGAGCTGCTCCACTGTTTTTACCCTTACTTTCACTCTCAGCTTATTTTACCCAAAAGCGCATATCATTGGAAATCTGGAAATTGTAGGTCCCATAATTTCGAAACTTCACTTAGGATCTTTTCGTGTCCATAGAGAATTCTGTTATTGATGCTGTGAAATTCATTGTCCAAGAGTTTCGGCCAATTCGATGTGAAACCGTTTTACATAATTTGATGCGTTTTGCGTCAGTTCCAAGCATATTTTGTAACACATCGGTAGTAGGTTATATGAGACAATCTGTGCACGAAATTTTTTGCATTTTTTATGTTCCTTTTCACAAGTATTCTTGAGACAAGACAACTAATTATGTATAAAGATTGTAAAACATATTTCAGAAGAGAACAGATTGGTCTGCATTTTTTCAATTATGCATTCATTGTAAATATGTAGAGATGGGTGTGTTCTATTCAAAATCGAGCAACGAACAGTGGAAATGAACTTTGATTACTTCAGTGGTTCATTATCGATAAAATAATGAGATCATTTTTGGAATAATTGTATAGTAACCTTTGAAATTCCAAAGTGGGTGCTACTCGAGATAACAATGGAAAATATCAAGATAGTTCTATTTCATCACTGATAAGTAATCTACAAAAAAAACCACAATTGAAATTAACTATTGGTTCAGTTTTTGAATACGACTCTAAAAAAAACGAGGCCTAGGGTGAACAGAGTTGAAGGGATGTATCTTGAATATAATTTATGATTCGAACAATATTAGAAATGTGGGTGTTTGGGGTGATTCCACTTTCTATTAATTTTTAGAATCTTGACTATCATAATCAAGATGAGTGAGCCACTGAAGAAGCTAGCCATTCGCGCTAGCGAAACGTCAGGAAGAAATTCCAAAGAACGACGGCCTTCAAACCCGAAGAAAAGTAGTTATTCTCTTGAATTTCCAACCTGTCTATTCATGACTATAATCCCGCATTATCGGGATATTCACACAACAATAATCAGGAGTGGGGAACAAGCCCTATTGAGAGAATCTATGAATACAGGCCATGGATCTTCATAATATATTTCTTTATGTCTGGGGGTAGTCTCTATTCACGAGCACAACAATTTGTTGAATTGCCGGTGAAAATCTAGCTGTGATATTTTCTGGAAAAGGAAAAAGCGCATGGATAAACTTGCGCATGAACTGGTATGAAAAAAAATTGGCATAAAGTAACAAGAATACCACCTTATCACCAAGACGTTATTGCTATTGAATTAATTTGGGCTGATTGTAAGACATACTATAACAAATATAGTGGCAGGTATGGATAAATTGAATCCTGAGTAGAATGTGTGAAACACACTGAATTACTTGAGGAAAGCGTCATTGTGATATTGATATTACGCCCTTGTTACAATCATTGGTGACAGTTCCGAATCTGAGAATGATTAATAACTTTTCATGTCAATCATGTTTTGAGTATTTCCCAAGCAAATAGATTTCAACTGGCGTTTTCAATTTGTCAAATATTAATTTATTGATCATTATAAAATGTATCCTTGCATCCATGCACGAATAGGTAAGAGATAAAGTTTGAATACCTAAGTGTGGATTTATGCAGTTTCAATTTGCAAGTAACAAAAAATAAATATAGTAAATTTGAAGGCTGATTGGTGAATGAAATTATTGTAAGACATACTATAACAAATATAGTGGCAGATATGGATAAATTGAATCCTGAGTAGAATGTGTGAAACACACTGAATTACTTGAGGAAAGCGTCGTTGTGATATTGATATTATGCCCTTGTTACAATCATTGGTGACAGTTCCGAATCTGAGAACGATTAATAACTTTTCATGTCAATCATGTTTTGAGTATTTCCCAAGCAAACAGATTTCAACTAGCGTTTTTCAATTTGTCAAATATTAATTTATTGATCATTATAAAATGTATCCTTGCATCCATGCACGAATAGGTAAGAGATAAAGTTTGAATACCTAAGTGTGGATTTATGCAGTCTCAATTTGCAAGTAACAAAAAATAAATATAGTAAATTTGAAGGCTGATTGGTGAATGAAATATTCCTATTTCTCACGTGATGAGTGGGGTTGCAAAAATCCACACTGAGTGTAGAAATGTCCTTTACTGATTTTCAGTCATGATTGAATGGAACCTCATTTTTTGATGCAAACGTATGCAGAGGTTTTGGAAATATTGCAGTCTAACTCAGTTTTATGAACTCCTCTTTTCGTTAACTGACATGTGTATGGAAATAGCATGAATGAGGACAAAATAATTTGTGAGGTTATTAGGATTTGTCAAAAGGCTGCGGCAGTATGGACAAAACATATTTCAATATAATTTGCGAGTTTTACTGAAATCAGATAAGAGTAAATAGGTCAAAAGTTTCTAGTAAACTCACTGGAAAATTGAGAACATTTCATGCACATATCTTTGCATCCAGGTTTCATTGTCCTATCAAATCTGATGTCTCTGGATTCGTAATGATTGGAATATATACTGTGAGTTCAGTTGAATTAAAAAAACAACTCACAATGTCTGGAGGTCCGATATTTCCATTGAATATGTTAATTTAATTTATTTTATAAGTCATTATGTACACGTAATTTTTATCGTTGTATATTTGTATATTAATATGTAAGAAATGTTACCCCAATTATATGGGATGTGAATGTATCATAGAGGAGATGCTGCAATTTGTATGTCAAGACAGACTTAGGAGACAGAAATGTCAAGTCATGAGGGTAGCTTATCGCTTGGAAAATGGAGAATTAAGAAGGAATACATTTATTGTGAACAAAGAACCCAACTGTTTCATTCGTAATTAACAACTTTATGGCGACGAGTATATGTTGAACAAGACGCAGTGAAAGTTTATGTACTTTTTAAACGATGTTAATTCATAATTAGAATGCATGGATCAGCTTTTTGAATGCAATTGCATGGAAGATGGGAAGAAAATGTGCATGTTTTTAACACTGATAGGGGCAGAGGCTTATGAAGTTTTGAAAGATTTATTTTCCCCGGAGTTACCAAAGAATAAATCCTATGTTGAGTTGATAGATGTTTTAAAGAAAAACTATCTGCTACACTAAGAGGTTAGTTGTAGCAGAAAGGTATTTGTTCTATAGTGCTAAACAGGAAAGCAAGGGATATATTTTAACATTTACTCTATAATGACAGAATCTGTTCAACAATTGCAAGATTGGTTAGTTCTTAAATGAATTGAGAGATGAATTTCTTTGTAAAATAAGAAATGAGGCTGTCGGTAGAGTGTTGTTAACAGAAGACCAGTTGGACTTGAAAAGGTCGTAGCTATTGCCACATGCATGGAGTTGGCAAAAGGGCAAGCAATAACATTAGGTGCTGAAATGGTGAACAAGTTTCAAGTTAGAAAAAAGTTTGGGTCAGGATTGAGTCCAAGAAAGTCGCAGTCAAGTCAGTTGATAGTCAAGTCGATTAAGGAGTCAGAAAAAAAAGTAAACGTTGTCTGAGAAGTCACTTAGACCTGTGAAAGTGCCCTGCTATGAATTGGAAGTGCTTCGCATGTAACAAAATAGGTCACACAGCAAAGTCACTATTGTGCCCCAAGAATTCACACAGCAAAGTCACTATTTTGCCCCAAGAATGAAGTTATTTTTACAGAAGAGGAAGTAGATCAAGAGGAGCTTGTAGAGGAAGATGTGTATGAAGATTTAGGTTACATCATCAAAAGTTTTAATGACATTTGATACAAAATTTCCAATGATTTTGTCATGTGATGCTTTCAACTATGGCTTAGGTGCAGTATTAGCACATAATTTACCAGATGGTAGTGAGGGGCCGGTTATGTATGTATGTATCGGCAACACTCTTAAAGTAGAAAAACAATTACAGTCAACTAGAAAAAGAGTCCTCATCGATAATTTTTGGGGTTGAAAAAATTCCATTATTATTTGTATGGCCGTGAATTCGTTTCGATCACAAACCTCTGCAAACTATTTTCTCACCTGATAAAAACCTATCTGCTTCAGCAGCTGCTAGATGTCAACGGTGGGCTAAAGCTTTGTCGATTTATGACTACACAATAAAAATCGTAAAGGGAAAAAAATCAAAATGCTGATGCTTTGTCAAGGCTATCATCGAAAAAAAGTAAAGAATCAGTCAATTATTTGTCAGTTGTGAAAAGTATTCCATTGTCTACCAAAGATGTTGCTCATGAGACTATGAAAAATATAAACTGCTTAATTTTTGTATCGTGTTATTATACTCGGTCATTTATAAATACAAGTTTTGCATTTATTACATGAACAACAACCAAGAATGGTAGAAATGGAAATGTTAGCGCTTCAGTATGTTTATTGGACAGATATTATTGAAAATTGGGTGAAAGCATGTGAATGTTGTCAGTTGATGACCAGTAACGTACCTGATGTAACACCAACATCATGGTCCTGGTGTCCCAGAAATTGGCAAATATTACATTTGAATTCAGCAATGGAAAATGAGGCAAAGTTTTTTGTTTAGATAGAAAGCAGTAAGTGGGTGGATGCTTGGATTTTGCAAACAACCACAACCAGTGATATTATAGCATGTTTGAGACAAACTCTTGCTATATTCGGTTTTCCTGAGAATAAATTCAGTTCTGAGGAGTTTGAAATGTTCTGCAACGAACTGGGAATTCATAAAATAGCCATCTTTTCATCATAAATAGAATGGAATCACTAAGAGAAGCATTCAGACTTTTGAAAATAACCTGGTATAACAAAACTTTTGATTTAAGAACGCCACAAATATCAAATCAGAGGATATTAGTCAACTTTTTGTTTTACAGAAATATTATGAATTATGACTCTCTTGCTACGTTCGAGTTGAAGCCCGATCGAGCGTGCAGGGCATTCAGTGCATTAACGGGGCTTTCAAAGCCATTGAAAACAATAGAACAGAACTCGCCCCGAGCTTCAAAAGAAATGCGATAAGGTTATTGAGTGCTCGCCCGGGTCGTTCCGGGCGTCAACTCGTACGCCGCTAAAGTTTCACCTGCTGAGTTAATGTTGAAGCAAAAACTAAAACAGGAATTTCTATGATGAAACCAAGTATCAGAATACCCAAATATGTCAAATTCATCGAATATGCCAATTGAGCCCAGTTCCTCAAATATGGCCACTCAAAACCCTATATATGATCCCAAATTGGAAAGCAGTGTTGAAAAACCTGCCAACTAAAAGCCCAAAACAAGAGGAAGTTTCATGTAGTGGTGAACCAGAACAGTCACCATAAAGAAGGTCATCTCGATTGAGATTGATGTAACATTTAGACAGGAAGAAATGTGTATGTCTTGATTAATATGTAGGAAAGATTACCCAAAATAGATGAGCTAATTTTATTGTGGAGGAGATGCAGCAAGTTGTCTGCAAGACATAGGGGACAGAAATGTCATGTGTCATGAGAGTCGCTTTTTGCTTGGAGAATATCGAGAATAACGAACCCAATAGTTTTATTTGTGAAACACAAATACACAGCAAGCCACGTCAGTCTACATTTAGACTGTGTTTTGATTGAAATTTCTGGTATTTCATATGTTCAAAAAAGAAGACTGTTTGAATAAAAATTGATTATGTTGAAGGAACTCATTTTGAGATGAATATGGTTTCTACATCATCACTTCATCAAATATGGGTGTTAAAACAGCAATGTTTTTTCAGTAACATTTATGCGCCTCTTACTTCATATAGTGATGAAGTTCTTATCTTCTGATTAAGGATGACAATTGCCATTGAGGTATACTTACTATGCGAGACAAAAACTACCCTTAAAATCGTCTAAAAAGTGGAAAATTTTCTTGAAAATTCATGAGCGATTGACTCTTTCATTAAAACTCAATAATTTGTAGACCTTTTACTACCCTGATGAACTACCCCTATCTTTATTGTAAAGCATGGAATTACATTCTACACTTCAATTACATCACAATTATTGAACACGACCACCCCAACTATTCAGTTTGTGGGGTTGTAACCAAAAGACTACCCACAAACCCCAAAATTCAAAATGATTTTTCGAAAATTGGCGATTTTGTGATTCGTTGGCTGACACTCTAAATACACCAAAATAATTTGTGAACTTTGAACTACTCTGATAGACCACCTCTACTTTTGTACACTATGAAATTTCAAAATTGGAATTCCTGAATATTTTTCTATGCAATCAGATTATACACCAACTTTGAACACGCCTATCATAGCTTTATAACTTGCAACCCAAAAATCACCCCTATTTTTTTTCAAACTGACAACTGACTGACCCTGAAAAAGAGCTGATTTTTTTCATTATAATCCAATAATAACCAATTAACTGACTTCCTCATCACATCAAGATATTTTGTTACCCTCCAACTATCCTGAAAACCATTTCTATATATATATATATATTATACCAAATACAATTACAAACTAAGATTTCTTCAATATGCAGGTCGAATATATTACACCTTTCAAACATGACTACTTATCACAATTGTTCACATTGTGACACGAAAACTACCCTCCAACCACCCCAAATTTTCAACTTTTTTGATTCACTTGCGAATGAGGCAAAAATCTAGTAAATTGATGTATCACCAATTATCAATTATCGGTTGATTACGTAGAATAGAATGGGGTAGAAAGGTTCATTTTTTCTTCCTACAGTTCATCTTTTTCATTTTTTAATGCTACTGCACCTTACGTTTACACGAAAAAGGCTTTAGTGTTTCAGATATTTGAAATTTTTACCCTTCCCAACTATTACTAAGAGGTCTCAATACAATAATTCCACCATAGAACTAAATACCATCACCATTACTTGTACACTCACCAACAGAGAATTCACATCTTCTTCAAGTAATTCTTTGATTTCGGATGTTATAGATTCAGTTTCCGGGTCCCATATTTTTCTTTTTCTCAATACTGTTTCTATATCCTGGATGTCAGTTGAGTCTTCTGCATCACTGTAGTGTGACATCCTGATCTTTTCTCAGGGTGCCACAATTATTTCTGAAACCATCACAATTTATATTTTGAAAGTAGAGTATGGTCATAGAATGAACAATGTTTCAATAAATATTCCTCTATTAAAATTGGATAATCATGTATTTCGAATTAAACCCTGTTATCCCAATATATCTGATTAAAAGCCTTTGATTTCAGATATCTCTGATCCTTTTGGCAATCAAATCTGAGGGAAAGTTACTTACGTATGGGATCTATTGCAGTTTTACGATATCACTGTTTAATCACAAAAATTTTATTCTAATATATGTATGCCTCGGATTGAATTTGGTATTTGCGACTTCCACGAAATATTACATGATTCTTTGTTACTTTCAACGTCACTTTCCACATTCAAGATTCAAGGCCACTTAACTCAATATCCTCAGCTGATGAGTAAATTCTTCCTCTTCCTACTACTTTCTTTCCCTGTGGTTTGTTGATTTTCGGAGTACTAGATTCTGAAATAGATGTTGTGCAAGTTTTGACGTTTAATGGACTACCCACAATAGTCTACAACTCCGAAGTATTCGCCATCTAGATATTTTTTTTGAACTAACCGAAAGGTGAACTACAAATATAAATTCTTTGGAGTCATGAGTGTTGGATTTAAAATTATTATTTTGGAAATATATATAACTTAATACACTACAGAAGTGCGAAGAGTGAAAAAGATATGAAGTGTTATTATGGTTTACAAACCAAAATGCAGCGAATTCATTGAAGTATTCATAAAAAATCGAGAAAAATGTGCTGGGTGTCCCAGTGCTCATCATATAACACTAGTACTATTTCACCATATAAATTCCCTATTAACGACAAAAAGCTTTGTCTCAAGTGGAAAAATACATTGAAAATTAGTAAGCCAATAACAAAAAATATGTCTGTAAGTAGCCTCCAGTTTCTAGAGGTTCTGAAAATATAGTTCAGTGGACGTTTTAGTTCCAATTTTGAAACCATTTTCAACTTTATAATATAATATTTATTAGTACCCAGTTGAGGCAGAGTATGATTACATTTATGTAAATGAATAATAGTCTTCTAGTCTGTTTTTTATCCTTTCACACTATTCCCAAATTAGTCAGTAGAAATACTGCCAAGGAAAAATTGTATCTCCTTGGCTAGACCCACTTTATTAAAAAGCATGATTCATTCATAATTGGTGAGATTGGAACCTTTGGTGTGAGATCAATTACCTCAACACCAAACTAATTTCACTTGATATTATCAATTTTCTTCTGGAAATGAAAACCTTGTTAACGAATTCATTAGTGAATCGAGTGATATCAGTTCGGCGTTAGGGTGTAGTTGATCTCTATATATCAATATTTCACTGATTAATTGCCATCCATTACATGCTTCAACTCTTCGACAAACAATTTTGGTGCATGGGAAATGAAGTACCCAACTTATTTCTTCAGTTTTTTTCTAAAATAGGTTTCTTTAAAATACTCAGTAATGTATCTCATGAATTATACAATAAATAAGTACAAAAATAGGTTTTACAGCAAAACAAAAATCAGGTTTTTCCCATAATTTATTTGAAAAGTAATAATAAAGCATTTGTTGAAACACTAATCGGTGACACTTTTTAATTAAATCTGATATATTGATACTTTATTCAGCACAAAAAGCTAATTTGCGATAGAAAATAAGATCGCAGCGCTAGCACGGTGAAACTCGGAACTGTCCAGTGATAGATAGCTTACATTTGCATGTGTTTATATGGAGTTTTGGTGTTCTCGTGTTCATTTTGTTTGTGAATATTACATTTTGATATTGATTTTTGTGTTAAAAGTTACTTTGTTGTCAGTTGAAGACTTCAAGAAGATTTTATTGAAAGAGTTCGAAGGTCTACATGCTCTTTTTCATCAAATTTGTTGATTATATAAACCTTCCTGATGTTTTCTGGGTTGAATTGTATCACAGATTTGTTAGGACGTATTCAAAACTGGCAAACAACAAGAATAAAATGAACGCTCACAATAGTTACAAAGCAGTAAACCTTCTAATCACTTCACTGAAATACTTCTCAAGTTCTTAAAAATCTCCACAAACGCTATTAAAGTTCAAAAACATACAAAATTCATCAAAAATCTGAAATTACTGAAGAGTAAACACCATAAGTCTATCACCGGAGTATTCCCGCTAAAGTCGGTAGGGGGCGTATCGCTTATTTTATATCGCGAATTACATGCAAAAAATTTAATATTATATTTTGGAAATGACATAATATAAGGATTGCAATAATATGTTTGCAGAACCCAGATAAACCAGATTCAAAGCAGGAATATATAAATTTCTCGTGGATGCTTTACTGAAGCCTATGTTTGCAATTATAAGCTCATTTTTTTTATGGTTATTTTCTTTCAGCTTCCGGTCCATATGCGATAATATGCCTCGTTCTGAAGACAGTTTCACCCACTTTCAACGGTCGAGATCTGTTTCTCATGCAAACCAGAATACTACATAGCTCCATTTTTATCACGACATTTCGATCTGAAAGGTAGGTAGGTGGAGAAGTTACAAATTATAACTCTCACGACAAAATAAGAATGTAATAATAGCCAAACGTGTTTCAACCTCAGTACACAAAGCAGCTCAAGACGTTTCAACAGTATTTATCAATCAACAAGTCCTTAAGAATGCAAAACATGAACTCATAGCACCATTACGTCAAATGCCCAAAATTTGTTGTACACCCCAAAGGGAAGCCATCTTGGATTTAGCAGCGCCATCTAGCGGTTGAACATTTTCGCCTTTTGAACGCATTAACCTGTGTCGTTCAATCGTAACTATGAAGCGGGTCGTCTTGTGATGACCGGGTATCGTTGGTTGGCAAAAAGGCGAGCGGTCCTTGAGATGTTAAATACCCAGTCGCACATGATTATTTTTAGTTCGTGAATTCTTGGTGGAAATAATAACAATTGGCGGAATTTTCAACAGTTTTTAATTTGTTTATGATAAGCGGCATCTCGAACATTCAACAAATAAAGCAGGGAATACATTAGGCAAAAATCGATGATTCCGTAATACAAAATACGTCGACAAGTCAATAGAACTCACATAATTTCGTTCATTACAATCTCGTACAGACATGGTACATAAATAATCAGATCATCGCTTCGGCTTTAACGGCTAGACTTACACATTTTGAGGAGCGATTCTGGGTCCACTTCAGATTAACGTTTAGCACTTCTAGTGACTGATTTATTACTGCACCGCGTTTTTGTTTAAAACACTGTCTACTGTTTTGTACATAATACTTGATCGTTCACTTTGTTACTATATTATATTACTGTTACTGTATTACTCTTTCCATAACACGCTATTCCAATACTATGATACTGGAATACTCTGATACTGGAATACTGTCTTCAATTTTCAAGTGCGAATGCTTTTTTATACCCCCCTCGAACAAAGAACATTCTTTGTGAGTTGCGAATTACGCAAGCTTCAGCAAGTGCTTAGAACATCTGTCTCCATTAAATTTTATGGGTTTCAAAACATCGCATAAATAAGTCGTAAAGATTGCGACATTATTTGCCTCGAGTTTGCCAATCGAGGTCAACACGTGTAAATTTTCAAGAGTAGGAATTCCCCACCATATTCTCCAAAGTTGCGATCTTACTTCCGTTCATTTTCTCGTGTGTTGATCTGAAGGTAAGGATCGAAAATTTTAATATTATGTATAATTCTATAATACAGACTTCATTGAATATTTCTGCCAATTGTTGAAATTTTGATTTAGAATTAATTATGCAAGCGTTTCTGGATTTCTTCAAAAGTGTTAATACTTTACTATGATTTTGAAAATATAAACAAAATTTTCCTGTTTGTTTCACTTGAGTGAATACATAGTTTAATTTGAAGGTTCAACATGAACGGATTTTGAAACAAAACTTAATTAGAAAACTTTTCCTTGAATGAAGACTTTATGGAATCGAGTATTTTTTTGTGAATTTATTTCCTTTGTTGCCGGTGGCACCAAAGTCTGACTGGATGACATTTAACTATGATAAATCTCCATCATTATTCCATCGCTATGGATTGAATAGCGATTTAGCCTAGTAATGAAATAGAACCAGTAAAATAAACAATTCATGTAATCCTATTTTACCTAATTTATGTGGATTTTCCATATCGTTATATTCAGATCTATTCTGGTGAATCTTGAATAACTTTCAATAATGAATATTGCAATGGTTATTGAAAATAATCGACAACTATTATAGAAGAATATTAATATATACCATGAAGATTTCTGAAATATCTTCGAGAAATATTGTCTATTGTAGAATTTTGATTTGCCCCATGATTGCATTATTAGTCTCATTCTTGAATATATTTCAATAATCTACTGATATTCAAAATTATAAGGCCACCGCAAAATAGACCTGATTGGGAATCTACAATCGGCTGTTAGCCAAAACAATGTAATTAGGTTTTTGTATAGTTTCTGGAAATCATAACCAAATACCTACCAATAAATATTTTACTATTCATATTGAATTTCACTTTCAAGATAATGAAAGGTAATTTCCACTGATGGAAACAGCAGTAGGTACTTGAATCTAGAATATTCAAGAAACTGAATTCTCAATCACTAATAATTATACAGCCTAAGCTGAATGTTTTTTCACCGAATTTTGAATCATCTCTTTTAAAGTTTTAATGCTGACACTTTTTGCTGTAATTTGCATCATTTACCATTTACTTCCCTCGATAAATGAAGTTTCAAAATTCGGTCATTCGCAAATCATCAGTGTGATTCGTATATTCTTCGGATAACGTACGTTGATCTTTAACGTATCCGTGAGCGCCCGCAAGATAACGTAGGCCAACATGCCAACAATGAAAAACTACGCATGCGTTGCTGTCAATTTGTACGTTTACGTTCATGGCAGCACTTCAAACTTCAACTTTCAACTCTGTTATCTTGCGGGCGCTGACGGATACGTTGAAGATCAACATACGTACAAAATTGTCGTTGCTTGTATATCATTCAATTAATAGAAATGACAAAAATGTATAAAACAAGGATAACTAGCAAATAGGGCTTTTGGCAAAAACTTTTCTTACTTGTACTATTATAAAAAGTTAAGACTAGAGTAGAAAATCATGGACAAGCAATATGCAAACCCATGTCATGGAATGTGGCATGCGATAACGATTAAAGACAGTTTGTATGACAAGGAAATCTAAAGGTCTAAAATGAGAATTTCATGATTAATTGAAACAATTGTCAAGACGTTTTATGTTTCATTTGATCTCACGAATATAGCTGCCATTATTCAACATAATTTAATTTTTTTCTGTTAGAGAATGTTTATATAATATGAAATAATAAAAATACAAATAAGCAACGAAACAATCAAAATATAAAACAAAAGTCGGGGAAAACCCGCCTCCACCGTCTTTTTTGTGCTTGAGCTTCAAAGGCCGTTTCGCGATCCAGCTCCAAACTGTCCTTGCGCAGCAGTGACTGCAACTTGAGAGGTAACAGCGTACGGCACATCGTCCACATCTGACACATCTTCCATGCTGTAGAAGAGTTAATGTTAGCCCTGCTCGAAATTTCGCGGCTTCGCTTCGCGCAGCACGTCGGTAGGCGCGAGGAACTTTCCTCAAGAAGTACCGTGAATTCAATTCGACTAGGTCTTCTTGCGTCGCCTTGGAGACCAAGTAGTCGCTGAATTTGTACCAGCCCTTCTTCTCCCTGTCCAGCGTGTTATAGTGACCGGAATCGAAGCTTGAGCCGCAGAGTACAGTTCGTAGAGGCAATTGTCCAAGTGGAGGTGCTCGTCCCACGTGAAGTTCTGCAAGAGCTTGGTGCGTTGGTGAGACGCCGGATCTTACTTAAAGTGCTTCAAGGTGAGCATATCAGCCTCGCGGGAGCTTCGACGATATTCGTTATCCATTCGCTGTCCGTCAATCGGCTGCAGAAGTTGCAGCGGTATTGGTTATCGCCAACCAACTACTCGGGCTGTAGGTATAGTAATCCAGGAGCACGGTCTGGTTATCCGAGTGGTTGGGAAAATCTGAAATTGTCGCCCCTCTCGCTTTTGGTGCTACATTTTACGCATTGCGATACGGTCAATGTCTTGGCCACGAAAGATTGCTACACCAAGGTTGACCCCTCTCTTGTCCCTCCGTACTTCCTCAGGTCTTCGTGCAAAAGTGCAAATGCTCCAGCAAGATGCCCAAAAACTCGGGGATGTCGTGCTGTTAGCCCTGCTCGAAATTTTGCGGCTTCAAAATGAGTATATCTGTTGTTATCGAGTGTTTTCTGTCGTCTAATGTGAACAGGAGCAGCATGGTGTTTGGTGTTATATACAGGGTGTCCCTGGACTTCCTCTTTTCCTCTCGGGAATGTATAGATGGGGTCAAAATATCACCAGTACTTCATATAACTTTTTTTCCTAAAAGTCTTCGTAGCCAAGTTACGGGCCCTCGAAGTTACAAAATGAAAAATGTTTTTCTTTGATAACTTTTCAAGTGAATATTCAAAATCATCCAAATTTTGGTAATTGACTAAACAAATGAATTCCTTCGATGAGCTTTCATGCAGGAGTCAGTTGTTCTGCTACAAAGTCAGGAACGGACTACCCCCGATGAACAAGTAAAATATATTTCAAGCAATTTCAAAACGAATCATTTTAATGGAAAATAATTTTTTTTGAAAATATCGTGTTGTAGGTAAACTGAAAGAATAAGTCGAATGAATTTTTTTTTGTAAGAAATATAATTTTCTGAAATTATTATTTGGCAACCATATATTACATAAAAGAAGTGTGGTATTCCTAATAACATATTCACCTTGTAGAATATTATAGCTGCCAAGAGGAATGTCAGTGACAAAAACGCAAGAGTTCTCAGACAAATATTACAAACCCACAGACAACAGACTCACGAATGGTTGTTCAATGTTAATGTATACGTTCCTGTAGAATATACGCTTTGTTTAGTACCGTGTTACTTTGACATACTACAGAAGATGTGACCAAATGTTGAATCAATGTTCTTCGAGCTCATCTGAACCTTGATGCTCTTCGTCGGCTGAATCCATTTCACTGGATGCTCTAGAGTCCAAGTCTAGAAAAGTTTAACAAATCAATTTAAATAATCTAATATTATTCTTATATTCGGTGTTGAATCTACATACCTGATTCACAATCATCAATGTCATCTGCGCTGACTGTCGAAGTGTTGGTGAGTATATCACCAACTAATTGAGGCAATCATTGGTGACCTTGAAACCAGAGGAACTCGTATTCTTCATCCTTGGTGTACCAGCCATGGTTTTCTGCATGCTGCAAATTAGCATTGAGCCAAATACTAGTTATGCATAAGCTCCTCATAATAATTGTTGTTGGAGTTCAGACGAATATGGTGGTAGGCTCGATGCCTCGAAATTGCGAATCTTCTTGGCAAAGATTTCATCGGTGCTGTCTGCTTTGTACGTTTGATGGAATAATTCTAACCAAGCTTCATTATAACTGTATCTACATTTCAGAAAGTTATTTTTCTTAATAAAAAAGCATTCGAATTATTCTTTCAGTTTACCTACAACACGATATTTTCAAAAACATTTATTTTTCATTGAAATAGTTCATTTTGATATTTCTTGAAATATATTTCACTCATTTATATAGGTACTGCGTTTTTAATGAATCATGATGATGCTATAATAATAGTATACTGATTATTAATTTTTCACTCTATATATCACCGAAACTACGTGAGATACGTAAAAGAATAATAATAGCTTTTTTTGTGAAATTAAATTATCTACAAATAGTCTTTGATTCGTATATCTTCAAGAGATATAAGCGTTTAAACGTAAAATTTCATTAATACACTTTTTTATCTACCACATCCCATAAACTAAGCGAGATGTAAAACATACTGCTGAATCTTTTTTGTGGAGAATTTAATTTGCTACAAAAAACACTACGGGTACTTTTACGTATTCCTCATATTTGCAAAATTATTCGCGAATGATTTTTTTTCCCCATTTTCAAGTATAATTTCCAACATATGGCTATTGAAATATTCGTTATAGAGGTACATTGATGCCTGTGTTCATTACAAACAACCCAAATCAGTAAAAGAAATCATTATTTGAATTTAAAGCATTAATAATATTCATTATTGTGCGACAGAAGTGATGAAATGAGGGCGCGCATACGGAACATTCAAGTCGTTCCGCCAGGTATTAACAGCCGCCATTTTGTTCTGCCAATTGTCATACACACTCGAAAATTTCAGCACATAACATACTAAAAAATGAAGCTTAACTAAATAATAAAAAGTTCAACGATTTTTCGACATGTTTTGGGCGTTCCGCCACCCACTCGGAACCGTCCAATCGATCCGCCAATGTCATCTCGATGATTGTTGGCTACCAGATGACTGCTGAAAAAAATATGAGCCTTAACTAAATAATGAAAAGATGTGCGATTTTTTGCAAGTTGGGGGCGATCCGCCACCCGCTTTGGAACCGCTCCCAGGGCCTGTCCTCACGGATTGTATTCAGTCCGGCCCTCCACAACACTTTCTCAAAATATAGGCCTTAACTGAATAATCATGCAAAATTGTCACTTACTCTTAGTCTTGCGTGCATAATATGCGTAGTTGTCTAAATCAGTGAGATTTTGAAGCAATAATTTTGGCCACACAGACTCGCACAGATTTCAGCCCGCTGGTGCCGTCGTATGAGAGGGTCTGTAAATATGCCCTCTGGAAACTCCATATAATCAATACCAACTTGTTACGAAATACGTTACAGACCTGAATAATAGGATTTCTCATTAGTATAAAATTGGGTAATTATCCGTTAAGCGCGGGCTCCATCGTGAAATTGAAAAATTTTTGGTGGAACTTACGTATTTTGGCCTCCTGAACAAAAAATTCTGATAAAGTTTTTGGGGCTCGCAACTAGTTTCGGAGACACGGCCCCCCAAAGACAGGAAATCGGGGTTTTACGCCTATGTTTGTTTCTCAGCCAATTCCGCTCGAAATTCCTCCTTCTTTCTATCAGCACAATATACTCATTCTATATATCCTTCTTCATCACTTTACAACAGAATTATAAGCATTTTTCCATACGAAACTCTAAAAGGTAAATCGTCATAAGAATTCGAGGTAAGCAAAACAGTAGAACGCGCGATGCGCGTTCTACTGTTTTGCTAACCTTGAATTTCTATGACGATTTACCTTTTAGAGTTTTGTACTGAAAAATGAAAAAATGCTTATAATTCTGTTGGAAAGTGATGAAGAAGGTGGTATAGAATGTGTATATTGTGCTGATATAAAGAAGGATGAATTTTGAGCTGAATTGGCTGAATAAACAAACATAAATGTCAACCCTGAAAACCCCGATTTCCTGTCTTTGGGGGGCCGTATCTCCGAAACTAGTTGCGAGCCCCAAAAACTTCATTAGAATTTTTTGTTCAGGAGGCCAAAATACGTAAGTTCCACCAAAAATTTTTCAATTTCACGATGGAGCCCGCTTAACGGATAATTACCTAAAATTGCTCGAGAAAAAATTAAAATGAAGAAGCTAAAGTCCGTTTCGACCGGAATATATCAGGCGAACGTCCGGATTATGAAGTAGGAGACAAAGTTAATATTGAGGAATCACAAGTTAGTAAGTTTATTCAAACATCACACATCAGAGTAACATATATCATGTAAATACAATACAGAGTGAATAAAACTAAAACGGCGGCACTATTTGCGAAACACATTTCTGTGTTTGTATACAAAGTGGGGTTTAGTGCCGTTCATACATGTAAGAAATGCATGACAAAAAAAAAACAATACAATATTTGGAGTAATAGTTCTCTAAAACGAGATGGATAAAATCTAAAAAAATATCTAAAATTGATGTGGTCGATTATTAAAAGGTAGGTAATGTACGTTTGGGACATATTGTGAGATCATATTAATTATTCAACGAACGAGAAAATTCGGAGGGAGAAATGTAGATGGTCTTATTTACAGAGTGTTCATGAATAAATATCACCTGTGAATGTTCTACTCAACTGTCGATTATTTCATGAAAAATGTTTCTTGGAGTATTATTGATGAATTGCTTTAATGCTTTTTTGAATGATTTAAACCCAGATAGCACAGGACGTTTTAAAAACGTCCATTACGTGTCCATTTATCGTCTGTACGTCCAGGACTAATTCTGGACGTTCTAAGTATGTCCAGTTTTCCATTATAGGTACTTTATTATATTTCCATTGGAATCACATTGGCATTGTATTATTTCATTACTTAAACAGTAAAAACTCAGAATATCATTGGAGTGATAATAAAGGATGGAGTACGTTTTACCATGACATTCTAGTTGGGAAAGTCACTCCGATATACAAGTTTCCTATCTAAGATTTCAACTCATCAACATTCCATTCATATTTTCACATTTTCAATTATATTGATATATACAAAAAAGTCTAATCCAGCAAGGCTTCACCGTTTAATCATCAATGAGTAGAACTTTGGTTTTGGTTGATAGTTCCTCGAAAATTGTCGGCATTTTCTGAAATCATTGTCAAAAATGAAGCTGTAATGCAGTTTTAGAGCAGTTGGTTGGGTCGGAAAGGAAAGAAACCCTTCAATATAACTTGAAAATTACTCAACTCATAATAAGTGAGTATATATTTAGACACATACATTAGATATCACATATATTTGGTGCCGAAACTACTATTTACATTAACATGGAAGGACAGGAACACAAATCACATAACTAACTTGTAGAGTAGGGAGAATTCATGTTTTTCTGTATAATTATTACGAACTGTCTCTTGAGGTTTTAAATTTGAATAATTGCATTTTTTCTATTCTGACGAATCAAGTTTAGGGCTCATTTAAATTGTCTAGAAATTGAATAATTCCTATACCGATTCAATTTTAATATTGATCTGCCGTTCATTCCGAATAAGCAATTCAAAATTCTTTTCAGGTTCAGCTGAGAAGGCAAACATGGCAAAAACAAGAAAAGAAACTGAACTGTCCATCCAGGCATGGTTGAAAAGGGCAAAGGAGCGGAAAGACGTGAATTCCACGAAAAAGTTTTAACAAATAATTATTGTTCCTTCCAAATAAAAGATTTTTTGAAATGTTTTTTTTTCTTGACCTAATGAATAGAAAATAAATAATTTTGAGCATAAACAGGACGGAAATATATAGAAATTCCTATAAATGTCCATTTGAGCTCCTGATTATGTCCATGGAATGTTCTTAAATGGACGTCCTGAATACATCCTGTAAATGTTCATTCGAAGACCCGAATTGTTCTATTATGGACTTCCCAAAGACATCCAAAGGCGTCCATAAGACGTCCACGTCCGTAGAATGGACGTTTTGAGGATGTCCTCAATGTCCAAGTGGGACGTTTCAAAAACGTCCATAAGACGTATTTGTGCTATCTGGGAATTGTCCGATAGTTTTCAGTTCGGGAGGAAGGAAGTTCATGAACTTAGGTCCCAAGTATAAGAAGTTTCTCTGTCCCACCGTTTTCATCATAAAGTAGGGCAGCAGTTGATCTCGGTGACGAGTGCCATAGTTGTGCTTGCTAGCTGTGATCCCAGTTGGAAAAAGGTATTGGGTATAACAAGTAGTTTGGAAAAATAGTTGTCTGCAGTCATATATTCTTGTTTCATTATACAAAGCATCACTCGAATATCTAGAATCCCTGTTCAGGAGTATTCTCAAAAATCTTCTCTGGAGGACCTGTAGGGGTTCCAGAATAGTTTTTGCTACTCCACCCCAAGCAATGATTCCGTAATTCAAGTGACTCTCCACAAGACTGTGATAAACAATTGTTTTTTGTTTCTTATTCAGTATGTGGAAGAGCTGCTTGTATCTAAATAGAATACATCTAAGCTTTTTGAGTAGGTACTGTATATGATCTGTCCACCTCATGTGACTATCTATATATATATACCCAGATACTTTACTCTTCTCACGGGTTGAATTATTAAGTCAGGTTTAGGTTTCAGTTCAAAGCTTGGTAATGCTTTTTCAAAGCTGCTGAAAGGTTAGTAAAATGTTTTCTTGTGATTTATGGACAATCGCTTATGGTCAAACCAGGCTTTTATACGGATGAGATCTTTTTCTATTTTATTTTTTAATGTAAAACCAGTTATCATCTTCATAAAGAATAACGGTGTCATCCGCAAAACTTATGATTCTGCCATAGCCCTCTAGACGAAATAGGTCATTAAGGTAAATGTTGAATAGAATGGGCCCTAAAACAGTTCCTTGAGGGACTCCACATGTAATAGATCTAGTTTCGCTCATACAATTGCCAATTCTGACTTTCTGTTTTCTGTCACTCAAGTAACTCTTGAGCAATTTATGAGTTGTACCTCTCAAACCTATATCTTCCAGAGTTTCTAGCAGTATGGAGTGGTCAACCGTATCGAAAGCCTTGGCGAGGTCAATGAAAATGCCAATTGATGGTTTGCTTTTGTCCAGAGATTCCGAAATTTTATTAGTAACAGTTCTGATTGCATCTTGTGTCGACATTTTTTCTCTGAAGCCGAACTGAGATTTTGATAACAGTGAATGTTTCTCCAAAAAGCAATAAAGACTCGTTTTAATCAGTTTTTCTATAATTTTGTATACAGTGCTGATAAGAGCTATAGGTCTGTAATTAGCCATATCATTTTTGTTGCCGTTTTTATATATGGGGGTTTACTACCGACAACTTCAGTGTTGAGGGAAATATTCCTAATTCAAATGATTTATTGACTATGTAAACAAGAGGTTCTGAAATGAATTCTGATATTGTTTGTAGAGATTCTGGTGTGAGATCGTCATTACCTGGTGCTTTTTTCCTTTTCAATTTATTAATGGTTTCTATAATTTCATTTTGGTTGGTGGGTGATAGAAAAATAGGATGGCTGCCCAAATTCCTACGCTCTGTATATTCGTCACTGAAATCTATTTTTTCAGCTAGCTTCGGACCTATTTTGGAGAAGAACTTATTGAAACTTTCAGCTATTAATTGTGGATCACGTATCAACTGTTCATTTTTGTTTAGAATTGTGTTTATTTGTTGTGAGTTACTTTTGTTGTATAGTTCCATTTTAGTTTTGAAGTAATCGTTTTTGGCTTTTTTAATAAGTTTTGTTAAATTTTTCCTATATTTTACGTATTCAGATTTTAGCAGTTCATTATAGGGATCTTTTTTTAATTTCAAATACATGTTATTTTTTTTATTAGTTGATTTTATTAGTGATTGTGTTATCAATTTCGATCTTTTTTTCTCTTTACATTTGATCCAAATGGGTTTGGTACAGTTTTTTACAGTATCCTGTAGTATTGAGATGAACCTATTCACTGATGTATTCAGATCATCAGAAGTGTAAATTTCGTTCCAGTTTTGGGTTTTGATTACATTGAGAAGTTTTATTGAGTCGATTTTTTTATAATATGTTTCTGAGTATAACGCTGTATTTTTTGTGTTCTGTGGAAAAACTATTTGAATCAATGTTGTGTGGTGATCTGTAATATTGCTATCAATCGTGAGAGGTATAATATCGTCATAATCTTGTGTTTTGGATTTTATAAAAATGTGGTCTATGCATGATTGGCTGTTTCCTTTGACTCTCGTTGGTGTATTAATAGCAGATAAGAATCCGCATTCGCTGAAAGCATCCAAATAGCTATCAACCGTGTCACTCTGTGCGAGGAGATCTAAGTTCATGTCACCTATCACCTATGAATATTTTGTAATGAAAATCATTAGTGTTATCATTGTTTAAGATATTGTCGAGTTCATTGACAACATTTTTCGCATCAGTAGATGGTGAGCGATAGAGGGCATTCACTATGATATTTACTTCACTTTCAATGCACATTTTAATTCTTAGGATATAGCTACCATTGAATTTTATCATCTCGTGGGATACATATTGATCGTCTTTGACAAATGCTACTACACCGTCATTTTGATTGAGATATCCAAAATTATAAAGTGTTTTGTATCCAGTTATCATCAACAAATTTATATCATGTACAATCCTGGTTTCGATCAGAACAATACAGTTCATTTCGTATTCTAATTGTTGTAAGAGTATTTTAAATTCATTCAAGTTACAATTGATACTACATATGTTATTATGAATAAATTCGAAATTGGGATGATTATTGTTAATTTGAATAACCTCTTTAGCTTCTTTTTCGTTTTGTAACTGATAAGTATCTAGTTTATTTATTTGAAATTCTCTGATATATGGATTCATGTTTTGTCACATTACACGTTGAGAATTTCAACAGACTATGATATTAATGTAAATATAAAAGATAAATATTGATTATTTCTTACTGTTCAGTCTTGTTACACGTTTCGTTTCTTCTGGTTTCAACTTTTCATCCTTTTTTGATCCCCTGACGCTTGGTGATTTTTCTGTTTCTTGTTTCTCCCCTGCGTTGTTCTTCAGTTCATGTAGATTTTCTAGAAAAAGTTTCAGTGGGTTTGGCTGCTTGTTTAGATCGTCGTACTTGAATGTTTTGTTTTCGACAATCAGGCAATTTTTTTCTATTCTCGCGTTCAGTTTCTGGTCTCTTGCTGCTTTCAAGTTGAGTTGAAGGATTTTCCTTTGGTTGTATTCCGATGCGATGTAGTCGTATGTTAGAAAAAATTTAGTTCCTTTAAATTTTTTGGAGTTTGCTATTAGTTCGTTTTTGAGGTGGTAGTTTTGGCACTCAATTACCAATGGTCTTGACTTACTGCGGTCTTTTTTACCAATCCTGTGGATATCTCTGAAGTCTTCAGAGCAACAATGAACTTCCAGTGTGTTTTTTGATATGTCTAAGAAATTTTCAGTATCTCTCATTGGTTCTTCACCTTCTTCTAATCCATAAAGGATGATATTACATTTTTTTGATGTTTTTTCTAAAGCGGTCAGTTTGTTTTTCAGTTCGGTGTTTTCTTCTTGTAATTTCAAATTTTCTTCTTTGATTGCTGTGAAGTTTTCTCTGAATTCGTTTTTAAGCTTTTCAATTTGTGTTTGGGAAGTTTCCCTGAGTTCTATGTTTTGTTTGTTGATTTCTTCGGATTGTTTCCTGATCAGTTCGTTGGTTTCACGGACAGATTCAAGAAGGTATCGGATAGTGTCATTTCCACCTGTTCCATTTTCCATAGTTGGTTAGAGGTTTCACCTGCACAACTCCCGTACTATTTATGTTAGTGTGCCTTATCTTCTTTTTTATGTGTCGGTCTTTTTTTGAGGTGAGAGTTCAATCATTGGATGCAATTTTATTGATCTATTTATACTACTTATATACTCTTGCACAACTTAAATTGGAGAGTTTTTCATTTGTTTGTGTGGTTTTTATTAGTCACTATTGTCTGTGTTGTGTCGGAGAAATAATTCCACTTTTTTGTCACATTAAACACTATTTTTATTCTGCGGTCAAAAGGCCTTACTCTCTCGTTGACGGTCGGATCTGAACAAGTGAAAGATAAACTTCGAAATGAATTCAACGGACTCCTCATCTTTGAAT
>JAVJAQ010006067.1:281922-323936 GCA_032362365.1 Zygogramma bicolorata | reverse complement strand
GTTAGGAAAAACTGAATGGATCGAAATAAGATTATAGAACTTCAACACACCCGTTCACGCCTCGACATTCAGAATTTTCGTTTGTGTATTTAGACTCCAGTTCCTGCGCATTCACCAAATATTTGACGCCTCTGGCTCTCAGGTCGGCAACATCATAGTGAAAATATTGTGGTTCTCGTTTCATATATGTTTTCAGTGGGTATAATGATTGTTTTCGAATGATTCTTCATCAAGTTCTTGTGCCTGACTATATACAATATCACTTAGAGAATTGAGAGAATACAATATTTGAATTCATTCACTTCTACCCTGTACGCCACACATCTTATAATATATTTATGCTCCACTCGCACAAGTTTCGACTTCTGAGGGTTGACGTTCGTCAGCTGGTTAACGGAACGAACAAAAAAAAGTGGAATACTTAGGGCACAGAATAGATAAGGATGGAATTCCTACTGAAGATAAGGTACGAGCCATAATGGAAACTCATGCACCTATAAATATTCACACAATTTTTTTAAGGAGAGCATATTTGGGTCTCATAAATTATTGTAATAGATTTATACCAATGCTGTCATCTCAGCTCCATCTCTTGAATAATCTTCTAGAGTGTCAAGAGTCATTTGCTGTGAGTAAAATATTGATCAAAAATAATCGATTAACACATTACGACCCCAATATAACCATAATGATACCTTGTAAAGTAGGTGCTTAGGGCGTAGGGGGGGTATTGAGTCACAGAGATAAAAATGGTGTTGATGAACCAATATATTTTGCGTCAAGTTCATTATCGAAAGCTGAACAGAATTGCACTCAATTGGAGCGGGAGGCTTCAGCCATTATATTTCCTGTGAAAAGATTTCACCAATCAACTTTCAAATTGGTAAGTGATCATCAACCATTGAAGATAATTTTCAATCCTAATAAAAATGTTTTAGTGATCTGCCTCGAGAATAATTCGCTGGAACATCATTCTTTCAGCATATAACTATGAAATAGGGGGTTATCTGTTATTTGAAGGGGATATGCTATCCAAGATGCCTTTAAGAGATTCTAGAGAAGAAGATTGTGCAATAAGAATTTTCTAGACTCCAGTTCCTGCGCATTCACCAAATATTTGACGCCTCGCTCTCAGGTCGGCAACATCATAGTGAAAATATTGTGGTTCTCGTTTCATATATGTTTTCAGTGGGTATAATGATTGTTTTCGAATGATTTTCATCAAGTTCTTGTGCCTGACTATATACAATATCACTTAGAGAATTGAGAGAATACAATATTTGAATTCATTCACTTCTACCCTGTACGCCACACATCTTATAATATATTTATGCTCCAGTCAGCAAAAATTCTTCATTTATTGAACAGATAAGTTGGCAAGTATGACAAAAGTCCAAATATTTGAGAAACTTGAGAAACTCTTCACAACAATCGAATGAAATGAGTTTTTCAATAACTACAACTACATTCTGGTGATATACTCATGTATACTATTTACAGATACTTGATACATACATGTCTTTCTCTAAGACTGAATCCCTTGACTATATGGCTCGCCTGACGTGAATTTACGTTAAAGTCAATTCTTCACACAATTTGTATTACACCAAATAAACGTAAACTTGAACCAAACAGATGAAATTGATGGCAGCATGAGTCATGGCCACAAATATTTTGAAGATCTACTATTACGCTCTCATTCACCTTCTGATCCCGGAAAAGCTTATAACTGACTCTGAAATTGAATTCGGAAGCTTCATCAGCGGTAAGTAGTGGCGGATTTTCAATGGCACAGAAAGTACTCCTCTATCTCCGAAACTTTTTATTTTTAGATAGATAATTCATTGTCTACTCTATGTACATGCATAGAACGTCATAGTACCTACTTTGAGAGTAAGAGTAAAAAATATTTATTTGATGAGTTAAAATTATACCATAAAAAAAATTACCAAAATGTAGATGTAGATTATAAATGAATGTGAACCGATATCCTAGAACATAGAGAGTACAATTAATTTCAAATCATTTCAGTTGAAGAGAATGATTTGTTACGCTGATATTCTGGGTAGTGGCTCTTGGTTTATTCAAAATTCACTAACAGAATGAAAGCAGTCACATGAGAGGTATTCTTCAATTTTCTTTGAGTTTAAAACTGCTCATTTTTCTCTATTCAGTGGGGAAGTTTGTTATAGAGGAAAATATCCCTAGAGTTGCGTGTCGACCTCTTAAGTTCAAGGAAAGGTTGTCTTAATCGATCTCCGTTTTGAGTGAGATAGTTTTCGGAATTGGTTCTCAGATCTTCAGAATGTTTAGGAATTTCTAACAATATGGAGTAGATATAAAGAGTAGACAAGGGCATTATTTTGTATTTCAGAATTAGTGCTCGTAGCATGGTACTCATCCCCGTCTATTACTCCTAGTGCCCTCGTTTGCAGACAAAAAACTCGAAGCATGACTGGCATTGCCCTATGAAACATTACCATAGCATATTTGCGAATGAAAAAGAAAGTGATACGAGTGTGGATACTATATATTATTTTGAGCCCACGGAGTAAAAATTGTTGATTGGAGTTTTTTATGCAAGGTGTCAATGTAAGGTTGCCAGATCACTTCAGCAACCCCAGTAATACCAGATATCTTGACACTAGACACCATGGCAAAAATTTGAGTTATGATTTGTTGAAAATATTATAACCTATATATTCTCACGGTCTCTGAGATTGGTATAATCTTTATGTGTATTTATGAATGTGGAGTCACCTACAAAGAGGAACATATATTTGGTATCATATAGTGTATTCATTGAAACAAGTTGCTTCCAATCTCTCAGATGAGAATCGAGTAGTTTCATGCCATTATATTCCAGTTTATAGAGCGACAGCTAATTAAAGACACAGTCGAAGGCTTTCGAGAGATCACACAGTGTAGCACCGTGACTCCTCGTTTCCCAAAACCATCAACTTCCTGGCCAATAATCTTGCTCGCAGCCTTAATAGAAAGAAAATTAGTTACGAAATCCAAATTGATATTCATGTATTGTTTTCTTTTTGAGAAAAAAATTTCAAAAGACGTTTTTTTAATGAAAATTTCCATTATTATACCGAATATAGGGATTATCAAAATTAGTTATTGTCTGATATATATCTGTTTCCTTTTTTATGTATGACGGTGACCCCGCTGATTTTGGAACTCTATGGAAAAATTCCCTCAACAAAACAGATATGTGTTTATTCGAGGTTTGTTGAAGGTTCTGCTAAGATATCCACAAGTTCCTCGACAATTTTACTGTTGATATATATAGTATATATCGAGTGATAGTGATTTTTTAAGCCTTTTTATAACGAGTTTCATTTATTCAATAGTCACTGGTTGTAATAAGAAGAAATTTTTGTGTTTCACATATGGATTCATAAATTCAGAAGCACAGTGATTGCTGATTTGTAGGTTCATTAGGATCTGTTCAGCCACCGTATAGAAAAACTTATTGAAATCATCAGATGATATGTTATCTAAGAAATTAGTCATTTTTTGTTCATTTCTCTCATAGTTGATAGAGCGTAAGCTATCTTTGGATTCATTGCAAGTTGATATGAATGAGTTACAAGCCTCTTTCTAACTGATATTTAACGATGAGGAAATTTTTTCAACTCTTACTCATTTTACTACTTCAAGCCAGTATTATCGGATAATATCATTCATTCTTTGAATTGAGAGAATATATAGACATGACAATAACATGACGAAGATATCGGTTGAATTGCTGACAAAACTATAGCAATGAATGGTTGTATATGATTGAATATCAAACAAGCAGACGAGTGAGTAGTTACTTTTCTTCCCATCTTTATCTGGATAATATCTCCAAAGCGTGTTTAAAATATTCATGGCGTCACTTATATTTCCGAAAATATTGAAAATTTCATATTGTCCTGTATTGTTTCTTGACTTCAAATATTCTGACAACACGACTTATGTGTAAACTAGCGATCCATTAACGATCTAGTTTTCAACGACAACGAACTTTCTTGCGGATTCATATAGCCTGACAATGTAATGTAAAATCTTCAATGGCCAACCTCTTAAGTATTCCAATCAATAATCCCAGCGTAGGAAATGAAACCACGTCGTTCAGACAATTTACGGGAGGCCTCCGAGGGTGAGCAATTTCACGGTCTACCTCTAGGGGACAATTTTTTGCCCTCCAGAATATCATCTAGTGGAATATTTAGTAACTTAAAAAGGGGAATTTGAAACTAATTGCTTTCGATATGGCACTGTGGATACACGGGTTTACACATAATTTTTGAACCGTAGCTGGGAGAACGGAGTTATGGCGTTACAAGTTTTCACATTCCTAATACTCGATATTATATTTTCATCAAGCATTTTGACCGTATTCTTCTGGAAATCATTAATTTTTATTTGGCCTCAAGAATATACGTATATTAAATATCCACCATAATTTTTCTACCTACCTTCCACTACTCGTCCCTATGGACATGCGATATAATTGATTTTTGGCTTATCTTTCACATGAGAGCTCTTAAAAAAGAAGAAGAGAAATTACAGAAAATTCAGACATTCCGGGTATTTATTATTTCATTTTTTCAATCTACCAGACCAAGAATTGCTCAAAATGTAAGCTTCCCTGAAATAAAGTAGTACGAAGATTTGCGATTTAAGATTTGTGATTTATTAGCTTATTGTGTAACAAAACTGATATTTATTCAAGAATTTCAAACGATAAATACTCCTGAAATATTTTCTATGCGTGGTTCACTCATCAAAATTAAAACCCATACGGTATCGGCTCTCCACAAATAAGTAGGTCTACTTTTTTTTGATGTTTGTTTTTTCGGGTCGGTTTTCCTGTGGGGGCGGTTATTGGGACTGGAAACACTTGCAGACCGGTTTCGGGCTATTTGGCTTCTCGTCAGTGAAATGTAGTGTCCATCATCAGCATGAAAACGATGACTTCTCATAATTCGAAATCATATTCTCTTTAGAATATCATACTAAGGCTGATGCGAACGACAAGCAAAATTACCATCATCGCGCCATCTGTCAGTAGACGAGTTACTAACCAAGTACATATCCAAATGGCCTAAATCCTCGTACAGGGAAACGAATTTCATAAATAGTAAGTGGCCATACTGGAAGACCGGCTTAAAATCAATTCACCTAAGTGAACAATTTGTCCCGGCCCATCTCAACTTACCAACATAGTAGGTTAACGGACTAAAATCTATCAGAAAACAACTCCTTCCCTGGTTATTACCACGAAGGGCGTTGGATTATATCCGACGGATGTCAATGCAGGATTCTCCACAGAAGAAATTCCTGCAAATTGCTCTCTGCGATACAACTGCCGAAATCAATTTTCAATTATTTCGGGCATTTTGCCTCTCATCATCAACATGAAGTCGATGACTTCTCATAGTTGAACACAATATTCCTTTCACTGTCTCATATAGTGAGACGACAAGAAATCCATCATCGCGCTTTCTGCCCGAGGTATCACCAAGCGCATATCCAAATGGTCCCAATCCTTATACAAGGAAATGAATTTCGCAAATAGTCAGTGGGCATGTTCATTTGAGAATTTGATTCAAAGCCAGGCTTCAAGTAAGTCCACTGACTATTTGACAAAGAAATCAATTGGATATATTGGAAGATTATTAGGTGCGCGGAGCTCTTGCTCGGTGCGATCTGCACCATATCCACCTCCTCTCTACATATTTTACAACATAGAGAATTGTCAATTTACCTACTACGGGTTGACACTGAAAGTCACAACATTACAGGAATCCCCTCCAACAGTTAACCTGGACCCGACGTATTTAGTCCTAATCCCTAGTTGAGAGTACTGTATCTTCTGGAATTGGAATATTTTGGGCAGATAGCTGTTGTGCAGGTCGCAAATTAAAGACAAAGATATCCTCAATAAGGGGTATATGTGACCACATAGGCGGACCAATATCTGATATTGGATTGTGAATGCCAAGAAAAAAATGTTGATATTTTCTGATACATTCCTGTGTGAGGATGTTGGAAAAATGAGATTTTGTGTACTTCTTGATATCGGAGTTTTAACACAGATACAGTAAGACATCAATCATCTACGAACGCAACGCAAAACTGACGCTGAGCGGCCAAAGAAAAAAACGTTGCACCAGAGGCTTATCCAATAGGAGGGGCATAAAGGGGTGATTACTCACATCCCCAAAAAGAAAGATAATTGAAAGAAATCACCGGAATTGCAACTAGCATACTTTCGCGTTAATCGAAATATTAAATTTGAGCAGGTATAATAGATACGCACTTGTATCATAGCAGAGAAGAAGCATGTCCACTTATATAAATATACATTTATCATTTTCCATAAAATATATTGTTACAGATGTCCTGGCGCCGGCCCTGCCGCCTACGGATGCAAATTGGTGCGACAGTTCGAGGAAAGATTGTATCTGCGTGATCGCGGCTCACCCAGAATATTCGATTGTCGGGATTTGTCTGGATGATTCTCCACTGAGTGAGCGCCTATATAAACAGGAGTCGCTCACTGCGACGGCAGAAATTTTAGTACAGAGAGTTTTAGTACCGAGCATTGGAAAGTTATCGAAGCAATTCAAGTGATTGTGTTGTATTGTATTGTGATAAAGAGTTATAATAAAAGAAGTGTTGTGTTGTTTGGTGTTTTAATAAACGAACCCAAGGATAAATCGTAACAATATCGAGATATTCGAAATACAGTAATGAAGAAAAGGAAGACTGAGGTATAGCAGCAATTAGTTAGGCGTTAACAGGGAACTTATTAGCTTTCCTGTCAGTACTGTCGAGAAAGAAATACTTGCGAACATGTTATAGAGGGTCCCCCTATCAATTTGGATTCATTATTTCATGTTCCATCTCAAATAATGCTTGTTGCCTTCGAAGAACCTTCATGCAGCGGCATGTAGTTTAAACGGATGCGTTTGGAATGAATCGGCAAGACAGGACCAGTTCGTGTGTCGGAAATGCTTCAATAAGAATGCTTGAGTTGTGGATTCTGTCCGGTTATGCCGCAGCAAGCTTACGTCGGAATGATAAAATCCACCAATATAACGTTCGTTCTCAGTATTTTTTGTTGAATGGTTTCACGGAATGAGGCTCATACGCTAAGTCTGAGATCGCACTACACGACTTGCAGATAAATCAGTAATCGTCGTGATACTGGCCAAGAGAGTATCTGTCTACTATAGATAATCGTTAATTGTTCAACGTGGTTAAAGGTGAATGAACAGATGTTTTTTACGGTTCGACATGTTTTTCAGAAGTTCACCGTTAATTCGAATAGAAGCACCAAAAACATTTAAAACTTTGGCGGAAGACTCGGTGTCAATCGTATTCGAATCAATTTTACTCATTGTACCATTGTTACCAATTATAAAAAAAAACGTCAATTAGGACAGAAAATTATTCTGGGAGATGAAAATTTTTATTTAAAATTTGTGCAGTACCTGAAATTGAATCAAATACTAAGAAAAATGTAATTTTGACGTTGCATTTTTGGTGGAAGGTCCAGTTTTTCCACAGCTCCATCAAATTAACTTTCCAGGGTATCCACAAATTGTACAACTTATATTTCATAGTGATATTTTTAGTGCTTTGTTTCATGATGAAGTGGATAAGCATTCACACAAAAAGTAATTACAAATATTATCACTCTTATTGAACAGTTTAAAAACAAATGTATTTTCAAATGGTAAATCTGGGGGCTAAAATCATCACGATAGGATGTTGATGCCCTTAGAAATATGTGTGCCTGTTAGGATTATGAAATAAGCAGTGTGTACCATTGTCATCAATTATAAAGAAATACGTCAATTAGGACAGAAAATAATTCTGGGAGATGAAAATTTGTATTTAAAATTTTTGCAGTACCTGAAATTGAATCAAATACTAAGAAAAATGTAATTTCGACGTTGCATTTTTGGTGGAAGGTCCGGTTTTTCCACAGCTCCATTTTTCCAGGGTATCCACTTGTAAAACTTACATTTCATAGTGATATTTTTAGTGCATTGTTTCATGATGAAGTGGATTAGCATTCACACAAAAAGTAATTACAAATATTATCACTCTTATTGAACAGTTTAAAAACAAATGTATTTTCAAATGGTAAATCTGGGGGCTAAAATCATCACGATAGGATGTTGATGCCCTTAGAAATATGTGTGCCTGTTAGGATTATAAAATAAGCAGTGGGGTGGTGAGAGGCGATAGTGTGATACGGACAAACAGGAATATACTTTCTATCAACAGCAAAACATAAACTTGACATACGTTCAATATCAAGTGGGTGAAAACAAATAAAACGCGGGTATAATATACAAAACGGACGACGGTATCGAATATTTTCAACGCCCCCTCTCAAAAATGAGACATTCAACTCGACAATAAAATTATTGAAACGAAACGAAGGTGTGATGGCAGATAGAATAAACAAAATCTCTTCACGATTCTCAACGTTCGAATACAAATCCAGCCACTGCTTAGGAGCAAAGGGAGCGTTTGCTCAACTTAGTTCAACCCTTCACATCGTCCTCCATTCCGACTGCTGACTAAAATACTCTTATACCACCTGCACCTTGCTCGACCTGGAATGAAATTTATTCCCAATATCACATGATACCATGTCTGGACTTCCACGAGCCTCATTATTGTCCATCAAATGACCTGCTTCTGGAAAGCGCTAAGGACTACTGCAATACTCAACATCGACTCAATTCAGGGTGCCGAAGAACTCCAATACAGATCGAAGAGGACATCAATCAGCAAGTGAACGAGGCCCACTACATAGGAATATTCAAGAATTCAAACATTTGTACAATCACGGACATTTCATCCCTTACTGGAACTTACTTAATTACTGCTCCGCCCAGATGTTCATTCAGAACACCCAAAGACATCCATATAAAAGATGCGACCGGACGTTCAACAACAACCTCTGCTCCTGTCCGATTCAAAAATACCAAAATTGGCGCCAGTCAAATCTATGAAATCTATAAAAATCCGGGAAATTCCACTGAACAAACTTTTGAGCACCCGAAAAGAGGCCACTAGGCTCACACCTATACAGTAACCGACGCATTCACCAATATTTCACGTTTGGAATATCTGTATATCTGGGTAATAATTTTTGTCTGCATGTTTGCTCTATTCAAATACAAAACATGCCACGCAAAGAAGAAGACAACGAACTAACTCGGAACGCAGCCAACCAGGAACAACAACCCATCCCACAGCTATGGAAAGAAAAACAATTTTTCCGGGAAAAAATTAGTTTTTCGTCTTCGAGGGGAGTAGTAACGTGCCCTCTAGTGCACTCCAGCACTTTCCCACGGATTTTACTGAGAAGGCTTTCTTCCGGTCTCCCTGGAAAGAATGCCTCGGAAAGTCAGTCTGACATAATCACTTTTATTGTAAGGTACTTTGAACTATCGATACTTTTTTATTTTTATCAAAAATATAATTTTTTTAAAACACTTTTCACTGTTTTTGTAAATGTAATTCGCATCACATTTTCTCCGTTGCATGACAAGTAACATTTTTCAACTACTCCATTGAAATAGGATTTTTTACGAATTCATTTAGGAACAGAATGTATGTGAGCTGCCTGTTTGTGAAAGCATTGCATATCTCAGAAAACCGAAGATCTCCCAAGACACGCTTAACCTTATTAGTCATTGTATGTCCAGTACATACTTTCTTTTCCAATTTTAAGAACAACTAAAAGGCGCCCCTAGTTACGTGTAAGATGGCGCTACATTCCGGACATAACGTTAATTTCGCGAGAGTATCGCGTATCATTTTTATTTCAAGGCAGATTCAAAATTATAAGTTTCAAAACACCTACAGAATGAATTTTTCATTTGTTAAATTCGATATCTTTTCAAAGGAAAAAAATTCGTACGAAGATTATTCAAAAAGTATCCAATGAATATTCGATGAAAGGTTTGAAACATTTTTGAAATAAATTCAGTCATGTTGATTCAGAATTAATTGAAAGAAGGTACAATTTTCCAAATACAGTTCAAAAAAATTCTCACAACGAAAAGCTCCGTTAACATTGGTTTTCCATTTTGTGCAAATTAGTTTCAATAGAGTTCTTCTAAGAAATGAAACCAAAATGGCTGAAACTAGTTCTTGGTGGAACAAATCATTATAACTGGAAACCTCAATAGCTCAGAACGAAAAGCATATGTTTACCATAAGCATGATTGAGTCTAAGCCTTTCATGTGAAATTTAGGATATATAAAAATCTATCTGAATATAAGTTACGGAAAATGAATAAATATCATTATTAGGAAATGTCTACTTCTTTTACTAGAGAAGATATCATTTTTGACCACACTGTTAAAAAAGTAGTTCTGCTCGCAACACAGTCATTATTGGCGGAAATTGCGTATTTGGAGTGATATTCACCTTAATGTTTTTTAGTGATATTGTTTCGGACTTCCATTGTCTACAAAATAAACTCTATTGAAACCCGTTGCAAAAACTTACAAGATGAAAAAAAAATCCAATTGAAACAATAAATTACGAGAAAACTGAGGAATAAAACTTTCCATGTTTTTATACCACTTATATTTATTTGTAACTTAGGTCGCGTCTCTGAAGATACGTCCTATACGAAAATTATCAAACTAATGAAAGTTGATGGACATTGATATAACTATATTTCCCGAATGATGTGTACGTGTGACAGTGTGGGTACGCTAATTTGAAAACCGGCGAAAAGACTGAGTCACTTAGTCATTCAGTAGTTGTAGTAGTAGGTAGTAGTAGTGTATCCACAATCTTCATGCTTATAAATGTCTGAGGATTCAAGATGATTGAGTGTCAAATCTTTGCTCACATAGTGCAAAATTCCCGAATCGTTTAGGATGGAGAACTTCTGATTACATTCCAAAGAATGGTTGGAAAACGTCGAATCATTTTTAAGAAGTCTAAAGGATCTCTCATGTTCTGCATACCGTTTTGATAAAATTCTGCCACACTCTCCCACATATTAACTATTGCACTCCGGATACATCAATCTTGTCTATTGATCTTGATAATCTCTGTATAGTTAGAAATTAATCGAAAAAGAAAATAGATGCAAAATCTCGCCAAATAAATATATGAAAAAATTAAATCAAATAATGCACTCGAATCCAAACAAAAAGATTGAAATGTTGAATTGTTAAAAACATATTATTGTGACAGAAAATTAGAAAATTGAATAGCAAAATCAAACAAAATTTAAATGAGAAAACATGAAAGAATGTTGAAACCAGTTGAGTGTAATGACGACGTTTCGATAGCTTGTATCCGCAATCGTCTTCGGATGAGGTGATCATGTCTTTTGTGATCAAACTCCTCTTAACAAGACTAATGCTTGATTCATAGACCAAACTTTCACTTTTAATTTCTCTTTTACTTTTACTTTAAGGAAGTTCTCACGATGCTAATCAATGGAAGCGTTCATACACGACACTTTTACTTTAACATTTTGTGTATGAACGCCTTCATTTATCAGCATTGTGAGAACTCTCTAAGAGTGAAAGTGAAATATAAAGAAAAAGTGTGGTCTATGAACCAAGCATAAGTAGTTTCGTAACAACTGCAACAACCATTATCAATTCCAAGAATGGAACTGCAAGTTGCCTGATGGCTGTTCATTTGGCAAATATATTTTTTAATTTCGTTCTCCATATTTTCAATTTGTATTATTGAAGCGATTTGAAAGCAGTTCTTTACTGGATTCGTTCATAGAGGCTTGGAGAAATCCAAGAACTCACGAATGTATCCCAATGCAGGTATGTTAACACCAAAAATGATGTTGTGTTGAAGGGACAAGTAGATGACAGAACCAACATTTCCTCTTGAGTGGTGTAAGAGGGAGAATGACCTACTAGAATTCAAGAAAGAGAAAATCGTACTCATGATTTGTGTAAAGGAAGAATTATCCGTGAGAGATCCGATTAGAAATTCAAAGACAAGACTTTCATTATAAAAATTAGAAATGGAAATCAAAATGTACAATGAACTATCAGTTAAAGAAATATGTTGTGCAGTAGTCTATCATTCAGAAAAGTACAGACAGACTGTATTTTCGAAAAGAAATTACTAATAAAAATAACAATAGGTAACCCCACAAAATAGATTGCATTAACTTTTTTGGTTCCATTCGGATGATAAAAAATTACCAATGCTGAGAGGAAGACTAAACAATGCTTAAATGACATCAAAGCAGATTCCCATAGTTTAAGATCCTGACAATAGAATTACTGAATTATTGAATGACTATTATCACCTCGACTTACACCAAAATGTGCAAGAGACGGTGATTTTATTGCGTTTCCAGAAAAAATATTTGGACATTGAAATCATAGAGAATATTTTCTTCATACGAAACGGGCGAAGGATTTGTCGCGGCCGTGGCTAGGGCCTGTAGGATTGCGAAAGAAAAGAGCGACCCACGGAGAGAGTAACTTTTTGGGTAGCGAAAACAATGGACGAAGGGACGGAATCAAAAATTTTCCAACTGAATTCCTTCATCTGGAATTTGTCTGATTGGTATTAACTAACTATTTGATTTATAATCGATTTCATATTTCGTAAACTATGGATGTATTTGGGTTTGCGGGAGATAAATTTGCCGATAACGCGCTGAAAGAGAGTGAAGTTTTTCAGACGAATATACAGGGTGTAACGTAAGTACGTTGAAATATACAAGTGACGTATTTCTGAGACAATTTCAAGAAAAAAAGGCTATATGAACATGTGTCCGAAAATACTTCGTTTCGGAGGTAAAGGGTGTTGAAATTGAGTTTTTCTGTTCGTTTTTTTCAAATGACTTTTTCATAAAATAAATTATTTATACGAAATTTGGTACCCAGGGCTTTTTTGACGTGGGAAATAATAATGTTTGATTAATTTTCATGTAACATCTAGAGGGCGCTGCGCTGCGTACGCTGTCATTATTCATTTCACTTTTTGACAGTAAACTTTTAGTACTTTTACAAGTAAAAAAGGTACACTTCCTCAACAACGTTGGGGGTGATCGTTTTCGAGATATATACAATTTTCTATATCGATGCATAATACTTAGCTCTTAGGGCACTAACATTACAAGAACTAAGTATGTGGTGTAACTCGTGAAAATTAACAGCTTTTTCCTATAAAATACTTGTGGGCGTGGGTAGAATTACAGATGTTTGTGGCAGATCTCGTGTAAATAAACAAAGTTTCCCTCTAAAATGTTCATCGAAAAATAATACATTTTCGAGATACTTGCAGAATATTGAACTTTTCCAAAACATGGTTGGTTTTTTCCATAAGTTTTATGCATTTTCAGTTATTTTCATCTAATTTCATACGCAGTAAGTTTACCCAGACAGAGTTCTTCCAAATTGAGCATTATTAAACTGCCTAATCAGTATATCCTAATTTGATTCAAATAATTTCTGTTACTCTCCACTTGCAAATTGAGAATCGAGGAGACTATGAAGGTTGTTTTTTCCAAATAAAAGTTCTCTGACGGAAATTCAAGCGCAACTATCGGGAAAGGTATCCCCCATGTTTTGAAAAATTTCAACAATCTGTATCTCAAAAAAGAATAATTTTTCGATAAACATTTTATAGGAAAAAGTTGTTTATTTAGACGAGATCTGCCACAAACTTAGTTTTTGTAATGTTCTTTGCAGCTACACTTAGCGCCCTAGGAGCTAAGAATTTTTTTTTTGAGCACTTTGTCAAATATTATTATCATTTTTTATCCTAGTCGTGGTTTTTATAATTTATTAAGGACGTTGAGTTCCATTTAGGACTACTAATATAGTGACAAATTCGACTGAGAACCCTCTCAGGACATAGCTCAGACCTTCACTTGTAGATAGGGTTTGGCTCTAATGGAAGCAGTAAAATTTCATCAGCCTAAAGAGTGTGTTTCTGGTTATAGTGAACTATAGTATAGTCTCAATTGAAAACCTTTGGTATTGTAATTTCGTAATTTTTGTATTTTTTTTGTTATGTCATGTCCAAATTTTATATATATATATATATATATATATATACGTGGAGAACAGACAATTGAAGTCTTTGCTAGCTCTTGCTTGGTTGCTTCGTAAGGAGAGTGATTGACCAGGACGGTATGGACAGATATTCGTCTCACATTTCTTGAAAATGAATTCAAAATGGAATTCGAAACGTCGAACAAATCAGAAAATACCTAACGGATAAAAACCCAGAAAAATTCATCTTGTATAACGAAGATCCGTGAAAACATCAATTTCTACATATATATATATATACATATATATTAATTTTTTTCCAACTCTTGTGTTCAATAATCGAGGAATCTTCTAACACCAAAAACTTTTACACTAAGTCCTCTACTCCGCGAAAGGATGGACTTTGAATGCCTTTTCGGAAAGCCTATTAAATCAGCATTTTGGCGGAAATCCATATCTGGTGATAGCTGTCATTAAAATAAAATAATAATCTCGTATCATCACAATGGTGGTCAACAAAAGAACTGGGTAATTCGTTTGATACCAGCTGTGAATAGTATATGGCAACCGCCAGTAATGTAAAAGTTGAAAAGCTGTTCTTTCCGAATAGAGCCTACTGTGAGGCCATTCTTCAAAACCGGTATGGATTACTTGGGACCTATGGAGGTGCTGGTGTAAAAAGGAGCATACTTAAACGATATGGTGTAATTTTCATTTGCATGGTAACAAGACATCTCGAAATTGTTTATGAATTGAGTGCCAATAAGTTTATCGATGTTCACAGATAATTTGGCATACGGATTTCCCAAAAAAATCTTTCGTGACAATAAATAGCCAGTAGATGCAAATTATGGAAAAAATGAAAATTCAATCTCCCGTCGGATCCTCATATGAGCGGTAACTGGAAACGCCTTATTCAAAGTACAGTAATTTTCAAATGTAAATTATGAACTACTGAAATAGGAATAAGAGTAAATAAATCGAAATGGAGATAAAAAAGGCGTATTATAAGAACTACCAATTCCCATGAAACACAATGGCTTGGTCTATGTCTATCGTGAATAATGGGAAGGCTAAACAAGAAAACATTGAAATAGTCATGAAATAAAGACATAACGAACGCCAAAGGATAAACAATTGCTTTTGGTAAATACTTTTCCTCCACTATCAACTATGTGTTGATGATTTCAATAACGATTGTACAAAAAGCAAACCAGATATTCAGACTATGCGTTTCGCTACCAGCCGTCGATGAAGAAGGGTTTATTATAGTAATTAATTCATTTCCAAAGAAAGAAAGTCCTGTCCTTTAATTCTTGCACACTATATTTATTTCTCTATTATACAAGGGGAATTTCCCACCAGCTACGGTTATTGCTTGCTTCATAAAAGAGATGATCCATGCAATAATTACCTAATAACTTAGCTTCCCAAAAGAGAAGGTTGTCACAAAGAAGGTGGAAGCTTTTCCGAATACATTATATAAGATAACAATCAGCCAATATATAGACCGGGCGGCAGTGACAGGTTTTTTGAACCAATTTTTCACAGTCTTCCTTTGAAAATGGAAATACTTGAACTAAAACACTTCGTAATCTGCAAAGAAATGTACGCTTTGCGTGGCAGGTACTTCATGTGAAAATCATAATTCACGTTCGTTAAGTTCAGCAATAATTCAGAAGAAAAAGCTTTATTACAAGCTAACATGCATTCATTACATATAAAAACATCGCTCACAGTATCAGAATCATAACTGTATGTAATGTTTCAAATCATAAATGTAAAAAATGTAAAACTAGTTTCATCGTGAAATTGAAGAAAAACCTCAGAGTATACTGTTTGAAAGTAGGTATACAGTATTCGACTGAGAATTTGAGAGAAATGTTTACCAACATTTTAATATGGAATGCCTCTTCTTTTCAAAGTGATATGTGATCTATTCAAGTTCAATATTTTCGATCGGGAAGACATTATACTGAGAGAAAGCTCAATTTCTGAATGATTTATATTAACCGACACAAAAATGCTGGGAAAAGACACATATAACATTGAACACCTCAGTGGCACCTATTGCACCTACTCAGTTATTACTAGAACGCTGTTTTTATATGTGCTCGGATAGGCTTCTGCGGTCGGATATGTGATAACTGGAACTTCCGGTTGAACCGCGTCTGGAATTGTTTTTCTGTCGAAGTTTCGGCTCCCAAATATTGATATCGATGAACACATAAATGATAATATATTACTCAAAATTGAGTTGACTCGAATTTACAAAGTATTGGTCAAAATAAAATGAATGCTCTGTAAAATCTGACTCTTTCTTATGAAATACCAATCCTATGAGAAAGAAAGCTACCTTATACTTATTTTACTTCTGACCTAACTAAACATATTCTAAATTTCATACTAAATGAACTCGTCCTATCAATATTAACTTTAATTTTGATTTGAAACTTTCGGGCTGAAACTTCTCTGCAATGAAATAATCTGACGTTAAACATCAAAATGACAGTTTCTCAAAATTATCACTTCCAACGGATCGAGTCTTATAATTTGACGAAAATGAACGTTGAAACAGCAATTTTGAAGACAACTGGATATCCGGAAAATATATTTCTTTCAATACTGGCTTATACTTTCGATTGCTGGATCAGGAAACAACATCCAAAAAAGAAATAATCCAATAATTTATTGTGAACTTCAAGTTTCCGTCGTTTGTAGGTATACTGAAAGTTTCAACGATATCATGTTATTCACTTTATGGAAGTTTTAATATAGCCCTTTAAAATCATTCTTTCGACTACCCTACTGAGTTTGTTCGTCTCATTCTTATAGGTATTTTTCAACATCAAATAACTCAAAGGAGATTAAATTTAACTCATTTCGATTTATATTCGATTTTTTTAACTAAATAAAATTTCGAATATCAATTTTCGGGGGGAGGGCGGGCCCGGGGGGCCCCCCGGCCGCCGGGGGCTTTCTTTTTTTTTTTTTTTTTTTATTATCATTATTATTTTTTCAATAATTATCTCTTGTAGAATAATTCAAATATTAAATAAATATTTTATCAAAACAACTCTCCAATGTCAATCAATTATACTAGTTAAACTTTGAACTGAAATAAATTTTCAATATTAAAAACAACCCTAACTTTTCTATCTTCAATATTAAGTGATTCAAAACTATTGAGGCTTCATCATGTTCCACCTCATATGGAACGTCGAACGGTAATTGAGGTTTTGCACATATTTCTTGTTTGCTATTAGGTACTATAAAACTTTTTATAACTACCAGATCCCCTTTTTTATATCTTGTTCGTTTAATTTTTTTTATTCACTTTTTTTAATATTAATTCATTTAATTAAAGCATTTCTTTTTATTCATTCATCAACTTTTTCCATAGCTTTTCCAATATTTTATTTTCACTTATCCATTCTCTATTTCGTATTTGACCCGTCGTAATATATTTTGGGCTTTTTTCTGTAATAGTACTAGGCAATTCACTCGAATATTGTTCAATCATCGATGTCTTTTCTTTCCATTGTAATTGTAATATTTCATTATTTCTTGGATGTATCTTTCAGTTGGATTAGATGCAGGATGTCTGATGCTTTTAAAATTTAATTTTATTCCAAAATTTTGACAAAAAAGTATGATACGTTGATTATTAAAATATGTGGCATTATCTTAAATAATCTGCTCTGGTTTTCCTATGTCCTCTATGAATTTTGATAAACATGTTTTTACTAATTTCACAATTTGTTTTCTCCGTTGGACATATAATTTTATAAATCAAGAAAAATGATCTACACAAAAATATGTTTGCTGTTATTATCACTATTTATTAAGTTGCTTACAAAATCAATTGTAATTACATGAAACGGTATATTTGATATTATACTCTTAGGCTCATTTTTGTTTATTATATTTTCACTTTTTTCCAATTGACATAACTAGCATCGAATCAGAATATTCTTAGTTGTTTCTTGATCTTTATAACTCATAAAATTTTCCCTAAATATCTATCAAGTTTTCCTAATGCCCATATGTAAGTATTTTTCATGCATTTTCAATATAATTTGTTATTTTAATAATTTAGTTATTACATACAATTCATTTTCATCTACTATTTTGATTATAATACCATTTCTTTCTATTGTCCCACTTTTCTCTTCGTTTTCTAATTTCTTTTGATCCTCTGAAATATTCTCTAATGAAAATAAACCTGCTTCATTGCTGAAAACACTGAAACCAATTTTTATTTGTTTCGAAATGCTAATTTCATTTGTATCCATTCCAGTAATTGAATCTGGTAATAATTTTTTTTCCCGATATATATCGAATTTCAAACTTATATTCCTGCAATAATAAAGCCCATCTATGTATTCTATTACTATCATATTTACGACTTAAAATTGATTATAGTGCCTCATGGTCAGTTTCAGCATGAAATATTGTTTCCCACAAATAAAATTTTAATATAATTTTAATATACACAAAATTATACTGGCTAATTCTAACTCACACTATAATTTCTTTCATGTTTCTTTGTTATTCGAGATATTAATGCAATTGGTACTTCTTTTTCCTCGTGAACTTATATTAATACTCCAGTGAATCTTTCTATTCATTTATCCGTTCTCAAAACAAAAGGTAAGTCATAATTTGGATGGAAAATTTCAAGACTTTTCACGAAAATATTTTTCAATTCAAGAAATGCCTTCTTCTGTACTTCACCCCATTTCAACCTTAGATGTTTCCTTGAAAGTGTTATTATTGGTAATTTTTTAATTTAATATCCCTAAAAAACCCCTCCGAATTATGAGGTCTAGTATAATCTTGAATCATTTTGATTTTAATGGATAAATACTTTACTTCATTTTGAAAAAAATTCACATTTATTTTTAATATTTTTCAATCCCGCCGAATCAGGTATTTTTAACACTTTACTTAAATGGTCTTTATATTTTGTCTCGTCTGTTGAATAAATCAAAATATCGTCAATATAGAACAAAACTTTCATATCTACCTAATATTTTATGTGATGCTGTTCCTAATGCTGGACATGCAGATTGTAAACCATACAGGACTACGCAGAATCTGTACACTACCCCTTCAATACAAAATATGTATAATCTCTAACACTCTCATTCAATGCTATGAGCCAAAAATTATGTTTTAAATAAATTTCAGAAGATATACAAGCATTTGTTATCCTTCCAAATATAACATCAATATTCATAGAAAATTCATACTGTTGGACTGGTATTTTATTTAATTCCCTTGCATCTAGGCATAATCTAAGCTCCTCGTTTTCTTTTGGTACTTCTACAATAGGACTGATATAACTAGAAGTACTTCTCTCAATAATTCCTTATTTTAACATTTTATCCACCTCATCTCTTACTTGATTTCCATATTTTCAAGGTATTCGATAATTTTTACATTTATATTTTCTCACTTCATTTATTTTTATTTTATGCAGATACTCTTTTGCAGGTCTCGATTCATTCATAATCAGCTCTTTATATTTATTTTATAATTTATTTACATAATTTTCATGTTTACCTTTAGATTTATATTTATTCATTATTTCCATTACCTTCATTTTCATTATTACCTTTATAATTATTATTATTACTATTTTTATACACACATTCATACATCTTGTACGTAAAATATTACTTTACATTTTCTTTTCTCATTATTATATTCCTTAATTAAAACCAATATCCATTCATCTCTATACCTTTGTTTTTATAATCTATTTTTGCATTCTTTCTTACTAATCAGTGCCCATATTAATATCAAAATCCATATTTGGAACTATCAATAGTTGTAATTCAATGTTCTTTTTATTTATTTCCAACTTTGAAATTATAAATTTTGATGTTTCCGCTGATTTCTTTTCATTTATTCCCAATACATTTGTTTTAGGCATGTTAACTTTTTTATTCTGAATTTCTAATATATTTGATATATCTGTTTGTTTCGTTTGTCCATTTGGATCTATCTACACTTCTTGACCTACGTTGAAAATGTACCTGTCTTTCCCCGATATTATTATCGTGATATTCATTGTATGAATTTTTTCTCATCAATGTGTTGTCATTATCTCCTTCATTTTCTTCCCTATTATTTTGATTTCTATTATACTTATAATAATTCCTGTTTTCATTAAAATTATTTCCATTATAGTATTATTATTTCCATCCCGATTCTCATTACAATTCCTATCATAATTATTATTCCCCCTATTATAATTGAAGTTCCTGAATTGATTGTTGTTATAAAAATTTCCATTTTCTTTTTGATATGACTTCCGAGAATGATTATTGATTTGTAATCTGTTATTATTGTTATTATTATGGTTACTATAATAATGATAATTTTGAGTTTGATCTCTATTTCCCGTATTCCTATTTGCAAATGTTCTTTCTAATCTTAATAAGTATTCACTTAACCTAGACATTGTTTTAATTCAGTTCCCGGAAATTATTTCAAATACATCCTGTCTAAAATGCCTACTTATATTACATTATCTCTTCTGGGGGGGGGGCGGGGGGGGGGGGGAACCGCGGGCCACCGGGGGGGAGAGAAAGGAGGGTGACAGCCGAGGGGGGAGCGCAGCGGTAAGGACGAAAAGAACAAAGGATTTTGACCCAAATGCCTACAAATATGTCAAATCGTCAAATTTGTTTTTTTCCCGACTTTTAAACCAAATACATGATTCATTCAACAAATTTTCTCTCATGAAATCTTTCAATTCTTCTATGTCTTTAATTGTCTCAGTTTTGTTTTTAATTGATTTACGGAAGTTATTGGATGTAATTTTTTTATATCACCATCAAATTTATTTTTGCCTTGAAATTTGATAATTTGTAACAGTTTCAATAATGCTTTCCCTTCTATTTTCTTCTAATTATTTTCTATTTATTTTACTTTATTGAGGTATTCAAAATTACTTTCAGTTATATTAACATTACTTTTATTTTATTTGAATCAGTTCCTGTATGAACTTATGAACTCACTGTATGAAACTTATTTCTAGAAAAACTTTGATTCTCTCTTTTATTTTCTTATTAACTTGTTTCATTTCACGTGAAATATTTTCATTCATTGCAAATTCTTCTCGCAATTATTCAATTTTCATTCAATTTCATTCTTCATTTGTGATATTTCTTTCTTAGTATTTACATAACATTCACTATTTTGCTGTTCAACACTTTGCTCAGAATTTTTATATTGGTTTATAATTTTCTGTTTATTCTCATTCAACCTCTTTTTCATATTTTCTTCCATTTTTTTCATTTTTCTCTCATTTTCTCCCATACCTACTTTAAATCTTTTTTCCATATTTTCTTTAACACTGTTCCATTTTATTTTCCATCCTTTCCATATCTTCTCTGATACTTTCTTCCATATTTTCCATATCTTCCATAATGCTTCCTCTCATATTTCCCATTCCTCATCTTATCTTATGTTTTCTTTCACAATTTCAATATTTCCTTTCACACTTTCTCTATTATTTGATATGAATTGCATAAGCATTTGTATCTGACTCTGTAATCCTATACTGCTAGCACCAAGTAGAAGCAGTAACATTCTTGAAAATGCCAACTGAGATGTTGGCGAAACGTCGAAACCAATACCGACAAACCAACGGATAAACTCCCAGAATAACAATTTCGCATAATCATCCATCCGTGAAAACCTTCACTGTAACTAACATATAAGTGCCTTTTCCCCCCGTATCTTCCGTAATGATCGTGGTAGAATGATGTAACTCTCAGGAGTGATAATAATGCTCAAAATGCACCTACCACCTAAATGGGGTTCCCTTAAGTGAGCGCCCGCCACTCGTGATGGAACCTCCCATTTTCACGGTTATACATAATAGGGGCAAAATAGGCTCAAAATTTCCCCAGACTCGTGATCAGGGCTACCAACTTACCAAAATACTTTCTCCCTGAAAAATTTCAGTTATGAAAAATCCGAATTTGTCTCACTTCTCATGGAAACATCCCCGCATCTTCCTTATTATATGAGGTAAAATGATGAAAATCTCAGGACTGATGGAAATGCTCAAAATGCATACCACCCGAATGGGATTGCCTAAAGTGATATACACTGCCCGCCAATCGCGATGGAACAACCCATTTTACGGTTAAATTTACTAGGGTGCAAAACAGGCTCCAAATTGCTTCAAACTCGTGATCAGGACTACCAACTTATTACAAATACACTTTTTCCTTAAAAAATTTCAGTCCTGCAGAATCTGAATACGTCTTAATACTCATGGAAACACCCCCGTATCTTCCGTAATAATTGAGGTAGAATGATGAAACTCTGAGGACTGATGGAAATGCTCAAAATGCACATACCATATGAATGGGGTTGGCCGAAGTGGTATACACTGCCCGCCACTCGAGATGGCCCGCTACTCGAGATGGAACGACTCATTTTAACGGTAAAACATACTAGGGGGCACAATAGTTCACTTCCAATACCTGAATCCCTTCATTCTGGAGAGTACTCTCAGGTATTGAAGATGCAGACATTTTCCCGGATTCGTTTGTCTGTGAGATGCTAGCATTCATTTCGAGCCTCTCTGAGGAAAATGTCACAACACCACATTCTAAGATTATCGGTATAGTGTGTGGAGCAGTGTATGAAAAATTATCGATACACCTGAGGAAGACCATTCATAAACCTAATTCTGGGTGCCTGACATCCAAATTCTATCCCAACCAGAAGTGAGAGCTATCCGATAATTAATGAGAAAATACCGCAAAAATGGAAAAAATCTATTTTCAAAGGTTTTCATCTCGAAAAGTCTACATTTTTGATTTTTGGTTATGGACACTTTCAGTCACCACATCAAGAACTACAACATCAAGATTTCGGCAAAATACACGGTAAGCCATTTCTCATAGGAAATGTGCGGGGTCCTTTATTTAAAAATTGAGGAAGCATTTTGCCAACCGAAACAAAATTATTCTTCATACTCATTGCAACACCGAAACAACCGGTTATTTTTTAAAGTAAAAATCGCACTCGAGTCATTCGTGTAGATATTGCCAAGCGGGGAACGATAGATAACAAATCGGAAGAGCATCGACCGTGAAAGTATCTATATAGAAGAGAGACAAGACTCCGACCCTTCTACGATGTTCCAATGAAGTGAGCGGGTCTGTGAGCGAAGAATCACCAACAAGACGAATTGCCTTTCTCTGAATGGAATCGAGAAGCCTCAATGAATGTTTTGTTGCCGAACTCCACACATGAGAACTGTATTCCATGACAGGTAGTATCTGAGCCTTGTAGATCATTAGAAGCTGACGAGAAGTGAAGTATTTCTTCGCACGAAATAGAAATCCAAGTTTCTGGGAAGCAATTTTAGCGATCGATCTCACATGGTTTTCCCATGAGAGATTATCACTGATCGTAATTCCTAGCATCGATATACTTGATTTTGTAAGAATAGTTACTCCTGACATGTGAATATTTGATGATGATAGATCGGCTTTTCTTGAGAAGAGACATGCCTTGGTTTTCGTAGCATTAAATTCCACCAAGTTCATGTTACCCCATTCTATTATTTTTGCCAAGTCGTCGTTAATTTTATTGACTTGGATGTTTCTTTGAATTCTCGTGTCTCGAGCTGGTATGGGGACTCTGGAAGAGAAACTGGACCCAATAACCCTCTCGTAGTATGGCCACCACGATCCCCAGATCTAACTCTACTGGATTTTTATTAATGGGAAACGTGGAAAAATTAAGTTCATAAGGATAGGTCAACAAACAGGAAAAATCTCCATGCAAGATTTATATACGATCGTGTAGAGACATCAAACCTAGAGAACTGAGAAGAGTCGGAGGAAATAATAAAAGGCGCATAGAAAAATGTGTTTGCTAGGAGGGAAGGCACAAAAATAAAAATTGTCAACAATTTAATCAATTTTAATTGATTGTTTTGTTTTTAAATTGAAAACGTGATTTTGATATTACTACTTCGAAAAAGTTTTGAACTATATACAAATTTTCGCCACAAAAAAACATGTAATTAACATCAACCTCATCCTTAAATCTCACTAATATCATGTTTCCATTCCACTCACAAAATTAACATTTAACGTCTCATCGACTTTGCGAGAAGGGTAACTTTCCTGGCACCAAAATAAAAATAAATTATTAATGAGGAAACAAAAGTCAAGTTTCTCTTAAACAATTGATTTTTCATGTAAAAATTCTGATTTCCTAGGACGGGTTTTGATGTCAAAACCAAAAAAAAATCTACTTCAATGATTGCGGATTGTTAGGACTGTATTTTTTTAAGGAAAAAGTGTAATTGTAAGTTGGTAGTCCTGATAACGAACCTGGAGGAATTTCGAGCCTATTTTGCACACTAGTATAAAAATGGCTTGTTCCATCGCGAGTGGCGGGCAGTGTATATCACTCAGGACAACCCCATTTCGGTGGTCGTTGCATTTTGAGCATTTCCATCATTCCTGGGAATTTCATCATTCTACCTCGATTATTACAGATGGTACGGGGTGTTTACATAAGAAGTGAGACAAATTGGGATTTTTCAGGAATGACATTTTTTCTAGGAAAAAGTGTATTCGTAGCAAGTTTGTAGTCCTGATTACGATTAATATTTTTACAGTGAAAACGGGTTGTTCCGTCGAGAGTGGCGGGCAATGTATACCGCTTTGGCCAACTCCATTCAGGTGGTAGGTGCATTTTGAGCATTTCTATCAGTCCTGAGAGTTTCATCATTCTACCACAATCATTGCGGAAGATACGAGGATGTTTCTTTTAAAAAATGATACAAATTCAGATTTTTCAAGAACGATATTTTTCAGGGAAAAAGTGTATTTGTAATGAGTTGGTAGTCCTGATCACGAATCTGAAGGAATTCGGAGTCTATTTTGTCCCCTGTTTTACCGTAAAAATGGGTTATTCCAACATATATATATATATATATATATATATATATATATATATATATATATATATATATATATATATATATATATATATATATATATTATATATATATATCTTCACTCTGTCAAGATGAGCTCTGGGGGTTGAGGGTTAAGGAGACTTAGGCCTCGCCACCAAGTCAAGAAGTCTTGAGAATGGCTCCAAAGTGGGAGCCGAAACGTCGAAAGAAGAAAAATTCCAGACGCGGTTTATCCGGAAGTTCCAGACAGCACATATATATATATATATATATATATATATATATATATATATATATATATATATATATATATATATATATATATATATATATATATATATATATAAAGGGTGAGAAAGCCATTCAAATGAGGAACACACTTTGAATATTTCTGATAGGAAGTTCAGTCATTGTAATATGTGTAATATGTACAGACAGATGTCCTCTGGTTAAACCAAAAATCAAAAGTTGAAAAAGTATTATCAACATCGTTTAGTTTTTGATATAATAAATAATCATTCAGCGATTGTAAAAATATGCCTTTAAATTCCATGGATTGAAAGGAACATCCCTTTTATTTTTTGACCCCTCGATCACTAGGGACCCGACTCCATTAGATTTTTCTGAGGGGAATTTTAGAAAGAAAGTGTTGAAAAAACAGACCCCAAAACTTGAACAATTTGAAGGGGTAGATGAGACAAAAGTGTGGGGAAATAACACCAGATCAATTGAGAAAACCCCTCTTAAAACTAAAGACAGTGTTATGAAAAATGTATAAACCATGAATCAATGAAGGCTAATATATCGAAAACACCAATGTCTAAGGGAACTGTTCCATTCATTCTTGTTGTTGATTATTGTTTGAAATTGAATAAATGTTTTCAACTCTTCATTTAGAACTAGAGATCATGAAACGATTACAAATATCTAACTATGTACTTGAGTATGTGAAGTATTCTTTAATTGAATGGCTACTTCATCTTATATTTACAAAATGTACTTTTTCATACAGGGTCAGTCAAAAAAGCATGCATTTGTAAATTTATCATCATATGAATAACATCCCATGAGATATTGGGCCGAAGCTTGATATTGGCATTGTTTATAGAGATATAGTTAATCAACCTTATGGAAATTCCATCTGGAGGGAGGCACACGGCAGATAGATGGCAAGTGATTTCGTTCCCAAGTCTTGTCTTTTCTTTTATTTTTCTTACGGACATCGTAGCTTGAATTCTATATTTTCTCGATTATTTATACATGATGCCAGAAGATGGCAATTAATTCAGAGAGGGAAGTGGAATTTTCTGTCCATATAGTAGATCATTCATGTGTTGAAGATTATTTCAAAGCCTGAACTTTTATTTCCCTCATAAACTTTTATCGTCAATTCTATTTTAAAGCTTTATTATCTTTCTTTCAACATTTCAGTCAAACTGACTGACAGAACTCTACACCTATTTTCCCTTCAGAGTAGGAAATTTTGTCGTACATTGTCAAGTAAATGAAAATATTGACATTATACTGTAGATGGCGTAACAAAAATGCTTTAAATCCTTTTAACACAGGCATTGACTAACTATATATCTATAGTAGATTGGTTGCATCTAACAGCTTTCAGCGCTCAAAGCCGCTACAATAGACATTACAACTAATAGACAGGCCTTTATGAGAGTGTTCCATATAACACAATGCGGAATACAATAGAGAGAAAAGATATGCATTTAAGTGATATTGTGAAGGACAGAATGATAATTCTGTACTTGAATTACTTTATCCTCCTTAACCTTTCTTCATTTGTTAATGATACCTCAATCATATGCCTTTGACAGAGACATGCCTTAATATACACCGGAAGAAAATGGTTATTTCTGGTATTGAGAATAATTTATAGGTGGGTGCTGCATATCATATCATGACAAACAGACTCATTACCTGGGGAATGTCGTCATACAAAAAAAGTTTTCAGTCTAGAAAAGAAAAATTTGTTGTATAGCGGGTATTGAGCAAATTGAAACATTCAAACCATGGTTCACAAAACTAAATATCCTCACTTTACCCTCCGCAGTCATTCTGTGTCATGTACTGAATATGACTGAAGAGTTTGAAAATGGCTAAAAAATAAAAGCATTCTCGCAGTCATAGATGGTTGAATACAATATCATCAATGTCATTGCAAAAGTGATACCTCCATCTATTATAGAATGATATATGAAAAGAATAACTGATATACCTAGGTTAGTGTGAGGGTTCTCGAAAAATGCACCACACACATATACCAAAAAAACACTACACATTAATTAACTGTCCATATCACTGAATTAAGTTTTTTGATTTGAACTAAAGCAAAAGGAGGTATTGATATCATTTCAGCTGCTTCCTGTCATAGAATATATTCTATCATACAACATCAATTACATTTGAGAGTCTGTGTAGTCTTTTGGATCTCTGGGACTGGACGGAGGAGTTTGTTGACAAATGATAGATTTATCGGGAGTAACTACACAAGTGCTTCAAAATTATCGATAATTTTCCATGAAAGCATGTTGTCTGAAAACTGCATGAGTTTATTTTTATATTTTGTCAAAAGAGCCCGACTCCGCAAAATATGAAAATAACCGAATGCATGTTTTTTTACTGACAATATGCTTGAATGGAAAATTATCAGGTTTATTTTGATGCACGAGTGTAATTCGGTAGAATATTTCCGGAGTTAAAACAACGACGTTTAACATTCAGTATTTATGTCTGTCGAGATGACACATGTACATTTCAACAATCGTTACCATAGATACACAGACCGAGCGGGTATTTTTCGATAGCTACCGGGTATTTACCAGCCCGAAAATGTCCCGCCGGGAATTTATCGCTGTCATTGATCGAAAATGTCCCGCTTTATATGGGATTTTTAACATAAGATGGAAATATTCGGGAGTAATTACACAAGTGCCTCAAAATTACCAATAATTTTCCATGAAAGCATGTTGTCTAAAAACTGCATGAGTTTATTTTCATATTTTGTCGAGCCCGACTCCGAAGGAGGAGGGCTCTTTAAGCAAAATATGAAAATAACCGAATGCAGTTTTTTTACTGACAACATGCTTGAATGGAAAATTATCAGGTCCATTTTGATGCACGAGTGTATTTCGGTAGAATATTTCCGGAGTTGAAACAACGACGTTCAAAATTCAGTATATATGCCTGTCAAGATGACAAAAGGAACATTTTAACAATCGTTACTACAGATACACGGACCGAACGGGTATTTTTCGATACCTATACCGGGTATTTACCAGCCCGAAAATGTCCCGCCGGGAATTTATCGGTGTAATTGATCGAAAATGTCCCGCTTCATATGGGATTTTTAACATACGATGGAAATATTCAATTTAATAGGCCGAGTTCAGTCCGACCAGCCATTGTAGTTTGTTTTGGAGGTCTGTGGATTCGATGGATCTGTGGATAAGAAATTTAAAACGGAATCAGTGTGTTGGTTACCTGTAGACCATGTGTTCGAAGAACTTATTGGATTCCACGATGAGAACATCTAAAAATGGGAGTTATTCGCTTCGATTTCCATTGTGAACTTTATATCAGAATATTGGTTGAGGTTATCAAGGAAATCATAGAGATTTTTGGAGACGTATCTGAACCAGCAAGAGAGGTTTGTGGTCGGAAGTGTCTATGAAACTGACGTTATAAATGCAATTTCTGATCTAAAAAACACTAGTTGTTTTGATGTATTCAACTCAAATGGTAGGATCATAAAAGAGACGGCAGACTTTCTGATTCATCCAATCACTATCCTTTTTGGGGGGGGGGGCCCAAAAGAAAAAAAGGGGAAAAAAAAAGCACCCACCAAAAAAGGGGGGGGGGGGGGGGGGGGGGGGGGGGGGGGAGAGAGGGAAGAGGGAGAATAATAGGAGGGATGAGGGAGTAAGGAATCGTAATACTTGCATTGAGGAAGGAACTTTTCCAGATGCTTTCAAGATAACTAGAATTGTTCCAAAATTCAAGAATCTACTATAAATGCCTTGAGAAAAGTTGTTGACAAAATTGTTGAAGGTTTCGAGAATAGAGAACATACAGCAGCTGTTTTGTGTGACCTGACCAAGGCGTTTGATTGTGTGGCTCATTCCATATTAATCAGCAAACTCGAATATTACGGCGTAAGAGGACTACCTTTGTCCCTTTTTTCGTCTTACCTAACGAATCGAAAAGAGTATATTGCAATCGATACAGAAAATATGTCAAGTCTTGAAAATATTGAATACGGAGTTCCGCAAGGCTCAGTCCTAGGCCCCCTTCTATTCATAATATATACTAACGATCTCTTTTCCTATAAGTCACCAAACGAATGCATATGCTTTGCAGATGGCACAACCCTTTTCAGTTCAAGTAAGAATGAGACTGAGTTACGCAATGACATTAGCACAGTCCAGGATAGAGCCACCACTTGGTTCAGGCGCAACAACCTTATGCTGAATGCCACAAAGACACATGAAATCCATTTTTTCACTTACGCCGCCATAGCAAAGGGACAATGCGTTAAATTGCTTGGTGTTACACTGGACGAGTCTTTGAATTGGTCTGCTCACATAGAGCAGCTGTGCGTTAAAATCTCGAAATACATATTCCTTCTTCGCAGGCTGCGGGGTATCATTAATCTGCATGCACTAATCACCGCATACTACGCTTTCTTCCACTCAAATATTTCATGCGGGGCAATCCTATGGGGAAATAGTACACACACAAATAAAGTTTTCATTTTACAGAAAAAGGCAATTAGAGTTATTGCTGAAGCCAAGCAATGCGACTCTTGCAAACATCTCTTCTTGAAATTCAACATAATGACTCTACCCTGTATTTTCATTTATCAAACACTGCTAGATATTCATAAAAATAAAACCAATTTTGAACTCAATGCTGATATCCACGATCATTACACAAGGAGTAGTCAATTTATTAGACCAAATAAATTCAGATTAGAGAAACAAAAAAAAACTCCTTGAATGTCGATTTATACAACATGTTGCCCACACAGGTCAAAACTCTCAATTACGATCTCTTTAAAAAACACATGAAAAACCATCTGATTTCAGGTGCATTCTATTCTACTGATGAATATCCCACACAACACATGGACATCCAGTGGATATCTAATGGATATCCATTAAGGATATTTTGGACATCCGATGGACGTACAGTTTTTATCCAAAGGATATTCAATGGACGTCCAATGGACATTCTTAGGCCACCAACCTGTACGTCCATGAAATATCCTTCATGGACATCCATGAGATATCCATTATGGACATCCATAAGATTTCCTTCATGGATACCCATAAGATATCCATCATGGATATCTACAAGATATACTTTCTGGACATCCATGAGATATCCATCAAGAACGTCCATAAGATATCGTTCATAATTCTACATAATTATTTGTGCAATTCGTTTCAGAGAAACCAACCTAGCTTGAGATGTGAAAAAGTGCTGCACACTTCTTGGACAACGGATTATAGTCAGTAATATATCCTGTGATAAGGCACTCAACGTGACCGTATGTGCAATTTAAAATGTTCTGCTAGATTGGTTTCGCTGTATTCAAAAAATTTAGACAAACTAAGGTAAACTGGAGAGTGGTAGACGTACGATCAAAAAACTATGTCGTTAATAATAATTTTTAATTTTTTCATTACTTCTCAAACAATATACTTGATATAGTTTAAATTTGAAAAATAGTTTGCCAAGATTTCTCAACAGAAAAGTTATTGATGAATTTAAATAGTTCTCAATTTGAATAACATATGAATATAGTACTCGACAATTCACTTGCTTCCTTCCAAAAGTTCACGTTCACGGTAAATGCTAATGATCACAGTTTACAATTATTAACTAACACACCACTATTTTTCGTTCCTTTATAAACACAATTATTGCACAATGCACACCACAACGCTTCAACACAGTTCAACATAATTTTTTCAAACCGACCCAACACTCAACGCCTCTCAAAATTACGACATTTGACAGACGCCATAGACGGTTGCACGTCAGGAAACCGAGTCAAGATGAGTTCACAATGCAGCGCTTTTGCATTTCGCGTCGCGCGTCACGTCTTCAGAGGTGACGCTATATTCAAATATTATTTAAAAGGATAAAAAGTTAAATATATCAACTTTTTTGTTGGAATGTCCATGTAAAAGGCCCAATCACGTTGCCAATTCGTAGGGTGCCACGGCGGAAGAAACATTAATTATTTGTACAAATGGATGTCCATAAGATATCCTTCATGGATATCCATCGTGGATATCTGAAAGGATATCCATTTTGTACATCGTATGGATATTTTTTACTGGGAATACTTTGGATATCCAAAATTTGGATATCCTATGGATATCCAAAATGGGTCCAAGGCTATTCCGACATAAATTGGACGTCCATAGGATATCGGGTGCTGTATGGGATATGACTTCCCTACACAATTAATTTTGGCATCATATCAAAATACCAAAGACTCTGTTTCCTATTCGTTTTAACCATTTTTAGTGTTTTTTACCTATTGTTTTACACCTACATCTTCAAGTAATGATGTATTTTAATTATTGTGAATTTCTAAGCTGACGTGTCTTATTTGCGAAATGAACATTTATGTACTGTTTTACATCTAAAAGATTAATAAATTATCTATGTATCTATGATCTTAGTTTCGAAGTCAAAGTCATGAAAAGGACTGTTGATTACGTATCCTGGGGAGAGAAAATTCTGGATGAAGACAGAAAACATTTGATATGATATTCTTTTAACCCTCCGTTAGGCGCGCCACCTTATGTAACGTCGTTAGTCGCGCTGGGACTGCCAGTCCCATATCAACAACGCAGCCTAATTTTTGGTTATATGAATTATTTTGGTTAAAAATGTTTTTGGTAAATTAGTTTATTACTAAAGCGAGTTAAATTGCATTTGCAATTGCATTATAATTTAATTGTGTTTCATAACTAGTGTTTTTATTGTTTATGAATCATTTTTTACATTCATACCTCTTATAGTAGTATTTGTGGATAAGCTTTTACACAATTCACGTGAAAAAATTTAGGGAACAGAAAAGCAAGTAGGTAATAAATGGCATCATATTTTATTGTAGTTTGATTTATTCAGATTCACCAGCTGTTTCCTCTTCAGTTATATTTTCTAAGCAATTTTTACATATTACTTGGACATGTTTGTTCAAACATATATAGGTATCACACTTTTCGACATGTATAGGTTGTTCTGGCGTCCTTTTTAGATTCGTTACAACAAGGTTCGCAACGTTTTCTCTTGACCGCTCTTCGGCTCGTCCCAGGTTGAAAGCTAAACGATTCAATTCTTCCACGTCAGCGGGGTTATCAAAATTATAACGCTTTGTGTCCATAATGGGGACGACGGCTGCAAAACTCTACCACTAGGAGCGCCACCACTGCATGTACCTTTGACAGCCTCTCAAGTCAAATGACAACAATTCAAAACATTAAACGTCCCTTCTTTGCAATAATAAGGAATATAAAGATTTGAAATCGACATAAAATGGTCTTATGTAGTGCATTCGGATGTAAAAATGTAGGTACGCATTCATTTCCAAAAGAAACAAAACTGAAAAAGCAGTGGGAAGTAGCCCTGAAAAGAAAGAGTTTTCAGGCTTCTGAACGTTCTAGATTATGCTCCAGTCACTTACAAAAGAACGTGGCAGGGCTAGTAGAAACACCTCTGTAATCAGTTTGAATTTTTTACCTTTCACTCAGATCTTTTTTTTTTCCTTTGAGGGATCCACCACGTTCCCTCAACAAACTTTTCAGTTCTGGTACAGACAAACATCTATATCTATCGGTTGGAGAAAACATCCTTATGATTCTTAAGTATCTTTTGAAAATATTCATTAAAATAAAAATGAAACATAACCTGCAAAATCACTCGTTAGGCACATGCAGTCGTGCTGCCACCTACTAAAAGCTTTGGGTCATCTTCCCCATTATGCACTTTGTTTCAAAAATACACGGCACAGTAACAAATGAACAAGAAAAAATAACCTACAAACACTACTACGACTACGACTATCAGTCCCAAAGCAGGTACCTGACGCACTCTTTGCAAATTTTCTGAGATATAAAACTATCCCTTTGCATGAAACTCAGGCAACTGGCTTCTAGAAGTTTACTGTGAGATGTCATAAAGTTACGACGCTGTAGCTATAATAGTTTTAATATAATTGAGAAAATTGTAAATCATGGGACTGCCAGTCCCATGCGCGACTAACGGAGGGTTGAAAATAAGAAACCGATGTTCACATTTAACAGTAGTCTGTTTTCTTCACTAAAGAAACCATTCAAACCTATGAAATTAATGTTGTTTTGATCAAAGAGGTCTTCGTATCAAATGTCGAAATTCAATACAAGACAGTTCTTGAAAAAACGTTTGAGGAGAAGCTTTGTATCCCTATAGAACTTGCTTTTTCAACATTTATGTTCGATTCATTGAAGAAAGGCCAAGTGTGGCTCGTCTCCATTTACTGTGTAGGAGTTGTTGTCTGTTCACTTTGATCAACTAAAATTACCGATAGCAACGGGATATGAATGCTGGAGGATCCTGAAATCTGTTTTCACTACTCCACTACCCCATTAATGAGTGAGATAAATTGAAACACTAGTCTTATGCATAGACATTACAACTAAAGGACTGGCCTTCATGACAGTTTTCCATATAACACTGAAGTGATATTGTGAAGGACAGAATGCTAAATTTTATTTATTCAATATACAGCTTCCAGACAGAACATGGTTCCGGTATGAGGAAGTCAAAAAAAAACATCATATAATTATGTACTAAAAATAATAAATTGGAGTATAATATTCATTTGATAATTTGGTGAACATCATCATGCAAGCAGATATTTTTTTAGTTTTTTCGAAAAAATATGAATGGATTTGGATGATTTTATTTTTTCTGGTAGTTAATTGAATGTTATTAATGCTGATGAAATGGGGTTATTTTTTCCTTTATTGGAATGAATCATATTCAAATGAAAGTTAGTTGATATTCTGGTATCATGGCCATGTAAATCATAATTTTTTGACAGTTTTATATTACATTTATTCTGAAGATTTTTTGTTAATTTATATATATATATATATATATATATATATATATATATATATATATATATACTTAGATTTTTCATAATCAATTAGATGATCCAAAGTCATATTATCTGTTACTTTATATAAATCTGCAGGAGTATCTCACGGTTTTCTGAATATAACCTTTATTGCTTTGTTCATTAAACGATATATTATATTTTTTGTTTTTTAGAGCATGAAGACCAAACTGTAATGAGGTATCTGATATGAAAAACAATGAAGGCATTATATATTAGAATCTGAACGTTTTTGTTCAAAATGTAAATTCTTCTAATGGCCCCCAGGAATGGAACAATAGATTTCTTTATTTTTCCAATATGATTTTCAAAATTTAATTTTGTGTCAATTAATAAACCTAAATATTTATGCTTAGGAACTTCGGCTATCAGTTCATTATCTATCTTCAAGTTTTATTTTATATTCTTCATGTTTTTTTGTTTGAAAATCATAAAAACAGTTTTTTCCGAATTGACGGTTAGGTTAATGCTGCACGTCCATTTTTCAATAAGGTCAATATCATGTTTCAATGAATTTTCCAAAATGTCAAAATCTTTTCCAAAGTGCAATTATGTTATGTCATCTGCGAAAGAAAAGTGCATTCCAAATAAAGTTTTTTGAGTCTTTTAATATGGTCAATATGAATTAAATAAAGAATTGAAGCCAAAACTGAGCCCTGAGGGACGCCAATTTTAGAAAGTTTCTCATTACTTTTATATTTGTTGATTTGTACGTACTGTTTGCGATTTTGAAAATAGTTTTGGAATAAATTGAATGCATGACCTCTTATACCATAACAATATATCCATTAAAATATTATGGTCAACAGTGTCAAAGGCTTTTTTCAAATCTAAAAATGTTGTTACTACATAATCACTATCATCTAATCTTTCATAAATTTTATTAATGAGATCAGTTATTATAGATTGGGTGTTCGTATTTGGTTGGAAAGCATATTGAAAATTGTCTATCTTAATATTTTCAGTGATGAAATTTGTTAGTTGAATTTTGAGAATTTTTTCAAATATTTTTTCCAAATATATTCAAAAGAGCTATTGGACGGTAATTTGAAGAAGGAATTCGCCTATATATAGGCTATATGAGTTAACTTGCTCATTCTGCAGTCCTCTCTCTCTTAGGGCCAGTCCATTAGTTGTAATGTCTATGGTCTTATGTCGCCTACTTATTTCTTCTATGGTTTTGTCCAAGTTTCTCTTCAAATTCAAGAATCTTGAATATGGATAATGAAAATCATCTGTGAATCGAGAATTTTTTTTTTCATTGAATTATAATAATAATAATAATATTAATAAAGTTTATTCAAAATTCATAAAAAGAGCATATACATCAATTTGTAAAAAGGTGAATAAAGTTCAATTATACTCGCGAAGTTAAAAACTTGTTGCAAGAGATACGAATTACATTTATGTATAATATATTTGATAAATTTGTAGAATTCAACAAAATAATATTGAAATATTAACTAATTTTCTTAACTGAAGTGAGAGATTTCATAAAATAAATTCCGACGTGATTCTTGAATCCATTTTTTAATCTGTAGTTTGAAAGATACTAACGACTTGATCATTTGTATATGATTTGGAATCAAATCATAGTAGAATGGCAATAAAAATTCAAAAAATTTTTGAGGCATTGTTGTTTCAACTCTATATTTCAATGTGATATCATTTTTATTCCTTGTTTTATATATAAATATGATTATTGAAATTTATATTAAATTTGTGTTTATGGATATAAATCATGATGTTATATCCGAATAAATGTCCATTTTATGTGTTTCTATACAGATTTTCACTCGGATACAAATAAGACTTATTATATATCATTTTCGAAAACCGTTCCTAAAGAACTTCAAGATTTCTAATGTGGGATTTCATGACCCCTCCCCAAGCCAAAATCCCATAATTCAATTGGGACTGTATTAATGAAAAATAAAGAATGTTAAGGGTTTTCACGCTCATGTTTTGAGATACCTACTTGAATTTTTATAATAAACTTCGTAATTTCTTCAAAAGGAACGCTATGTGTTCGTCCCATTTCAGATGTTTGTCAATTATAACTCCTAAGTACTTGATACTATCAGTTTTTTCAATGCTAGTATTATCATGAAGAATTAGTGGTCCTAAGTCCGGTAGGGAAATATTATAAAATGAGAATGGGACATATTTTGTTTTCTCAAACTTTACTGTAAGTTATAATCAAACCCATTTTTAATCTTTTCAAAATCTGATGTAATTTTGGTTTGTAATTCATTCCAGTTTTTTTCCCCATATAATATGACAGTATCATCTGCGAAACTATGAATTTCACCTACAGTGTCATTAAAAAGGTCGTCGAGATAAATATTAAAAAAAGGGGCCCTAAAACGGTTCCCTGCGGTACACTGAATTGAAAGATTTTCTCTTCACTTCAAGCTTCATCAATTTCAACGTATTGAATTCTATTTTCTGAATAATTTTTGAGGAGCTTATGAACCTTGCCACGAAATCCAATATTTGCCAATTTTACTAATAGTCGGTTATGCTCAACCGTATCAAAAGCTTTAGCTAGGTCCAAAAAAATAGCCAAAACTGAATATTGATTATCAAGATGTTGATATATATTATTAGTTAAATGACAAATGGCATCCTGAGTAGAATTTTTTTTTCTGAATCCAAATTGTTTTTCTGAAATCAGATGATTCTTTTCCAGAAAAGTTCCATTCTATAATTATAATTCCAGAACTTTTTAATATTCCACATAGAATTCTCGAAATATTTTTAAATTGAATAATTTCCACTTCATATAAAAAAAACAACTCAAATAGGAAAAACTTTCAAAACGAATTTCAAAACACTTTATTTGTGAACAACACTGGCAGCAAAAAATATATCGAAGCAGTTATCTCTAGAAATGCCTGACTTATTACTAGAACTAACCTAAAAGTCTTGCGAATTATCACTACTATTAATACTGGAAAGATGATTGGCTAAAATACTAGAAATCACAGAACTCGTCAAATTGTTACTCATATCTGAGGACATATTAAGAAAATCATGTTTGAAGGAGGTATCCGTCTGATTTTCTAAAGAGAGGGCCATGTCAGAAGGAGTTGAGGGAGCAGAGTCGATGGCCATAGTAGGTGGAGTGGAAGAATGACTCTGGTCTTCATACAAATCAACATGAGCCAAGAGCTTCCTTTCATTTCTCACGTACTCGATAAAGCTTTTTATTTTCTGGAGAAGAAATGAGGGAACTTCAAAGCCTTTCAATTCATGATGCTGCAAGTTGGGGCTGTGCTTGTACTCTTCACTTTCGGTAAGTTCCTTAATATCTTCAAGGAGCATCAAGTATGCTTTGCCTCCACTCGGTGGCATGAGATTTTTCGAAGCTAGCCATTCTTTATCTTCTTGATCGCCAGAGTATCTGGAAATAAAAAAATCAGTTGATTCAGTGATAATAATGGCAAAGATAAATTAAAGTATTCATAAATAATCTAAAGGGCAAATGGTGTTTATCGTAAGGAAAACGCCATCTACTGTTTTCGACCAAACGAATTCCCTTCTGCACACTATATTGCACTAATTGTAAACCAATTGACCACGAAAACTTTTGTCGACCTTTCCCACTCGGCGAAATTATATTTTAACATATTAATATTTTCGGTCAGATAAATCCAGGCCTTTCCACGAATATCGCCCACACCCACATTAATTCATAGAAACGCAAGTTTGCTAAATGGTTTCATGGTCAATTGGTTTGCAAATAGCGTTGAAAAAAGGTCAGCCAGTGATCAGTTGACCTGTAACTCCAATCACGCCAAGTGAACGGATAAATAGTGTAGTAAAGCTATTACAGTCGACACGTAGCAATTAAGAAATTGTATTCGGTTCACTTGCAGAACGGGCATATACGAATTCATTTAACACAAAAATAATGTGCCATATGGCCGTTTTGACCCATATAAAATTCAGTTTTTTGTTTCACTAGGGACAAAAAATTCGAAATCATCAATAAGCTAGCCATTCACGAAGATACCGATCCGTAATGCCATGTCAACTAATTAGTCAATTTAAAGCGCCCCGAATATAAAATCTCATGAACATTGTTTTAGTTATCTAGGGAGTTAACAATTAGACGTAATTCATACTACTTCATAGAAGGATCGGAAACTTGTCCCTCTTGTATAGATATTTTCACGGTAGATCTTCTGAATCGTTCCACCCTTGGCAGTATCAACACGGATGACCGACGAGTGTGGAATTCCCACCTATTTGTTGTAAGCTTGAAGACCTGACGAACCTCTCTTGCTCAGAGATCTTTTTTCAATAGAACAACTTTACGTTGGAAATCCTAACAGAAGGGGGATTTTCCTGAGGCTTACAAACTTCAAAAATTCAATGTTTCTTAATTCCTATCTTCTGTCCCTTTATTCACGCGGTGTTCTTTGAACAATACAGGGCTTCCTTTTTGGGTGAAAACGTGCCGTTCGTTATGCCTTAGTGTTCCTTTAAACTGTCTCTACTTTCTTGTTCTTGTCAAAAGGCCCCCAGTATATTCTGAATTTAAAAGTTACAAAAGTTTTAACTGCATACAGAAAACTCCAAGAGAGCATCATGAGCTTTATTGTTCAAGTTCATATCAGTATATTGTTGGAGCTAAATTTTCCAAAGAGCTGGATTGTCTTTATTTACTCCAAAGAATTGTTTGATGAAACCTTTGGACACTGTAACTTCAGACGTGATGGAGAATGGAGATCCACAATATCAAAAGTAGCACTGAGCATTTGAAACTGTGCGTTAGTGAGGGCTTGGGTTGAGCCGTGATACGAACTGTCAAACAATGCTAGGAAGGATAAATTCGTAGTGGGCATTTCACACAAACGAAAACAATGATATGACGGTTTGACTGATATATCTCTGGTATGGTGAATGGTGAGCTGATTTTAGAACAGTACACAGTATTATTCGCCCGGTCTTGATTTTTCTATTGCGTAGTCTTTGGTACTTGGATGGAATAATGTTCAAAAATGAAAACGGACGTGCACATAGTTATGCCTTCTATTTATGGGAATCACCGCATAAAACATAGAAGAAAAAGAATTTGTGAAAAAGTTTGGAAAACGGAATCGGATTTGGTTCCTGAAATGTTAACAAATGTGAGTGTTTGTTTTTCAATCAATACAGAAAGTTATGCTGATATACAGACCTCCAGAAGAGCATCATTGGATTTTTAGGTTTCAAGTTGCCATTCACATATTCTTGGCATGTAAAGAAACTGTTTCAACTTTGTCAATGCAACTTGCCATGTGCTATAGAAATATGCTTGAGAAAGTGTTCTACAGGGTGTTTTATAAATACCTACCTGTATTTTTTTTCACGTTTTCAAGTTTCCTGGTATTTCATTATGACATAGAATATATATCGAAATTTTCAGTAGTTCTTATAATATCGGGACGTTATCAGTGAAAATTTAATGTTTTTATAATCCAGATGTGTTTGAGCCTCTCTCACAAAAATAATATGGATTTATTGTATCATTTCATAATTCTATATAATTACTTCTCAATGTGTGACTATTCTACGATTAACGTTTTCGATTAATTCCCGAAAATCGTAAAAATTTAAAAATCCCTTTTATCTTCCACTATAATGCTTTTGGTTAATATCTTTCAAAAATTATGGGACGTTCAACAGGAATCATTCTCATATTTGGTGCAACGAAAGGTTCGACTTCAGGTTCAATTCAAATTCTTGTCTGGGCAGGGATAATCGCACCTAATTATTCGGCCCTTCATCTATGATCATGATTTGAATGGCGAACGTTACCCCAACTATTCAGAAAATGCCTTTGCGGGATATTTGGTCAATATTTCATTGGCGAAAGTCCGAAATATGTGGTTTCACCATGATAGGGCATAACTTCATAACAGAGTAATAATATGTGATTTTCTCGATAGATATTTTTCCAACAAATGGATAGGAAATAAAGGGTGGTTAGGTTGCCTGCAAGGTCGCCAGATCTTACTCCGCTTGACTTCTTCCTCTGGGGTACTCAAAAATATCGTGTTCATCAAAATTGATATCAAAATATAGAGAATTTAAGACCCGGTTTACAGTTCGCAATACTTATTGCGGCAAGTTTTATTGCCGGCAATTATTATTGCAGGTCTGCTTTACACTTGGAAATATATATCATTTTTGACAAAAAGGTTCTCTCATCAATTAGGCCTACCAATTTCTCAGGTTGACAACAAATATAATTTGAGATTGTACCTACATCTTCGAATAATATAAGTAAAATGGACTTAGCTGATATTGAATTATCACTTATCTAAGAAGGAAAAGAAGATGATGGGGGTACTTTATTCTTTTTTTCCGAATTTGTTGATCATGTGACTATCTGATAACGTTAAACGGAGTTGGCAATATCAAAAGTATCCAAAATTATCACTAGAATTCCACTGGCAATAAGTACTGCGGCAATAAATTATAGGTCCGGACCCATTTCCTGCAACTGCAATAATCAGTGCAGCAGCTGATCGAAGAGTTCTTACAGCGCACGTGCGCAAAAAAAATTCTGCAATACTTTTCAAGACTTACGAACTATAAAGCGGCCTCAAGGAATTCCGTGATTCACCAACTTCCCAGTTTGAAAAATTGTGAAGAAAAATCTAGGTACGTATTTGAAATTTCAAAGTTAGGGATGCCTTGACATTAAAAATCTCAATGTTACATCTCATCATCTATCCATAGTAAAAAACTTATATTCATCGAAAAAATTACTCAACCACTTACCTACAGCAATGAAATCCAAAGAAACTTTTCAAGCAGGTGAAAAGATTGGAATCCTGCCCTATTGAGCATTAACTAAATATAAATCTCTAAAATATGTATAATAATGAATAACATTCGATAACTGACTGTTTTGACTGGCTGTTATAGCATTTGTGTAATATGCGCAATAAATTAATATTTTGGGGTTGATTGATTTTTGAGTCATATCAGCTTGGTAGAAAAAATTCGAATCAATGTTCAAAGTTATTGAATAGCAAATCAGGAGTTCCTCAAGTATCAATACTTGACCCTATCGCATTTTTGCTGTACATGGATGGTATAAGAAATTTACCCCTGTCAGGAAGATGCTGATGACACAATTCCTTTTGTGGGGTGGGAGCTATCAAGGCGACCCAAAAAGATATCTCAAGGAATAAATGAAATGAAATCTTGGTGTAGTTCATTTCAACTTTGCCTTAATGTAACAAAAACATACATATTAACGTTTGATTTAAATATGTGAATCTCACCCTAGATAAATATCAAGGCAAAAATAAGTCCTGCACCATATTTCTGGGTTACATATTCATTTATTTATTTATTTACGGGGCTAGCCCAATTTACAATTAGGTTGGCATAATAAACAGATAAATAATTATCTTGAGATTTAATGCCAATAACACATAATTGAAGAAAAGAATAACATTGGGTTGCTATGCTGTGAGAGTGGTGGCAAATGAGCTCAATGAAGTCATTGCTAGTAATACATAGTCATTAGTATCTTTCAAACTACAGATTAAAAAATTGATTCAAGAATCACATCGAAATTTATTTCATGAAATCTCTCACTTCAGTTAAGAAATTTAGTTAATTTTTCAATATTATTTTGTAGAATTCTACAAATTTATCAAATATATTATACACAAATGTAATTCGTATCTCTCGCAACAAGTTTTTAACTTCGCGGGTATAATTGAACTGTTTATTCACCTTTTTACAAATTTATGTATATGCTCTTTTTTATGAATTTTAAATAAACTTTATTATTATTGT
>JAVJAQ010006067.1:0-279252 GCA_032362365.1 Zygogramma bicolorata | reverse complement strand
AGGCGAGAGGGTTTCTCGCGGAACTGTTTGTTCTCTGAGAAAGAGAGAATAAATTATTATTTTTATTATACATTTCTTTAGTAGTATCATATCAGATATGTGATTGGGTTTCAGAAATTCTGCAACCAATATTTATGCAATTCTGTGTTTATAAGGATAAAAGAAATTTACTGCATATAGGCAGAGCCAAAGCAAGGGCGGCAGTTACATACCAATTTTTATTGAACAGGGAATTTTTCAACTTCATCTGTGAAACTCAAATATTCTTCACCAAAATTCAGTTATTTATGAAAGTAGGAGAATGGGAGCAAAAAATTTTCTTATTTCCAAAACAGAATAACCTGAAGGAATATTAGAACGATAAATTTTTTGAACAAGTGCGATAATTGTAGCCTCAAGTTTTACTGTTCTATTATTGATAATTTTTATATATGATGCATACTTCTGTAGCTTTCAATGTATATTATTATTTTTAATAATCCTTTGGATGCATTCATTGAATAACGTATGACCTTGAAAGCTTAGTGAATTGAAATGCAATTCTTGGACGTCAAAGCACAGTTTTTGTTCATTGATTGTTCTCTCTGAGCTTTAATTCAACACCATTGCCGCCACACATTATGAAAATAGAAAAGAATTATTCATATTTCTTTCAAAAATCAGAATATCAAATTGCTTACCTCACCAAATTTGGATGCCTCACATACAACCTGCCCCTAGTTTGGCCATAACCTAGAACTTTATTAGCTCTTGCGCCCATAATAAATAGAGTGTTTCCTTTAACTCGATCAGGATTCCATTTGGGTCCATCCCGCTTCAGTGATAACTTGCAGCTACTGTAGTCTGTTGAATGGTGTGACTTGTTCCTATGACGTTTAATTACAGGAGCTAAAGATTGTGTCGTTATAGATTCTGCATCTAAGTCACATTCCTTTCTTTTATAATGTGCCACAGGGCTCTAGAAAAAATATTAGTAGTGAAAATAGCTGAAAAAAGCCTTAACAATAGTTATCAACAGAAAGATTCTTAAAATGACATTTTTCTACATTCTAATCTAATATTAATGATAATGCAGATGTAAACCATCAATTAAAATGATAACATGATTAAAAATCCTCTGTCACCATTTTTTTTTAATCTCAAATTGAGGAGACAAGAGTTTAGTTTGAAATATAAAAACAAAACATAATAAATATACAAATGATATCAAAAATACAGTAAGTTTGAGTTATGAGAATTTTTATAAAAATAAAACGCCAAGTTGAGAGTTTGTCAGGAAGTCAACATTCAAATCACCCTTATAGTAGAGATGTTTGGTTTTTTGTTTCCAAAAACTTATGGTTGGAGGTCGGTATAAGGCTAAACTAAGAATTTCTAACGGTTTCAAATAAGTATCATTTACACCCCCCATCTGAGAATTCCATAATTAATCTAAGACTGGATAGGAGAGTAATATAATATTTCTAAATAATGAATTTTGAGAATTTTTGAGGAACTTGAATTGGGGAAGCAAACTTCTCAGTTTTTTAGTAAGAAAGATTATTCCATTTGAGATGTTGATCAATAATTAAAAAATCGCAATTGCATCATCACCCACTGTCCAAAAATATATAATATAAGCTTTCACTTTGATTTCTCAGATTGAGAGGAATTGACTGAACAAAAGCATATCAGCCAACGCACCAGAGTTTTTATGCATCTTTGATATTGATGAACAATACAAAAAAGAAGGTAGATCTATAGTGATTTTTAATATGATAAAGTCAAAGCAATGTCTATCAGGATCCATTTTATTACCTAATTTCATATCCCTACATTGAAAAATCAAAGTCATATGACATCTTGAATTGGGGAAGCAAACTTCTCAGTTTTTTAGTAAGAAAGATTATTCCATTTGAGATGTTGATCAATAATTAAAAAATCGCAATTGCATCATCACCCACTGTCCAAAAATATATAATATAAGCTTTCACTTTGATTTCTCAGATTGAGAGGAATTGACTGAACAAAAGCATATCAGCCAACGCACCAGAGTTTTTATGCATCTTTGATATTGATGAACAATACAAAAAAGAAGGTAGATCTATAGTGATTTTTAATATGATAAAGTCAAAGCAATGTCTATCAGGATCCATTTTATTACCTAATTTCATATCCCTACATTGAAAAATCAAAGTCATATGACATTAGGTTCATGGATATAGAAATGAACTGTTTTCATGCACACTAAGTACCATGAATATTTTAAGAATCTCATTCTATAAATTACTTCATAATGGGAAAAATCATATATTTTAGCATTATCAGTAAGTCTTGAACTCTGATAAACCAATGAAAAAATTATAATCACTCACCGTTCTACCAAATCTTCCATCTGTAATACTTGCTTCGGACTCTGCTTCACTATGGCTATATTCATAGGGAGAACTATCCCGAGAATTTGGTTGAACCTTATACATCAACTTAGCATCCTCCAGCATCTGTTTACACACTTCTTTGATGTGTTCTTCACCCACACTGTCCTTACCCAAATTGTTTTTGATGTTGTTGATGGCTGGTTGAAAAAATTTCTGAAAACATGAGTTACTTGTTATTTTGATACCTTCAATATTTTTTTTTTGAAAAGAAAACAAGTTACTGGCTAAATCACGCTCTACATTAACATCTCTTGAGAATCATTTTCAAATTCTCCACATTCTTTGTAGAATAATGTAGGTAACATGGAAAATGTGTGAAAAGATGATTTTAATAACTACTCTATATTTCAAATTTCAATATCAAATAAAGTAATGACACTAAAAATGCTATCACAAAATTCATGTGGGCTAAATTTTGAAGTGTCATAAATATAACCAAGCATGGGAAACATTGCTACAGATGTTTCAAGTAAACAAATAACATTTCAGACAACATTTTCGAGGAATGAAAAGGTATGTTTGATTTATATATAATTTTTTTTATGACAGTTCATTTAATTTTTTTTGATTTCAAAAGCAACATCAATTTCCTTCTCATATTTTCTCTAAAAATAATTGTAGAAATATCATTTGAAATTCAATACATTCAAGTATTCGCACAAAACTGTTTTTCCATTTCATTTACAAGGTATTTAGGTTGTCAAACTAAAGCTTTGTTTCCATGCACTAAGGTTTCCAAGTTTCTCTTGTTGGTCATAAAGTGATGACAGCCAGAAATTCAAAAATATAAAATACAAAATAGAACTGCGATATTTCGAATCAGAATCAAGTATACACTGTTGTCTGTTTAGTGGTAGTGGTTCGAACTTCCGTTGTCTAAACTATTCAGCTCCTATGAATGAAATGAGTTCATTCAAAATATTTCAATCATTTGCATGTGATCATCTCCTGATGATTACTGAAAATCTCCAAAGTGACATCATGTTAAATATTTCAGACCCCCTAGGGTAGGAGGGGAAGCAGACACTCATTTAAAATGAAATGCAAAATTTCTGAGATCTCATTCGTTGAGCCGTAGGTGGCAGAAAAATGAGTTCCTGATGTTGAGGATCTCTGCAACAGTGATAAAACATGAAGCCATGAAAGCCTCACAGGCCAACACCAATGGCTTGGAGCTGGGGAAGTCGTATCTAAGGGACCTTGATGGAAAGCCCCGCCCCCACACGTGCTGGAGAAGAAGAAGAGACACTGGTTCAGCAGAAAATTCAAAGAAGCTACTTACATACCGATTAAGGACGTGTTCAGTTATGAGATGCAAAAGGTGTGGATACCACTTATCCTACAAATGGACCAACAACAGCCCAACAAACTAGATCTTCTCAGTAATTTTAAAAGTCTAATGTTTGTGGAGTTTCCAGAACAATTTTTTATTCCATACTTACATACGTACCTCTATATATTTCTTCAACACATTATCAATCTCTTTATTAATGGCATCTTGTAAGTTCTTTCTTAGAATATCTAGTGATTTTGAAGGACTTGTAACACTATATGCTCTTCTGTGAGTTGGAATTATGGACCTTGAACCATTTTTGACTCCAAGTTGACTAGCTGCCAAGTTCATTAGACTGATTTGTCGCATGTTGAAAGTATTCTTCTGGAAATCATCATAGTTTGGTTAATGCAATATTTTCAGAATATTTTTGAATTTGGCACTCAATTTTTCCTAGTTCAAAAATATGAGCTCAAGGATAGTTTTGAATTTATTGAAGTGAAACTGTGTTGCTCAGATACAAAATTTGATGCATAGTGGATGCAGGGATGAATCGGATGTCGCTCAAGTGCAACTGATTAATTTTTGTTTGCCAGTAAGGAGCTTCTGTTGACTATTTACATATGTACTTAATGTAGGAGATTATTTTTTATAAATTTATCTAGCACCCTCATCAACCACTCCTGTTGATGAAATTGCTATTGTGGTCCGAAGTAACTTATTGATATTTGGTAGTGCCTTTTCTGTACAATGTTAACTGGTTAACTCAGAAAATTCAGTGCCATCCAGTTAGTGTACCCTAAGGTTTGTAACTAAGCAACCTAAACAGCACATTCACTGGTCATGATTCATGACCACTTTGCACTCTTTCCTAATTGGGCAAGGGGCTAAATGATTATAATAAGTATTCTCCCTCAACGAAAAATTGTCATTGAATTCTATTTCCTTAGGTAATGAATCACTTTATTGATCATCTTTCAGAGTTCCAATATCAAATGGTAGACTGAAAACCACTATGTGAAGAGTGATAGCAGAATAAATATGGGTGAAATTTTTTCTAATTGTGCAAAAGACCATCACAACAACATCAAGTAAAACCTTCTTTTATGCTCAGTACATCCATCAATATTTTCCTTCCATGGGAGAACCTTGTGCAATCATTTGGCAAGAGAATCTCACAGAATTTTAGCTTTCTGTAGCAGACTAAAAAAATGCTTTACACCTCAACAACCTCCCATCATAAGGCAAATCGATTGAAATTATTGGATCTCATTTATCTTGAGAATTGAATTTATGTTCAGCAGAAACATACATCATTGAAAGCTTTGAACTTGTTGACATGCAATAAATTTTTATAGTAATTTTTTTTTAACAGTTCCGCTTCATTGTCAGGCCATGAAGTAAAACAATTACAATTCTGATCAAAAAGTAAAATCTTGGTATTGAAATCAATGAAATAGCTTGAGTTTATTAGTGCTTGGTTCACGTAAATATAAGGTAAGAAAATTCAGAAGAGTAAAAAAGATAAATTATAGGACCCATATATATAAATCATAATATAAGCAAGGCAGCATAACACAGAGATGGTCAATATTCTACGTTCAATTATCTACTAATCAAAATGAAGCTAGTACTCAGGATTGACTAGTATTAGAGAGATCCACAAGATTTAGTCGGTTGGTCCCTTGGTGGTAGTTTCACCATCCTGTATGAACATTGAATAATTTAAAGCATGCAAATCTTATGCCTGGTTCAGATCCTTCCTTTACAGAATTATTACTTCATCGGTTAACATGAACTTAGGTCAATGCCGACTCTGACACTGGATTTTTACAACAGATAATAGAAACAATTGATAAGCTTCAAATAATAGGTTGTTTGGAAGTCCAACACATTACATTGGGGACGTTTATACTTATAGGTGAATACTCCTAATAAGATAGTTGGCCAACTCAGGTTACTTAAAGAGTAAATAATATTTGATAGAGATATATCTCACCCAGCCAACCATATTTTTCTTTTCGTCTGCTTGTCCTGGAGCGATAGGAGGGATCATTTTGGCTTGGTTTGGTATTTTTCAAAATATACAAAATTCAAACATAACCTCGGTATATTAACAAAGCTCCTGGATCTGGTAGGTTTTATCGTTTCTGTCTTCATTCATAACATTACTACCAAAACCACGTTGAATAGACCTCTTTACTATTTGAGATAAATATTACATGAATAAAAACAATCACAATATAAAATAATGAGATCAATAAATTCAAAACATTTTTTTCTCAAGTGACAGTTGACAGTGACAGTACTGACTTACTGACATTAGTGACATTTGCTGCGTCTACGAGCTCAATAAAGCCGCAATTTCATGGGCAGCAATTGCTGCTCAATCAGTACTTTTCCTCTGCTGCAGCAAAATTTATGAAGTTCAAGTAATGTTGTCACTTGGATTTTATTAACGGCTGCTGCTATGGTCGAATTTGTCTTGGACGTTGTTTTGAATTTTCTGGTTTCCTTCATAAAATATTTTTTTGAGTGACATCTTAGCTGTAAAATATTTATTGTATTCGTCGGTTATTGTTGACTAATTGAGGATTAAACGACTTACCTGAAGGAAGTTCAATCCAAATTATACGAGGTTGGTCACATCCGAATAGATCACCTTGTAGTAGTACCTCTATGACTGAAATGCGCAAGTTGAAAGAAAGAATGATTCACGATGCCCCTATCTCACGAGTCCTCACCCGAATATCCGTCAATATACCTTGCGATGATATCGCCTTTTTGGGTCGGGATGACAGAAAAAAAATATATATATTGGATTTTTTTGTTTTTTTGAGATGGGTGGGTGTCTCTCTATTCGGATGTGACCAACCTCGTATAATTTGGATTGAACTTCCTTCAGGTAAGTCGTTTAATCCTCAATTATACTTCGGTTGGTCCCATCCGAATAGATCACCTTGTAGATGTTCAAAGAATTATTAAAAGGCGATCAAAATTTCATTCAGACTGATCTCATACTAATGAAGTAGTCTAAATGAACTGTTTATGTCATTTGATTCACCACTATAAACTAAGAATTTGATACAGACAGTATTTGAATGCTAATACAATATAATGTTGCAAAACTCAAATAACCAGAAAACTCACACTCGTTTAATGAAATTGCAAAGGTACCATTTGTAATTACTGGTCTATGTAGAATTTACCAAAAGTATTTTATTTTTCGGACCAGCCTTAATTTGATCGTATGGTGTCCGTGCTCATATCGATTTGGTTGGCCGCAGAAATGGCAGCATGTCTTGTGCTGAGGTGTAGCTGGGTGATGAGGATTTTTATAAGTAAAAATGAGAAAAAAACCTTATTGAATGTGTGCGGTTTTTCAATTGATAATCGTGGATGTCATACACAATTCACGTTTCACCGTGGAAAATGGTGTAAAAAAATATACATGTTTGTATTTGTTGCTCTCTTGGTCTTCTGTGGATTTTTTTTTTTTTGTACTGATCATACAATAAAAATGCTACTCATTCTGATTTTGAATCATAGTTTTACGCTTAGCAAGTTTTAGAGCAACCATAACAATAAGTTTGTGAAATATTTTTCAAAATGAGGTTTTCCGATTTTTCTAATTTGGTCAACACTTCGTAAGGGTCCCAGATTTTCTCATATCGGGAAAAAAGTGGATCGTATTTTGAAAATACCCCTCTAAAACATTTCCATTGTATCATAGTTACATGCATGAGATATCAGATTTCAAGCAGATCTATGTAATTTTCTAGTACAATAAGTTTTACCTAGCTGCACCCATGGGCGATCTACCTTATCCACATCTCCTTCACAAATATCCACCAATGAGACGAAAATAAATTGTATGGTTTCATCGTATTTGCAATCAGTGATGCCATCAGAATCGCTGAAGGTTCACCCCTCAGTTTTTCTCCTGGAAAGTGGATGCCAGACAAAATCGGTTCACCCAGGGAAAGATGGCACCACAGTGGATGCAGGTGCTTGAACGAAACTGAAAAAATTATATATTGTGGTTCAAAATACAATATAATGGAATTCAAAATTGATATCAATTTGTGGAAACCAAGTTTGGGACTGCGATAACAGAAACACAAAACATGTTACTTCGTCCCCTTCGATCATTTTCAATATTCTAGGAAAATGTGGAAGTGGGATGATTGGGAAAACACAAATATTTGTGTAAGACCAAGTTAATGTAATGCATCAGTTGCATAACTTATGGGGTTTGGCTGTAAAGATAAAAATGTTTTACCCTATGTGTTAGAGTAGTTAGTAAACAGATCAACTTCAGGTTATCGAAATTTTTGGCCCGCTCTTGGAAGGCGTATTCTCGATATTGCATTCCGAAGGTGACACATCATGGACTTTGATCTGCTATAAACTCATAGTTCGAATTTATTTATGAGACGAACATCACTAGGTGATAATTTGATATACATATACACACATATATACACATATACACATACATATATATACATATATACACACATACACACATATACATATATATTCTCCACCAGAAAACTCAGGTTCCTGAATATCATTTTGCTTAATTCTTCACACCACTACCAAATATCACCAGCCAGTCCGTTGAGGTTTGGGTGCTTCATTCCAGACATCCGGTTGATCTGCGCGTTGACGGTGTTGTTGTCTTTATGAGACAAAATGAGACAGTTTGAGGAGAACTCTGTCTGAAGGTTTTGAACATTAATGTGAAGTTTGGCCTGCTTCACTGAAACCTTTGGCTTTCTCGTTGTTTCATGTAATATTCTGGAAAATTCAGGCCTTGTTTTACCTTCTAGTTGCCTAACATGAAAAGTCACTGTAACTCGGTGGAAATTGACATTGTCAAAATCTCCTCGATCCGTCTGCAAGGTTATACATCGGTGCCCTTCGAATAATTTTGTAGACGTCCACCTATATTCAACCACAAGGCAAACCGAAATCAAGTGTCAAATGGATTTATTTTCCATTAATATTGAATCGTAATGATTACCAAGATACCTCAAATTTGTTGGATGTTTCCTGAACAGCAAGGTTATACATCGGTGCCCTTCGAATAATTTTATAGACGGCCACCTATATTCAACCACAAGGCAAACCGAAATCAAGTGTCAAATGGATTTATTTTCCATTAATAATTAATCGTAATGATTACCAAGATACCTCAAATTTGTTGGATGTTTCCTGAACACTCCATCTTGGTAATACTAATTGAAAAAGATGTCGTCTAAATAGCTACAGATACAAAAAATTCCTGAACTCAAAAAAAGTATAACCGTTTCTGAGATTTTTGTAAATATATAAGGTGCAAAGATAAGTCAAAACACAAAAAATTTAAATTCAAAAATTTTGTGTCTAGATTGCAATCGCAAATACTTCTTATGTTTATCGGCATCTGTCGAATCCACTGACGATAAAAAACAATTTTCAGACATCAGATTTTTCACAGCTCCAAGGGAGGGGCTGTGATGAATTCATGCAAATGTTTCAGATTCAAAAGAAATCTATAGCTATCAGTAAGACTCAAACCTGAGAAAATAGCTGAACTAAAAATTGTTCTTAACATTGACGGCTGGTCCAATGTAGTCAAATTCCAGTAATAAAGCTAAACACTCACAACATGGGTTTAGCCGGCTGGGTGGAATTGTCGGGGTTCAGGTGCCAGTTTTTCATAAGGCAGAGTATAATAATGGATTTTTTATCTCTGAACACATTCCAAAATGTTGGAGTTGTTTGTTATAGATTGCCACGTGCTGTCAAATATTTAATGCGACCAGCGTATAAGTTCAAATATGTTATTTCGTCCATTTGTTGTACGTTGTGAACCGCTCTCACCATCCTCTGTTTTGTCTGCTTGAGGTGTCCCCCCTCTGTTGATTTTTCTAAGACTGCCATTGACTTCGATGAGCAGTGCCCTCGAGGTGTTTTGAAGGGAAAGGTTGTACCTTCAGGTCTAGTGCAAGCAGAAATCTCCTGTGGTTCGAAATCGAGGGAGGAACGTTGCATAATGCTTCATCAGCACCGGCTTTGTCAGACAAAGTAGTCTTGAATGCTTCAGCATATCGATCACTCATCAGGCATAGCTGTACTGAGGGCTGAGAAACCTTTGCCCAACGAAATTTGAGGGCCCAGTAGAAAACCTCAATTCAGATGTCGAGAAAAAAGGTCTGAACTACCGGATTCAGTTGGGGTGGATATGAGGTAGTGTAACGGTCTGGAACCTGCGCCAACAGAAAAGAAATTGTTTTCGTGCGCGAGACACTCGGCGAGCACAACTCAGGAAGTGTGCGGGACAAAAAAACGGCGTATGATGATTGAAGGTCAGCCGTAGAATGATCTACAAAGTAGATTGCCCCTGCCGATGATCAATGATCAGAAATCATTGTCAGTCTCAGCTGTTTCCAATTATACGTTCACTCACGTCTTTGGTTCCGTTCTAAAACGTGACAAAATATGAAAAACAAACTTACTTACGACGAGTAAGAACAGAGTTTGTCCTCAAGTGTTTTTAGGTTCCTCGTTGTCTTGTGCTTGTGTCAGATAGGTACACCACTGCAGTGCGAAATCATCCTGGATATCACAACCGTAAAACTTTGCTTCAGTCGGATCATCTCCCAGTACAGTAGTAACAGCGTTATCACTACGGAAAGATTCACTGTTGGTGGCGGAAAATTCCGATGTCAAATCTGACGACGGACCTGCGCCCACCAAAGAGAAATTGTCTTTGGGCACGAGACACTCGGCTGGCACAACTCAAAAAGTGTGCAGGGCAGAAAACGGCCTAGGATGATGAATAAAGTTCAGCCGTATGTTGATCTACAAAGTAGATTGCCCCTGCCGATGATCAATGATCAGAAATCATTGTCAGTCTCATCTATTTCCAATTATATGTCCACTCATTCCGTTGGTTTTTCTAAAACATGACAAAAAACATTAAAAACAATCTTACTTACTAAACGAGTAGGAACGGAGTTGTTCCTCGAGTTTCCGTAGTGTTCGCCAAGTTTCTACGTTGTTTTCACTGAGCATCGTTTGTTTTGTTTCCCATAGTACATATGGAAAATTTTCTTCAATTCACTTATTTACACTAATTTACACTTTCGAACTTATCACATTCAGCGCAAGAAGTATATTATCGGATATTCGGGTGAGGACTCGTGAGATAGGGGCATCGTGAATCATTCTTTCTTTCAACTTGCGCATTTCAGTCATAGAGGTACTACTACAAGGTGATCTATTCGGATGGGACCAACCGAAGTATAATTGAAAAATATCAAAATTAAGTTTTAATGTTGAATAACGGCGGCTATGTTCGTTAAACAAAGCGAACCCAGCGAGATCGAAATCAAAAATCTTTATTTCCATCGACCTGGGTAAGGATCAAATAAAATGTCTTGAAAATTTGTTTCATTCAAGAGCCATTTCCTTGTTATAAAAACTGTCTTGAAAGCTATATTTCATAGTATGGGTTTGTTTGTCCATGATTTTCTACTCTACAGTCCTGACTTATTCTCAAAAAAGGTAAATATGAGTCTTTGACAAAATAGAAAAAAAAATAGAAAAATAGATAGCCTTTTATTTCCAACAGGTGTACATCCAATTACAGGAAATGTTAAAGAAAATATGCTGAAAAATGACAAAATTAGTTGCAATTGACATAATGTGAATAAATTGATCTTCACAATGTTGATGTAAAACAATTGGGAATAATAAAAAAAATATAAGTGGAAGGTTCTATGTAAGACACAATCTTTGATAAAATTCAAAGAACTTCTATTAATATCACTCATGTTACATACTGAATTGAAATTATAACACATTATATTTACTGGTGCTCTGAGATTCACATTTGATCTACTACTCTGACAATAAAATGTTTTCTCGTATCTTGAGTTGAGGCGTGGTACATGAAAATTAATTTTCTGTAGGAGTGGAGCACAAGAGATATTATTATTTATTAAATTATATAAAAATGCTACTGTGATGAAGAGTCTACGTGTATTCAATGATATAATATCGAATTGGTTCAGAAGAACAGAATATTCAATACCCCTTTTGGGGTAAGTACCTGTAATGCGAAAAGACAAGAATTCCAAGAATTTTCTTTGAAATCTGGGATACCAGATCATCGCCCCATATTCTAGTTTGGACCTCACATAAGCTTAGAATAGCGTGATTATCACCTTTATATTTTTTAATTCTCTAGGGTTCCTCATTATGAATCCCAGCATTCGATTAGCGGATGAAACGGCTTGATCTATATGCCAAGGTCTTTCATTTCATCAACTCGATTGATGGTATTGTTATCAATTTCATAAGCAAATTGTATTAGGCTTCAGTTTCTGGAAAAAGACAATACATGACATTTAGCAATGTTAAGATTCAAACGATTATTGGAACACCAATCAAATATCAAATCTAATTCGTACTGTAGGTCTAAGCAGTCACCATAATTTTCTATCACTTCAAATACTTTAAGGTCATCGGCGTATAGTAGTTTTGAAATATTTATTATTGTAGTTAAATCATTAATGAAAATTAAGAACAACAGAGGTCCCAAATTCGAGCCTTGGGGCACTCCGGAACTGGGAGTATATGAAGCAGATCTAAAGCCTTCATACTCTGCATAGGGTTTTCCATCAAGTAGGTAATTTGATAAGAGTTTCACCAAGCTTGCTGAGAAGCCAAATTCTGATAGACGCTTGAAAAGAATGAAGATATATATTTGATCAGAAGCTTTTTGCATGTCTGTATAAATGACGTCAACCTGCAATTTCTTATCCAGAGCTTATACATTGGGAAAGACATATGCGAGATTTGTGATGGTGGGCTCCACTTTTAGGTTAAGGGATAAGGACGATAAGGAATCGGGAGATATGAATGACAGCAACTCTAGATGACAACTGACTTTATTAGGTTCCTTGCGAGCTCTAAGGTGTTCTTGTGCTCTTGTATTCAAAACGTATTCGTCGCTCCATTTCTCTCATACTACTTGGCTAGCCGTAAGTGAGAGAAAAGAAGACAGACGAATACATTTCAATTGTTTCAAATACATGGGCGCCAGAAAACACCTCTAATGTCCTGTGACATATGACAGTTAGACAGGGATGCCAACCTAACATATAAGGGTACATTCCAAATCAACATTATGACAAGATTGGTTATGCACTATTTGCAAATTATGCTTATTCTATGAATTTATTTACAAACGGCCTATATTAATTGTTGACAAGTCCCTTTAGGAATAATGAATCGTTATCGTTTATTTTGAATAGGAAATGTATATTGTTATATTATATATATCATTACTGTAATAATAATGGTCTTGAGCAGTGAGTAGGGGATTCGTTTTTTTTTATTTCATCCCTGTACCTCTATTTCGACCTATCTTATGTTTCCAGAATAGACAACTTTACAATTTACAATCCCACCGCTCTGTTACCACTGTGATAATAATGGACTAGATTGTGTATTGTAATTATTGTTTTTGATTTGCTTTCTCTTCTCTCTACTCTAGACACTATTATTTTCTTTATACGTTTGGCAGTTGGCTATTTCTATGATTGTTTACTTGTAAAAATAATTCTTCCACCGCTAGGTCAACAGTGTAATGAGTGCGAGAGTTATTGTAATTCTGCGTGAACGCTTCTAGTATCTTATTTCTCTTTATGTAAATCATTTATCAACAATTACTTTATGCTTTCCCTCTGCACGTTACTAGATGGAATAATTGGCTGAAGGCTTTTGAATTCATTAAGGCAGCTGCTGTCACCATGGTATGAGAATTCTTATTAGGCCTTAAACATCCAAATTTTGGATGTTTAAGGCCTTGTCCTAAAGGAATATGAATTCGGCCCTTTGCACGAAGAAAGGGTCTTTAGTGAGACACTTAGGGTTTAATTTCTGCTTCCTCGTATACTCTGAAATCTGAAAACAGAGCGACTTGTAGGAAATGAAATCCTCTGATAACTTTAAGCAATATATTAGCAAACGAAATGAAAATAGGAACTAACAGAATAGATTAAATATATATATATATATACCCTACAGCCCTTCTCGATAACTACTCGATGTCAGAGAGAGTCAGAAAGATTTCTCAACTTGTGATTCAAACAACAGATATAAAATTAATGATGGCTTCTCTTCCCAAAAGTGAATAAAATGGTTATTTACGTTAACACACATCAAAATTGACATACCAAGTCTTCTGTCTATCTTGCATGGCTGTTTCCATTCCATTCCATAGAATTCTTGGTTCCTCCAAGATATGGCACTTTGCACACGAATCAATTTGACGTTATTTATTTTCCTGATTTTTTCGACCGTAATTGGATTCTCGTAATGAACAGCGTCCCCATAATTTTGGCAGGGGACAAACCTTGAAAGGCCGTTCCCTCGCGAGTTTTTTTCCCTTCGAACTTTTTCTTGTTCGACTCCTAACCGTGTCTTTGGATCAACTGCTCTTCGAGAAGTTTTCGTCCTCCCAATTCCAGCCAACGCACATATTCTTCCTTAATTTGCAATAATGCACTTTCTCGAGCCTGCCGCCCACACAGTGCTGTCCGTCGGCTGATCCCACGCGAAGGCGATGTTTTGTCTATCAAAAAGTTTACACATTGAAATCTCATATCTCGTCAAGACTGAAACAAAGACTTCTTTCATTGGGAGTTTCGTGAGAGGAATTCTCAAATGAATTTTGATACATATTGTATATGAAGCTTTCATATACAGGGTGCGAATACTTATATTGAGTTCACTTAAAAATGCTCAGCATTACATTATATATATTAATTATATTGTTATATTATATACGAAATTTCTTTTATTCATCCATAATCATCTAATAATGGTCTGTATTACTTCTTGAAGATATATTTATATTTAATTTTCATTGGTTTACGACGATGTATAGTTTTCCGCATATTTCATGTCACTGCGAAAACGCAAAAATCATACTGTCGTTACATCGAGAAATTTGAACCGCAACGACATATTTTTTTTAGTATATCGTACTGACATCCCAAAAAACAAATTACAGAGACAATAAAAACTTATCGCAGAGACACCAAAAAACTTGTACAGCTTATTCAATCCATCTTGGCACAGAACTAATGATGTATATGCCCGGCAATCTCTGTGAAGTATAGTAAGATGAAAAACACTGAAAAACACCTATTATATGTGTTCAGTGTGTTGAAAGTTATTCCTAGAAGGTGTTTTTTCTTTCGTCATGGTCTGCACTACCAGTGTGATATATATATATATATATATATATATATATATAGTTGATATCGCACAAAAAAATTGTTCCGATGTGATAACTGGAACTTCCGGTTGAACCGCGCCTGAAATCGTTATTTTGTCGACATTTCGGTTCCCACTTTGAAGCCCTTATGAAGACTTTATTTCCCAACTCTCAGCATAACAGTATTTATTTAATTTTGATGCCACCGCCGCGTCGCTGAGCATTATAAAAGCATAATGATATGAGTGAAATGATGAAATAACCGATTCATGTCCTGTTAAGAGTCATAGAGTCACTTGTAACAAAAATAAGCGATCCTCAACACTATTAAACGACTGCATCCAACCACATTTGAAGTGATGAAACCAACTCATACCATTTCATCTTTCACAAGTATCTGCATTGACATTGAGTGGGTGAGAATCATGACAGAAATAATTACAAAGTTGATTTAAAACAATTTTATTCTGATTTTAAATTACCTACCTATAAGAAAACAAATCATACTATTCTCTAGACATCACAGCAAATTATCCCTTACCCTTTCTTGAATTTCAGTACCAGTATACTAATTGTAAGGAAAATCAAAATCCAAACAGTAAGAGATAGAAAACCGTTATAAACAGTGGGATTATGGATTCCCCATCCTCTGGCAAGAACGCATCTGAAGCTCTCTGTGGCTTGGGTGAGTGGAAGGACGTTGGAAATCATTCTCAAATAATCGTTCATTGCTTCTATTGGCCAGATAATGCCGCAAAGCATAACTATTGGAAGAAAACTGCCCAGCGCCATGTAAGTCGCTGATCTCTCGTTATCGCATACGCAAGCTACCACAAACCCTGAAAATGATCATAATTAGAAAACTATAACAAAAATCAACCATTTTTACAGCCTTCAATATTTTATAAACATCAATTCTGAATAAAGCGATAACCACGATGTAGGGTTTAGCGTTTCACGGAACCAAATTAAAGACGATTAGTTTTTAAATTCATTAACATTTACTATTATTAACTTTTCAAGATAATGTCCCTCTCGAAATTGAAAAATGAAAATGGACTTTCCTTCAGAACTTTTGACAGATCGATTATCCTTTATGAAACTTTATATCATCTCACATTTCACTGCATATAAAGCACCTTTTTTCTAAAAAAAAACTCTTCCAGTGGTTAGAGTAGAGGTAGTCAACTTCTTTTAACCTGAAAATTTTACGCCATTATTTTTATAACTTTCCATGTCGAGAACTATTTCCAAGAAAAATCTATCCAGCGGCTTGCGTTAAAGGTAGACGACTGCTTTTTTACGTCACTGCATGGTTAAACAATAAATTCCTCTTTATTTCGGAATTTTCTGTACTGTTCGAAGACTGCAAAACCTTTGAATGCAGATACATATTGGGTTCTCAAAAAAATTGCAATTAAGAAAGACGATGTCTACAATTTAGGTCTTTCATTTGCATTTAAATCCGTTTTTGATTGTTTTTCCAATAAATCTTTGTCAAATTAACTTGAAACCAAAATACCATTGTTATTTGAGAAATTCTCATGATTTCTCATATTCAAATATCATACATTATTCCAAAAATCTGAACAGAGGATTGAACAATGAGAGGAAAAGTTTGACTTCAGGATCAGAGACAGAGGTCAGGGTTCAAATCATAAAAGTTTTGTATTTTGTTTCTTTATCTACATAGGTGATAAATATCTGAAGTATTGGAAATTAATTGAAATTGCGAAAATACATATACAGATTTGTTAAAAGTTGTATGTCGTTTTCATCAGAAAGATTTCTTTAATTCACACTACATAAGGGAGCACCCAGTATAGTCATAGAAAAAGCATAATATTCTGCTCGCGAGAATTTGCCACTATACCCACTCGGTAACTCATTCAATAACTAACATTTTTCAATGTCATTTTGCTACAACAACAAACTCTACTGATCATCAATGAATATTTTTTTCTCCCACCACTATTTTAATATTTAACATCTAATCTGATTAATTCGATCTCTTGACTACATTTAATTATCCAGAAGTATAATTCAAAGAATTTTTGCTCCGAATTACATGTGAAAGTGAATTGAAAATCAAATTTTTAGGAAATTTATTGTTCAACAGATGGTGGATTGATACCCTCGCGAGCATGGTGGGAGTAGAAAAAGTACAGTACGCAACTCGAGGATAAGGCTAATTACATGCACTCACGAATTACCGCACTCGGCTGACGCCTCGTGCTACCAATTTCTCGTTCGGGTGTAATTGACTACTCATCCTCCTCGTTACGTAATATACTATTTCTACATACTACAGGATTGAATAAAGCTGACTAATGGAATTGAAAATAGTTACCGAAGCACATTCCACAGACTCCACCAAGAAGGGTGAGAATGAAAACCAGCGACCAACTTCCATTTTGTGTTAGACCAAAGAAGACAAACGTCACCGCGAGAACCATTATTGTTTGTCCAAAAATTACTACGAAGTGAGTGATAATTTGAGAACACAGAAGCTCCAATCCACTTATTCCATTCACTAAGGAACGCTCCAGAATTCCTTCATTCCTTTCCATAATCATCGCTCCTGAAGTAAGAGCTACAGCCATGAAAAATACGATTCTGAAAAGAATGATGGTATGTTAATCATTTGTAGATCATTCTGATTCGTAAAATCATTTCATTGTTCTCACTAAATAGTTCAGGAAGTGAAGCATTTTGGCTCGCAATTTTTTCGGCCAGCATGGATTTACTTGAAATTTTCACAGAAGGTAGAGAATAGCTCAAGGATCATTTTCTATATAATGCCGCTGTACGCTAGAGACTTGGGAGTGGTTGCCACCCCATCTCGGGGGTGAATTTTTTTTAATACATTTCAACTGTAGGAATCGACGGAAAAAGTAATTCTGAGAAAAACATGTTCCATAGGTTTCTTTCGTAAAAGTAATATTTTTTGAGTTATTCGAAGTTGAAAGAAACAGTTTTTTGACGAAAATATCGACTTTTTTCAAATGGTTTTTGCGAATAACTCTAAAAATATGCATTTTATCAAAAAAGTGTAGAAAGCTGAATTGTAGCTTCTTAAAAAACAAAATCAAATTAATGCTTAGCTTTTTTCGTCAAATGTATAAATTGGAAGATTCAAAGCGAAATTACGAGAAAAATTTGCATTTTTCGAATAGGGCTCATAGAAACTTTGAAAATCTTGAGTATTCAATTAGAGCTTTCAAACAAACAAAATGTCTCTAGCATAAAAATTGACCGACTTATGATCAAAATAAGATCGGTAACCGCTTTTTTCTACGAAAAAAAATTGTGAAAACAACCCCCAAAGTACCCCCTAATTAAAATTGATCGCCACCCTTCTGTGATTCTCTTTATATATGTACTAATAATACACTCACGAAGTTTGACCAATTTGAAATTCCTAATTTTAGAAAAACTGGAGTTTAAAGAGAAAACGATTTTTTTCAATTTCGTGTTTTTAACCCTTTTCTTAAAAATATCTCCCAAAATACTGAAGATACGAAAAAAACGATAAAGTACTAAATTGTAGCTTCTTTAATGACGAAAATTTTCCTGCATACAGATTTTTTGTGCACTGAATATTCGGCGAGATATAGCCGTTTAACACATTTACATTTACGAAGGAAAATCACCTTATTCAAGCGCTTTAAACTCTTCCCATTCGAAAACTAAAGGATCTTAAGTAATTTAATTCACACATATTATAGGTCTTGAAGAGCCCTACAAAATGGTTTCAGGAAATTTTTTCTATCACCTAAAATGAAGGAGCTATGCTACTTTTTCCATTCATATTGGAAGACAGAGAAGAAGAAACATCTGCTCACGTGTATGCGTGTGTGAGTGTATATTTCGTTGACGTGCTCTGACAATTGTTTCAGAATTATTGAAGTGCTTTTCGTTGTATTCGTACATTATTGTGGATATATATGTCAAAGATGTCTACAAAATTATCTCAGTTAATATTAAAAAACTGATTATTTTTGAAAACTTTGCCACCCTGTATTTCAAAAGTTAAGGCGTTTAGGACATACGTCCATAGGAAGTTTTTTTCCTAAAATGGGTCTAAGAATCACCTCCTTGAATATTAGCATGTGTTTGAGGAACACCCTGTATAATGAAAATTTCAATGTTTTCAAGGCTAGTTTCTAACAAGGGTAGGTTTAAAGATCATGAAATTGTATCCCAAAGCATGAAACAATCATTATCTGACTATTTTTACCCATATTTAGATTTTTGATGTTGTTTTATAATTTTTGACAAATAAGGGGTAGTTTTCACCCCTAAAAAACAAAAAGCGTAGCGTACAGCGGCACAATATAGAAAATGAAGGGTGAAATAAGCCTAATCCCAAATTTTTGTACAAATCGGTGCTGGACGAAAAAATTGCGAGGTTTTACCATTTTTTCAGCTTCAATTCTTGAACTTAAAACTTTTTTTCATCTGAATATTTTTATAATGGTGTACCTTCATGGTAGGACTTTTCTCATTTTTTAACGTTTCCATAGTTATGTGTGGTGTTTACGAATATCTTACTGCTATTTCTTTATATTCACTCCATCAAAATGGCAAATGTATTTGAACGAATGACAGAAAGTGAATATGGAATGAAATTGAAAAACGATTCATTCACAGAAAGGAAGAAAAAGTCCACCCTTTTTGCGAATGAATCAAACTTCTTTGAATGATATACACGTACTAATCAATAGAAAATATCAATTACTTCTTTCATAGAAGTTGTGATTTCTAATTTTTCACTCGGAGACCTCAAAATCATTGTGGAAATAAAGAAAAAGCGCGGTTTCACGAAACTCTGAAAGCGATTCAACCCGAACTCAACGACAACTTCTTTTATTCATGAAAATTCATTAGATTTAGACTTACGTTAATGTTACTCCTGGTGATGCAAAATCTGTGAAATCTGGTTGACCGTTTCCGTAAATTGGCGTCTCCCACTGAAAGATTGTGCAATTAATTTCATTATTCGGAAATTTTTGTTTCATAATAGAGGTTACTTTTCTGTGAAATTAATAGTAGGGTCTTACCCGTAGTGGCAACCCAGCAACTTTCGGATCTATATCACAGGAGACCAAGAAGGTTTTAATGAAATCTACGAATCCAAATAGAAGATCTCTCGAGAGATAGGTCGCAATGTTTTCATCTAAAAAAAAATGTGCGTTTCAAATAAGTAGATGAGGATGAAAATACATAAAAAATAGTTCCTCATGAAACTTTTATAATCCTGAATTGTTCATCGCGCTACAGGAGGTTTTGAATTCAAATAATTGAATACTTTTTTCACAATATAAGATTTTCTATACTATCAATCAATACTCCCACCAATTTTGATAAAAAGTTTTCTGGGAGTTAATCCGTTGGTTTGTCGGTATTGAGTTTTGACGTTTCGCCAACATCTCAGTTGGCATTTTCGAGAATGTTACTGCTCTGTTTCTACTTGGTGCTAGCAAATGTTTGATGATGAATTGAAAAACAAGATTGTTGACTATTTCATTCTCATTAACAACTGGTTCTCTCATAAGCTTCTAACAGTCAACATAGAAAACACAAAATCCATTGATTTTGGCTCTATTAAGGCTGGAGCTGCATCATTCCATCAGATTGAGACCACTCTTCAAAGCAATCCAATAACTATTCAGTCCGTTGAAAGAAATATTAAGGTCTTAATCAACAAAAAACTTTTGAGGTACTTCGAAAAAGATTCATTCAACTGACTCTAAATAAAAACTTCGAGTTTTCTTCTGATAATATTAATGCAGAATCGAAATTACTTGACATCAGACAACTACACCATTACTGTGTTGTTCAACATTTCATTTTATCATGCACAAACCAGTAGCCACTTCTGAACAGAAATATAATACAAGAAATAAGTTGCTAAAAAATTACCCAACGATTCGCAAAAAAACATATTCACAAAAAATAATAAAATAATAGAAACTGAGGTCATCAGTCTTGGATATATATATATATATATATATATATATATATATATATATATATATATATATATATATAACGTTTATTGCTCCCAAAAGAAAGAAAGAATCCTCTAGGTTTATGAAAATATATTGTTGGTTCTTGCTGCTCTAAATAGAATATACATCTTATAATTTTGTGTTGAAGAGTTTGAATGTGCTTGATACTAATTCATTTTCTGTTCCCCAAATTGAGATGAGATATTGGATTCTTGACTAAATTAATGAAAAATATATTGTTTTTTCTATAATCTATCGGGATTTGATTCTTCATTCTATATAAAATTCCCAAAATTGTTGTATGTGTTTTGAAAACGATAAATTATGATCGATATATAACCCCAGAAACTTTGTGTTTGTGGAATATTCAATTGATTTTTTTTCAATTTAATCGGAACTCTGGAATAATTGGGTATTGTTTTTCCGAAAAAAACATGAACGAAGATTTAGCATAATTCAGACTCATTTTATGAGAAGACATCAAAGACAAATTGATCTGATCATCAGCTATTTTTATTTCTTCAGAGTTATTTCCTGAATAAACTAGAGTAGTTTCGTCTGCAAAACAAAATACCGAATTCAAAAAAACTATTAAAAATATCAAAAAGTTTAAACACAATCTCAAAAAATATATTTTATCATCAAAATGATATATCTTAGAATCCAATTTTATTGATCATTGATCAATTCAACAGTCTCTTTTCCATATATTTCTGCTACATAATCATATTTTGTTGTATTTCACTTTTTATGTTCGATATCCCTATTTATAAACTGTAAATGTTTCTTGGGATAAATAAATGTTATTATTATTATTATTATTAAATAAGAATGACTTTCCTTTCAGAAATAAATCTTTTATAGAATTTATATAAACTAAAAACAGATTAGGGACTGAAACTGAGCCTTGTGGTACTACACAATTAACCGTTTTATACCCACTCATTTCTTCCCCTATATACACATACTGCTTTCTGTTCCTCAAATAATTTGAAAACCAATTATGAACCTTTTCCCTCAGTAGTATAACCAATAGCTCATTTAGTGTACGGGTATTTTTTCATCGCGATTCTGTTTTATTTTTATATGTTTAAAATAAAATATTTGTGATAGATCTCTTATACTAGCACTCATTATATGTACGTATGTCATTCATGAGTATTATCATCGTTTTATTGTTATATTTTATTAATTCCCTTTTGTTTCAAACATTGTGTTGATTTTATAGTGTCTATAACAATTGCTGTTCGAAAATCATTATTTTGTGGTAAATGAACGTTTTTTTCGTAGTTTTTTGTGTTGACAACGTATCAAAATTTGAAAAATTAGAATTCAATATTTAAATCTTTACAAGTGTAGAAGGTCAGATTTTAAATCTACCCCGAAAAGCTGCTGTGTTAACTAAAACAATTCTTTTTAAATGAAACACGTTCTATCAGTCGGCAAAAACTCGAATAACTTGAAATTGATTTGATTTCAAAATTAATTTCTAATTTTTTTAGATTGTGATAGGTCTGTGAAGATTTGGGTATTGTATATTTTATGTTGTATTGCACCTAACTTTTCTCTTTTGCTTATTAAAGCAAGAATGCTCGAACAAGTAGAGTTAGATTGTGAGGAGGACACATCTTGGACATATTCTTAACATATGCATTCAACCTCATAGCAAAGAGGTGTCACAACTCTGAAATCTCAAATAGAAAGTGGGGCTGAGTGATACATCATGTAAAAAGGCACAAAAACATATTTGCAATGAAATACTATTCACTGAAATTTACTTAAATAATTAATGCAAAAATGGCGCTGAAAACATCAAACCAATTATATTGGTATTGATGAAAAATACGGATGAGTGTGGATAGTAGGAATCAAAACATTTATAGTTAGGTTTGTTTGTAAGTTGTTAAATTGATTTATTGAAACATTACTTCAACAAGAGCTGAAAAAAATGTGGGAAGGCCCAAAATTATTTTTCTGATGATAGTCTATTAATTGAAATTTACTTTGAGGAATTAATGCGAAAACGACGTCAAGGACATTAACCCAATAATTTTGGTATTGATGAAAAATACATGTATTGGATACATCATGACATAAGTGATAACTAACTGTGAAAACAGCCCGTGGCAACTTATCAGTGTAATTTTGAATCAGTGACAAGACGATTAAACGTTTGCCTAAACTATTTTCACACTAACACACATCTGCATTTTTTTACAACAAAAAAGGCAAACGATAAATGAGGAATTTTACTGCAATGAAAAATTGAAACCTTGCTTTCGTTAATATGAAGTAATTCAGAAATGTTTAGAGCCATTCTGATTTTCAAATCCGAAAACTAATTTGTATTTCCCATCAGTACCAAAATTATTGGGTTAATATTCTTAACGCCGAAAGTGCATTGAATAATATATTACTCGACCCCAATTTCCATTTAAAATTTCAGGGTTGTAACACCCCCTCGCTAGGGGTTCAAAGGCAGAGGTTGAAAAATATATGTGAAACGTGCCTACTTCGAAACTTGAAGTGTCCGAGCCGAGTCTTTTTGCTTCCAATTCCAAATAAAGGAGAAGAGCTAGGTGCATATTTTTTGTTGGACCACTCTGTATACCCTGAACGAAACAAGTGCGTGTCTCCTTATCGTTCATATAGACCTTTTGATATATTGTGTGAACATAATGATACGCTTTCAGAAGGAAATAAAAAATATTCTCAAAATGTTATCGGTTATAATTGCACGAGTGCATAAAAATTACCGATAATTTTGCAAGAAAGCGTGATATCTAAAAATTGCAAGTTTATTTTCATATTTTGGCCAAATTGATGAAAATAACCGAATGCAATTCGTATAAGATATCACGCTTGAATGCAAAATTATCTGGTCATTTTTATGCACGAATGTAATTCATTGAAATATTTCACGAATAAAGAAATTCTCAAGGAATTGTTATTTTTTTGTTCATTTATACTTTCCTCTATAGATTGTATGGAGCACTCACAAAAACGTGAAATGTTTTTCTATTTTTGAAGTTTATCTGACATTTATTTGTGTTGTTTACTGACGTCTAGCGATACGGTTTCAAATGTGTTGTTATGGTGACTTGATACAATGCAATTACCGCTGTAAGTTTTCGATAATTGCATTGCTCTTATGGGACATAAGACATTATATATGAGGGAAATATTCGGTTCAACTTCATGAACGAATCATAGGCATTGATTGGAATATATCTTGCGGTAAACGAATGTTGGAAAAAGCATATGTATTGGCCAACAAATATAGATGAAGGACGGTAACACAAAAACGTCTTGGTACTTACTGGATTTATCTTGATAGACACTTATAGTCGAACTAAGAATATCCTCTGGAGGTGTATCTCTACCTAAATCGACCCTGGACCGCATTGCATCAGAAAAATTTTCAGCGACAACCATTACAGCCCAGGAAATACCTTTCTGAACAGTAGTTCTAGCTTCTTCTTCAGTCTCGAAATATTCCTATTAGAAAAAATGATTCGATATATTTATACATATAAAAGGTGTTGGATTTATGTTTGATAATATTCATGGGTAATGGTGCGTCGAATAATAACTTTATTTTTATGAATGCACGATCAAATCGCTAAAATCTAAAATTAAATATCCTATCATTCTTTTTGATACCAATACCTACCCACTTCGAAAAACAATTTTGAGTTTTCACGAAATCGATATGTATACTCATATTCTTTTGAAAATTATCTGCTTTGGAAAATTGTTATAGATATATGGACCAATATTTCCAAAAACTTCGAGATGGACCTGCTAAGTTTTCGTAACATATTTTTTATGAAATTTCCATATATCAGTGAATTTGGACTAGTATTAAACAAAGTGTGGCCTATGGTAAGTTTTTCTTTATGGCACTTCTAAAAAACACTCCATGATAATATTTCATTCTATAATGAACTAAACATGATACGTATTGCATTTTTGATTGACAAGCACTTCTCCAATGAAATTCAACCGAGTGAAAATTTATAGGGTGTTTCGGTCGTACCTAAGTATAGTCAGCCACACATTTATCGGACACTCTGTATGTAATGAATATTTTTGAGTATAGCTTTCTTCGGTCTCTCAAACTTTTATCTGAGACATTTTTTTCTATTACGAATAGAAAGGCAGCTGTTGCTCGCCCGCGCCCTCGCCGTTGGTACACCCTCTATTCTCTAGGATGGTTTAATCTGTTTTCCCAAAATAACCGACTCAAATATCAATATTTTTATAAATATATATTAACTTACAAACTTCAATGAGTAATTCCTAGCAATATAATCCAAGTAATTACAACTCAGTTTTGTACTATTGCATCCAAATTCTTGTTTGCATTGTTCATAGGTGGAATTGATTTCGTTGTTTACCACGGATATCGTGAGTCCAAGGGGCTCATGTCCAATTGACATACAGAAGAGGAGGGCTTGGCCTGAAAAAGAAACAGCTTGTAGATACCAAAAATTGCCCTTTGCGATGATTTCAGTTGAGACTGATGCCATCCACTGAATATCCCACTTTCAGGAGAAGCTCTTAATACGTTCAGTAGTTTTCTGCATCTTTAAATATAGGCACTTAACGTTTTATTTATTGAAGAATGCTTACCCACTGGTAGACCAATAATGAACATCATCACTGGAATATTTCTCCACATCCAAAGGAAATTCTTCCAAATCAGAGCCCGCATGTGATTTAATTTCACAATTTTGAAATAATCTGCTAGTGGTATGTGAGGTTTATCCTCTGGAGGCAGTTCTGGTTGAATGAATTCAACTGAAGGTTCTGGGGCAATGGATACTCTTCCTGGGCAAAACAGAAATTCATTAAAAAAAAATCAAAAGTCTTTGAATGGAATGAAATGTTGAATTTTTAATAGTGTGTATCGTTGGCGCGTATTGACCTCGTATGATGACGTTATGGGTATTTTTCCAAGACCCTGAAAGCTTAGATGTACGCATATATATTCGAATAATTAAAATTTATATTCATCATTTCATATTATTATTGAGCTGAGAGCCAACAAATTACTGTTATATGCATACGGTAATAATTTGTATATTTTTTATAAGGTATTTGACGTCATTTGCGTCTTCAAGAACGAATTAGCAATGAAGATAACTCGCCAAGATTCATTATAAGAAAATGGAAATTAACTTCATACAGTTTCTTCTCTTTTCTAACTCATGCATAAAACTATAAGTAGTACCGAAATAGGTATGGAATACACCATCTCATTTGGTATCTATGGAATGACTAAAATGGATTTCGGTTACTTATTTCATTTGAAGAGTGATCTCTTTCATTATTATCGTCATCTGATCGGTTGAAACACTTCGACATGTAATCGCCATGGTCGTTGAAGGCCGATGGAACGCACCCTTGATACATCGATAGAATCCGAATGACATGCGACATTCAACTCTTCGTAAAAATATTCATCAATGAATTCAATTTCATGCTCACAAATTATCTGAATAGATGGCTGTGAAACACTGATACAATATAACAGATACAACATATAAACACATATCCAAACACACATGAAACAGGTACTATTTTTTTTTGTATTTTGATAGAAGAGCAAACGTCTAAGGCTGGATTCAGACAGATCCGAAATCTGATCGTACGACGGTCCGATAGCTTTCTGATTTGTCTAAATTCAAATTTAGACCAATCAGAAAGCTATCGGATCGTCGTACGATTGGATTTCGGATCTGTCTGAATCCAGCCTAAGGCGTTCATACATATCAAGCAAGCTAACACTGATACGATATAACAGGTACTACAACTTATCTCAATACCGAATGGGCAGAAAAGATGTGTACTCAGTTTCTCCCTTGAAAACCGTATTTCTCTTCACTTATTTTTCGTCAAAAATGCCTCCAATATTTCAGTATATCCAAACATTGCATATTTGCAGTAATCCTCGTGAAACAACTGCAATTTTTGAGGTACTACTGGCATGCCAAACCCACATGACATTAACAAAAGTATGTTGCTGTATTTTTTTATTTTTTTTTCCGTAAAAATGAGGCAATTCCGATGAAATTTGGTGAAAGAGCACTTCTTCGGCTTGCGAAACACAAAATTTTTGAGGTGAAATATTCGAGAAACTTTCGAGATATTTTTATTTATTGGCCGAAGCATTGTATTCCTTGACATGCTTTTGAGTGTAATGAAACTAATGTAATGTACTCTGAGAACAACTCAAAATTTAAATATAATGCGAGGAACTGATTATGTCATTGAATTTCACGAGAAATTCATTAAATTGAATTTGATTATTGGCCCAGAAATTTTACTTTTGTTGCAGTAAATGCTATCAACATGCTAAGTGAACAAATTGAGAGGAAATGTATGTATTTCATGTCTTATTAAAGTGGGAAAAGGAGAAGTGTTAGCAAATTCAGTGCACTCAGGACATTTTGATGGAATGGTCGTATCTATGTCTATCTTGAATGTGGCTGTAACCACTTCATTCAAATTGTGTAATGGAGACTCGGTTCGAAAGTGCTGGCGTGTTTGAATTTCAAATAATGGCCTCTGGACGTTCGTCGGTGTTTAGCACGAGCTGCTATTCTGAACGCTCCGCAAAGTATAGTATAATCACATTCTAAAATTACCTCTATACAGTCGTAGCTATTCCTCAACATTTGAATGGGCGAATACGAACATAATCTTCTGATGCGAATGTATTGACTAATGCCTTGTTCATAGACCAAACTTTTACTTTTACATCAATTAAGTTGACACAATGCTAATCCATAGAGGCGCTCATACACAAAACGTTAAAAGTAAAAGTGTCGTTTATGAACTCTTCCATTGACTAGCATTGTGACAACTATCTCAATGTAAAAATAATAGATGAAGTAAAAGTTTGATCCATAAACGATAAGAGTTCGTTGTAGCGAATTATTATTTCTTCGTTTTCATATTCAGGGCTTTACATGATAAGCATTAATTAGCCGTTCCTGGCAAACTATTTAACGGATCAACCTGAAAATTTCACAGTATGCATAAATCAATATGACCTATACGCCTAAAATATTTTAGACGATGCGGCGTTGTCGCTTTTACTATAAAGTAGTGGCTTCTTTGATTTTTCAAATGGAACACCTCGTATGTAATATCATATTATGATTCATTATCACTTTGTCAACAAATTCATATACTATTTCCCTATACCTATCTATTACTGTTTAGAAGATATAAATTAATTTCGATATTTTTTCAACCAAACATGAACTTTTATGAATGCTGATAATCTTGAACTCTCTTGCACCAAAACGATCAAATTTGAAATGGAGTGGAGTGATACTATGAGGATCTTCACTCCGAGTCATATTTTCATTTACCTCATACAGGGTCTTCAAAAAATGCAGATACTTTGATCTCATGTAAAATGAGTGGAACTCAATATTTTCAAATGGAACACCCCCGTATATTTCAACATTTTTGAGCTCTACATTCAATTTTAGATTGACTTTATTCAGATAATACTATTTCTATCTCGAACTGTTTTCGAGATAAACTGTTTCAAACGGAAACTGACGTGGTTTCTTGCTCGTTTTCTTGAATTCATCACTTATTTTGAATATTCAACATTTTTTTTATACTTAGTAATATTTCTTTTCGATCCAGTATTTCAACTGTCTCAGATCAGTCAATTAGAAATTGGTATGTACCTACCTTAGAAAAAGTTACAATTTGTATACATTGAGGTATTGGTCTCTAACATACATCAGTGCATATTAATATCTATTAATAGTGTGCTTTGAAAAATTAAATAAGTAAGCTTCATCTTTATTTAGTAGGGTGGGTACATAAATATTTACTTCAATCATTTTCGACAAATGTAACAAATTACGGAATCACACATAGTGAAAACACAAATATGTGTACACGCAAGTTTGGATAGAGTTTTGCACAATAAAAACATCAGGGATGTTTGTGTTCACGGAATTAGAGCTCATTATTTCTTATAGGAAGCAATTTTTGAAAAAACTTGTAAATAATTCGTTGAGAATTTTTATGATCTATCACTTTGTTCCTTGACAATATTTTCAACCTCTTCCAAGTTATTGATTCAATGCCGATATCTTTTCCCGGGAACTTTCCCCATTTTCCCAGATGCTTACGTGAAGAACATGCATTTTCTCGAAGTACTCCTGAAAAACCGCCGTGCACCAAAAATAATTTCTAATGGATTCAGTCAGGTTCAGAAGCCTGGTTATCGGATTATAAGTGGAAAAAACGATAAACTTACTACTTGCTCTACTGGTCATGGAAATGTTATCTCCAAATTCCCCGGATATTTCACCCATTTCGTCATCGAGTACAGCAGCATCATTTACAGATCCACCAGGAAGTTCTGGAACCCGTATCGCTTCTGTGACGCCTTGGAGTATGCTAGATCTCCGTCTCTTGCCCATGTTTTGGATGACACTCAATTTGAGAAATACGTCTTCTAAACTGTCCGCACTGTATTGTGAAATGAGGCGTTCTGGGGACTCTTCTGCCAAGAAGTATCCTCCACGCATCAGACCAATCTGAAAAAAGTAGTAGTTATTCAAACTGGAAATATATTTTCAAGCGGGATAATTTTTTCGTCGTAAGCATTCGGATTATTTATCTCAGGAAGTTTTTCGAGACAAAAAATCAAAAGTACTATTGAAAAAACTTCTCCCCTCTTTCTATTCTAACCATTCACTCATCTATTATGGAAAATTAAGAAGAGTAGCTCCACTATTTCAATCATAAAATGTTGCGGCAATTTGGTACAACTTTCCCAATATTTCAAGATCTCTCTCCAGATGATTGAACCTCCTATAAACTTCACATACCATTAGAAATATTTTTCAATTCATTCATATCTGTATTTCATGTGGTATGGAAATGTAATCAATGCCTTTCGAAAAAGTGACAAATCAAGAAATATATACTACACAGTAAGTAGTTTGTTGTAAAAATGTCCTGTAAACAAAATTTGGGTAGTAGTTAATGTTGTTTATTCTACTTTAGAAAGTCATTATTTTGTGGTGGATGAATTATTTCTTCGTAGTTTTTTTTGGTTCTCAACCTACCACAAAAGTAAAACATAGGTTTTAACTTTTCGTCTTTCTATACTTGTATGGATTCCAATATTGATAACAATTTATTCAGATTATTTTTGCTGTTTTAGACTAAACTCCATCGATTTCGACTGGAAGTCCTTCACTAATTAGGCTTTCTCACTTACTCCCTACAATATTCCGTAGGAGCAATATGGCCATTCGCGGACCTGTCAACTATAAATATTCTTTGATATGCTAATTTCGAAATACTCTAGAGAAAATGGTTTGCTCTATCGGAGGATCGAAACCGGGACCTGGGGTATAGTGTGTCTTCGTGAGGTAATTCAACTTCAGTCTTTTTGATTGTTTGCATTCAACTACTCTTGAAGATTGTTATTTTGTTTATTCCGGAAATAATGTCATTTTTCAGAAAAAATTTAAAAATGCACAGCGTTCTCCCTCTCTTAGCAATTTCTTAGTTTTAATGGATCATGACCATTGTCATTGAATAACATCTTCTAATCGCGAGAATTATTATTATTAAAAAAAACAATTAGGTATTTTAGTATTCATTTATTTATTGAGCCGTTGATTATCAATACACGATAGTTCGTAATGAGGCCCTATCAATCCTCCACTTTCATTATCTCAACCAATTTAACAATTTTCAGAATTTTTTTTTGGAAAGGTAATCTATTTCATTCGGTAAACTTTGACTTCAGTTTTCGCAGCAATTTGTTTTTTCCTTTGTCCCCTTTGACCTCTGGAATTCGTTCACCCAAGCTTTGTATTAAATTTTCATCGAACTCACGACTTTCAAGAATGTATTTACAACTTCGTGATAGCAGTATGTGTCTTTTAGTTCAATATAATCCCTCATCACAAAGCTGTAAATAAAATAATATTCCTTATCTTCGTGGCACACTCTGAATCATAATTACCTAAGTACATAAAAATATTGAGTGTGATCCTATGTTACGGAAAGTTTCACTTCGAATTAATTGTTCATGATTGAGAACTTGCAAGACAAATGATTGATAATATATCGTTAATAATTGTCGACGTTCATTAAATAACTAATGTATTTACCAATATAGACGCCCTTGACACCACCAGTTTTTTCTGGGTTAACACATACACGTATTCAATATACCTTTTCGAAAAAATACCGATCAATTGGTGTTTCGAAAACATGGTTTTATATTTCGTAACAAGACATTTTCGTTGCCTATCTATTCGTCTGGCAAATGTAGTCAAAAATAAAACACATAATATATGGCAACTTCTCCAATAAGAGAAATGCATTTATCATAGCACATAATAAACTATAAAAAAAATCTTGGAATTTAAGTAACTCAACACCATTGAGAGTTGATGATATATTCACTATCTGACAATAAGTTGACAAGAAATAGTGAAATGTTATCGAGTTTATCATACGTTAGTTAAGGAAAGAGTTCCTTCACTCTAGTCGCATTCATTATGCTAGTCAGGCAAAGTATGATATTCTTTCGGTAATCAATAACTGTACTATCAGTTAAAAAAAATTCGTGATGAAACGCTTATTAAATATTATGATATTCTTCTAATAATCAATAACTGAATTATCAGCCAAAAAAAAATTCAGGACGTGCTAAAACGCTTATTAACTTTGTCATAGTCCTAGATGAAACCATATGCTTTATAGTAATTTTCTTTGTTCACGTACATTCTAATTTCAATTGTTAATGCCATTAGAAATTTTAAAATTTGAAATTGTCATTCGTCTATAATTCTCAGGGCTTTGAATTCGCTACATTTCAAAACGATATATTGAGCTATACTTTGCAATGTTTTGAACATTTCAATTGCATAAATGAATGTTTCATTCATCTTCCAACCGAGATATGAGAACAAAATAAAAAAACTTTTATTCACGAAACAGGCACTAGATCCAATTACAGGACACACAGTATGCAATGTTGGAATGAAAGTCTTGAATATAGGAAACATATACATAGCGCAACATTTATGGAACATTTAAAAAAATGACAAATTTCAAGTAAGTGTTTGATGATTAGCAAACATAATATACAGTTTTGGAATAAGAGTTTAATGAAGGATATAGACATATATCGCAACAATAATACCTTCGTACGTATTCGTTGCTTTGCAAACATAATATTTTTCATCTCTTTTTTGGAAATAATCAATAATCAAAGGAGTTGAAAAAATGTCTACTTTTTGACGCACTTGATCAAATTTGTAGCACATTGCACATTACAAATAAGGGAGATTTGAAAAACATTGGTTCTAGGTGTTGGTAGGTAAAAATATTCTTCAGTTCTACTACTGAGTCTGGAAACTGTAGTTGAGACAGTAGTTTTGGTGAGTTGACAAGATTGTTCACAAGTTTGTATATGAAAACGCAAGAATAATGAGTTTTTCGGTCTTCAAGAGAAAGGAAATGAAAACGTTTCAACAGTCTATTATTATCTATTCCCTGTCTGGGGTAGACATTATATAGTTTGTAGATGACATATTTCATAAGCCGCCACTGGACAGATTCAAGCGATTGAATGTGTGTAGTATATATGTATATGTGACCAGATGAGACAGCCATATTCTACCCGGGATGTAACAAATGAGTTGAAGAGAGTTATAAAACTTTCCATGATTTTGAAATCTTCAAGACTTCTGGATATGAGCCCCAACATTCTTTTCACAACAGTTACAGTTTTCTCTAGAAGAATACTCCGAAGTCTTTGCAGCTATCTATCGTTGACAGTAAATAATCATTTATAGAATAACTAGTCGAAATCGTTTCGTAGTATTAAGTTGTAATTAGGTGACTCTATAACACAAAAAACCTTCAGATCATCAACAAATGATTTAATTTCACTATCTATGTCGTTGATATCATTGGTGAACAGGAAAAATAGAAGGGGAGCTAGGTTGCTTGCCTATGGAGCGCCACTGGTAGCCCTGTATTCGTCAGATTTGTGTCCTCTGTATTAAACAAACAATCCTAACCAATTTTATTGAGTTCAGAAATGAGTATGGTGTGGATCCAACTTGTCAAAGGCCTTTGAGAAGCCTGTATATATTGTGACTACCTGAAGCTGATCTCCTAAAGCACAACTAATCTTTTGTGCAAATGTTATTAGATTAGTTATAGTTGATTTTTTTGTGATAAAGCCATGTTGTTCAGGAATTTTTACATTTCGTACTTCGGGAGATATTTTTTCATAGAGACATATCTCAAAGCCCTTCGCAAAGTTACACAGCAAGGTGATGGGTCGAAAGTTCTTCATGTCATTTATCTCACCTGTTTTGAAAATGGAAATGACTTTACTTATTTCCCAAACCTGTGGAAAGGTGTTTGTTTTCAATGCAGAATTAAAGATGATTTGGGGTGGTTTGGCTAGGATATGGGCACAATCTTCGACTAAAAAGCTTGGGATTATATAGTAGCTGAAGGGAAATTTGTCCTTTATCTTTTTTAAAATTATTATGACTTCGCGCTCATTCAAAAGACTGTTCTTTATATATATATATATATATATATATATATATATATATATATATATATATTTTGATCCCCACCGTATTTTTATTTGTTGTTCATTGTTTTCGATACTCTCTATAAACCGTGAGTGTTTTTCTCTGTTGTCACAATTCAACTACATTTTCATTACATTTCTCCATTCATTGAAAGAAATAAAAAGAGTTCAAAATCATCAGATTCAGATCCAAATCAAGTTCACACCATTCCTAACTTTGTTTTTATCGAAGATACGAAATCGGGTAAATTGGCAACCTAGTACTTTTCACACACTGATTTTTTTTTTCGATTCTTACCTCTCAATGTGTGTAAGGAGTACTACTAGTTTGCTGAATCGACTCATTTCGTATCTTCTTTTAATAAGGAAGTTAGTAATGGTGCGCACTTAATTTGGATGAGCCCTTATACTCAACTTCATATTTGAGTGAAGACTTGTTGTCAAAGCCGATTTTGAACTATTGATTGATGTTTATGTATTTTCCTTGAATACGAATGAACATAGCTTAATGGGGCCCAGTTATTCATTATTTTGTAACTTCATGCAAATATAAAACAGACAACTTGAGATCAGTTGGACCACGTGTATTACATCACTGAATTAATTTTATTTCTTCATGTTTTGACCTTGTTCAGGTCAACAGACAGTTGTGATCCAGTAAATTGAATGATTTCGAACGGTAAATAAAAACGTAGTTGTATAATATTATTAGGGAATTTCCTAATAATTGCTTTATAATTCAAACATTTGAATTGAAAGATACTGAATTGAGAAAATCGTTGAAATATATAATCATGAAAACTCTCAATAGTGGTATATTATTCCACGAGTCTATAATGATTGTTATTATTCTCGAGGAATTTTTACGAACCGAGCCGCTTCAGCGGCGAGGGAGTAATATTCCAAGAGAATAATAGTCATTATTACGAGTAGTATACTCTACTTTATTTCCGACCAATTTTATATCACGAATGAATGATTCTTCAGTTTCATTCATATTTATACAAATTCACAAACATTACCTTCGCGTTTGACACTGACACTTAAGAGTTTGGTTTTCATGGTATATACAATTCGAGAAATGTTGTGATAGGACTACGAGAGGAAATAAAGACTATTACTATTAATTCCCCCCATTATTCCCTGAGGAAATAATATATGGCATTATACTTCAGAATCCATAAGCATAATACAAACATTATTTAGTCGTAAATGAAATGTGTGATTTATCCATTCTCTAGCGAACACCGAACTGTTACCACTTGCCCTCAGTTTGGTGTTAGGGTAATTATTCTCCAGAAGAACTCTCAATTTCCACACCGTAGGTACAGATCTCATAGTCGATTCTCTAGCTCAAGAATGATATTCCTTGATGCAAAGCCTCCGATCATATATCTCCCCACTATATTTTGATGCAACAATAGCTAGCTATTCATCAAACTCGTTGCAAATGCTTCATTTTATTTCGAAATAACTGAGCCGTGTCTAATATTATCAGATTATATAAAAAGTATATGAATATGAATGCGTTTCACCATCAGCATCAGCAAATCAGCATCCGAGAAACTAAACTGGAAGGAGATTTTTCATTTCTAGTAAAACTCTCAAACTGCTTGGTATCAGAACAATCAACCATTATCGGTTAACGGTCAGGTACTTCAAAGCAGTAATAGTACTCGGTTAATCACCATGTACACCCATATACGAAATATGTCTGTTGATAGTGAAGTATGAAGTCACAGTTTAAGCCCTATAAGGCATAAAAGACATCACGAGAGGGATACAGGATAAAAAATAAAGATATAGATTAAAAAATATTTTTAGAAAACAGCCTCCGGTATTTAAGATAGGAGAAACCGCTTGAAAACTCTAGGAAAATTAATTCGAGTTTTGTTTCACTAAGTAATAATAACAATTTGAATCATCTTTGGGATTTGAATTATCGAAAGTTATCAGAACAAAACAGGCTTCTCGATCAATAATTGTATGCTGTTGAAATGGCCTGCATTTTCACATTATTTTCGGCATAGCTTCTGAACTGCGTGGTATGTCTCCACATAATCACATATTTTTCAACTTTTGAGAAGTTTCAATGATTAATTTTATTTCATTTGAAATCTTCAAAATATCATATAAAATTCAATATAAAAAATAGATGCATGATATATAATAAAAACAATTGATTTTCCTCCATGAATGTCTACCCCGAAGGGCGTGAGAAATCCACTGAGAAATACAACACACCGTAAAAGGCTGAGCGGAATTCACCATTACTATTCACGAAAAATGAAAAACTCACCAGATGGGCCTGTCGTGTTTCATCGATATAGTGGGTGGTAATGATAACAGTGGTCCTCCCGTGTTTGGTTATCTCTACCAAATGGTTCCAAATACTCGTCCTCAGAAGAGGATCGACTCCAACAGTCGGTTCGTCTAATATGAGAAGCTCCGGTTCGTGTAATAATGTAGCAGCTAGGGAAACTCTTCTTTGTTGTCCACCGCTTAGGTTTTTAACTTGTCTGTCAGCATCCGGCAGCATCAGGAAATTGATGAAAAAATCTACTTTAGCTTCCACCTGACTGGTGGTCATGTTGGATATCCAACCGAAATACTTCAGGGTTTCCCTGATTGTGAATTCACCATAGAGAGCTAACTCCTGGAACCAAGAAAAATTTTGAATTATAATGCTGTCCAATTTGAAAATAGCATATTCGAACACATGGCAATTCATCCAATGAGTGGAATATATATTGGGGCCATTTGAAGTTATGAAAACCCAAAGCGTTGAAGGAAGTAGTCAAATAACACGAAAGCAGATGGGTTCGGAACTTCCGTGGCCCCACTAGATACTATTTCTTCAATATATCATGAACGCTATAATTCATCAGATCTTTACAGTAAACTTCACCTTCAGATTATAAATTTTATATGTACAAATGTCTTGTATTTTTTAATATGAAGAAGCTAACCCAATGAGGCTAAAAAGAACTCAAAAAGTCACAAGTTACCACTTGCCTCTAGAACAGGGCTATGTGATATCTTCATAATAGACATAAAAAAATGTACGGCATTTCTGCCTAACCGCAAAAAGACTAAATGCAACAGACTACACAAGTTTTTCTAGAGACTGTTTGTTACTCCGACGAGGAGTCATTCATGCATCAATACCGATGAGAATTTCGAATTTTGAAAGTTATTGCACCTGCCACGGTACTGGTGAATTCTTCAAAAAATCATCAGAGGCTCCTGATAACTCTATATTTCAATTTCAATGCCTATTTTTTATATACAGATTCACACGAAGGGGAAACCCTGTAATGTTCAAAGAACACCGCGTGAATCAAGTGACATCAGATACGAATTATTATTAACTTAGAATTTTTGAAGTTTGTAAGCCTCAGGAATAACCTCCTTTGGTAAAGAATTCAGCTGTTTCATTGAAGAAAGATTCGCTGAGCAAGAGAGGTTTGACAGGTTTCCAAGCAGAAAACAAAGGGGTGCAATCCATTTCACGTGGTTGTCCCATGAGAGATTATCACTGATCATAATTCCCAGCATCGATACACTCGACCTTGTAGGGATAGAAAATGAGATAATGATTCATCGGCTTTCTTGGAGAAGAGACATGCTTGGGTTTTCCTGGCATTAAATAATTTTTGTTTCTCGTGCTGAAATGGGGACTATGGAGGTTAACGTGTTATGAAGAGTACTGTTGCCGCGAAACTAGCCACTGAAAAAGATGTCTTCTCTAGCATAATCATTGATATGAAGCAGAAACAAAGTGGGCGCCAGAACTGAACCCTGTGGAACACCTGCATTCATTGTGAGAATATCAGACAATACTCCATCCACAACGACATAGAGAGACCTATCAGACAAGAAACTCTTCAACAAAACGCACAACTGGGGAGGTAAACCACAAGACGGGAGTTTAGAAAGGAGACCCCGATTCCAATATTTTTCTTTGAATATATTTTTCGGTTGGATATGTATGTGATACGAGTACTGCACTTGAGTTCGAATCTAGAGCTATTTCATCTCGTTTGCCAAAACTTTCACCACTCAGACATTTAACGAAATCGAAGTGGAAATCTGGATTTGAAATAACCGTGCTTCCGAGTCAGAGTGCTTTTGTAGAAACACGCTTATGCTTATTTTATTGCTTTATTGGTATATAATATCGACTACAGGTACAGGAAAAGATTGGACTGAGTCTTACCTGGGGCATATATCCAATTCTTGGTCCAGGAACCCCACTGCCTCTAGAGCCTGGTGTACCCCCAAGGACCCAAAGTTCGCCAGCGTTAAGTCTTTTTCTTCCGACTATGCAATTGAGCAATGTTGTTTTTCCACAACCACTTGCGCCAAGTAATCCATATCTGCAAAGTGATATATTATTACGAATATGTTTTCCAGTCAGTATTCAATCTCCAAATGTTGACATCAAAAATGCAACGACCTGATCAGATATAAGTGCAAATCCCTAGGGTACCTTCATATAATAATCCAATACGTAGATAGTTAATCTCATACTTAGGATATCGTATAACGGACATAATTATAATATTTTCCAAATAGCTTCTAATACTTGATTAATAGATGAAATGAATAAATCTCATCAGTTATATTTGAGATGAGACAATAACAAAAAATTATATTTTTAACTTGAATCATGCTTTTTTCCACTAAGAATGAAATGGAAGAAATGGTCAGCTTGAATGATTCCAGTAGTAACAAAGGTTGCCAAAATGTTTATTTAATATTGATGAAAACAGATTTGATGGGCTGAACAAACAGGCCTCCGCATTCAGACGAAAAACGAACTGAATGCGTTTTCTGTTGACGCAGTACCATAATATATCAATTATATATTCTGAGAAGAGCTTTGTTGCCATTGCCCAATCATGTGTACAATAAAGCATTTTCTCTCTCTCTCTCTCTCTTTTTTTGGCTAACCGTAACTACTTTTAAGAGAGCTTCGTGATCATGCCTAGGCACATCTTGTATACAATAAAGCATCTTCCGCAATCTGCATCTGGAAACCCACCCACTCGAATGATCTGATCAGAATTGAGATAAACCAATTATCAATCACTCAATGTTGCTGTCATTTTGGAATATTCCAAAAATATTTCAGTAAAGTACCTGAATGTTTAGTGAATATTTTCTCTTCCATCTATTGTTGCATTATGTTTGAACCTAATTACCGAAAATAATATTTATCCAATACAAAAGATTACAGTTTTTGTACCATTAGGAAGCTATATTTTCTAATGAAACGCGAGTCGCGGCTTTGTGAACCCATTTTCATTGAGAGTAGTACAGGAAACTGCAAAAATTTGTGTTAAATATGACCAGTTCAATTCAATAATGTTGATTCTGTCAATTTTCTGGTGCTAGAAGGACCAATATCAGTCAGTCACTTAACATAAAGAAGAATCGCCAATATGTAGAGGAAGGAAAAATAACATTTAATTAGGAATCATTCCAGTTCATCTTGCATCAAGTGAAGTTTGATACAAAAAACAAATGTCACATTTAAAGCATTCTCTAAGAGAATCGATTGTGAATAGAAGAAAAAGTAGTTCAATTTTTTTAGGGGGGCGTATGGAATTTGACACTAAGCTCTAGAAGGGCCTGCCAACAATTCAAGCCACACAAAATTTTCTCCGAATTTCACTTGAAGTACAGTTTGTACGTAATTTTTTGGGACAGATGAATGACTAGTTTCATATTTTTTATATATTATACCAGTGTAAAAGGATAGACTTCTTATCTACTCCGAAATGTTGTTGCACTAATGAAAAGTTTCTCCTTATAGAGATGAATCAAAACAAAATTGAATGGATCAATCGTACAAAGTATCGAGGTATATCAAACGACAAATTGGTTACCAATTTTGGTGTTCATTCCCCATTTTTGATCACTCCTCGACATGAATATATGAAATGAAACCCTGTTTATGCAGATGATACACTTCATAATTCTAAATACAATCGAACGTACCTTAGAAGTGAAGTTTGAATCAGATAATATATTCGTACAAGTGGTAAATTTTAATTCAAATGAGAAGCTCATTCACATTCATCTTAGCTTTTCTGTGAGATAAATTTCAATATGTAAACGATGTCTGAACAGGAAATGATAATTCGAGTTAGAGTGGACAATTAATGTTCAGTCGATTTCTTAAATCTGAATAAAAATGATATTCATGGTAAATAGGAAAAGTCGTCATGCGAAGTTCTTCAGCAAACTGTTCTTTGTTTTTAACTCCCTACGCTTTTCATCAGGAGCGGGTCGGTTATTCGCGATTTCGTGTAGAATGAAAATAGCTGATTCATTTGTCAATGCGACAGAAAAATCCCTTATAGAACTCTTTTCATCATCGGAGGATCGAACTCAGGATCTTTCTGTTGTGGGATAAGCTGTGGAACTCGTTTTATAAATATATCACACAAACAGCAGTAAAACCATTAAATACATCGCCGAAAGGTCAAGGAATATACATTAAAAGTCAAGTTTTCAAGATATACGTCATTTCAATTTTTGAAAGAGATGAAAGTATGTGAATGTATGTACCTCTTTGTTTATATTTATTGGGCGTATTAGTTACATATTACAGACTCTTGAATTAGAAAGTAGAGAAAGAAAAATTGTCATGTACGAGCTGATAACTTCATTTTCTGTGGTATTTTTTTTTATTTGGTTACATTATTCTAATTTATGTCTTCATATTATATTTTATTTCAGTGAAAGATCGATATTGCCTTTTTCTTTCATTCATCACAAAGGTTTGTAGCATTATTTTTCGAGGTAAAAAGATTTTGAGGTACCTGAACCTAACTATGAATGAAATTCTGGAGAATAAACTTTGTATAGAAAGGAACCCAGTGTTAATTTTTCAGTGGAATTTTCACGAGCTCGAAAAGTCTCGTCTCTTACTCGTTGAGCATACTATTTTTTTGGATAGTTCATGAACGAACTTGAATGGAAGTAACTTCTCATGGTAATTATCAAGGTGCAAAACGTATAGGAGCCATTTCAATTAGTACAAATGTAATGCGATTGAACAAAAAGGGCCTTTGGACCCAGAGCAACATTCATGAAGTGTGGCCAAACTTTTTAAAACTGTTTTATATTATTTGATTACCTTTTATTTCGAATATGTACCAACTGCATTCTCAACATATATCAAAATAAATCCATTGAATGACTATTTTTCCCTTTATGAATTTCACATTGAAGTTACAAAGATGAAACTATCGTATCATTGGGGGGTTGTGTCCAGTCCTATTTATCCCTAGTATGTTAACTGGATGACAACGATTGATAACTAGTAAAATAGTAGTTGAATTGATTGATTTCGACAAATTACCGATGATGTTCTCCATCAAACGTACAAACATAAGAATATAAATTGTATTTAACGGCGATAAACATTTCATTGCACGAGAACAATGAAAAACCGATATCTTCACCGAACAAAGTTCAATGAAGCTTTACTCTCGCATATGAACGTAGAAAAAATGTATTCATTCTTTGGCGCTAGTGAAAGCATAATAATCGAACTACAGTCAAGAATTTGAATACAAGTAGCCACTGTTTGTTTTAATTAATATAATATGTAATTTATTCAACAATAAAAAATGCATATAAATGTCAGTAGTGAAGTTGCTAATAATTCAATTGAATGAACACTGGCCTCAAAAGGAAAATCCTTGTTCGTGGCATGGGTACGTAAAATATAAATATTTCTAGGAAAATGGATGATCAATATTTGCCTCTAAGTCTCACTCATTAATTTTTATTTTTGCAATTGATAAGAATGTGTATTAGGTATCTTGGCTTTGAGTGTGCCCATTTTTTTAATTCGTTTTTATGATTTGGGTTATTCGGACTGAGAGATTTGAGTTCGTCTGGTGAAAGTTTGAAAAGTTTTGGGCCGAGGGAGCAGATTGGTCGTAGAAAAATAGATATTTCGGCTTTTGGTTTGATTTGATTTTGGTTTTATCAAATAAATTTCTGATATTATAATCACAATGGCATTTTGAACATCAAAGTGAAGAAAGGTATTTTTTCCTATGATGAAATCCATAGTTTATACTTTGATGTCAAAGAAGAAGCATTCGAGGCAGAGAGGTCAGAGAATGAAGTAGCTATTCGTGCCAAATATATAGGTACGGCCTCAGGTTGAAAACTACGGAAGCGCAGAAGGGCCAAACCTTTTCCATTTTTATTTTTTTTTAAATTCCGACTTTTATCTCGAAATTTCGACTTTTATCTCAAAATTTCGACTTTTATCTCGAAATTTCGACTTTTATCTCGGAATTTCGACTTAAATGTCGAAATTTCGACTTTTATCTCGGAATTTCGACTTAAATGTAGAAATTTCGAGTTTCATCTCGGAATTTCGACTCAAATGTAGGAATTTCGACTTTCATCTCGGAATTTCGACTTAAATGTCGAAATTTCGACTTTTAAAATAAATATTTAAAAAAATGAAATGGAAAAGGGGGTCTTGAGATATATCATTTTGAAGCTCCTGACGAATACTTCACAACCCTAGAATATGAAGTCAATATCTTCACCTACTACAGAATGGCGGAACATTTAATAATGGCCTGCACACATTGACGTTTGACTTCATAAGTTGATGAAATAAGATGAGCTCAGTTCAGAAGATGCTGCCTTAAACGTCTTGAGATAAGAACAGCCTATCCGATATTTCACGTCGAAAATTTTCGAACTCAGCAACGTCGGTGTTTTTACAAATATTTAATTATTCCCCGCCGTATACATTCAATATTGAAGCAGGTTCAGTTTCGTACGCCTTCTGCTCCAAATAGCCCCATAAAAAAAGTCTTAAGGTGTCAAATCTGGCCATTCCATAGTACATCAATGGCCAATACAACGACTATGGAAAGTATTTCCCAAATAGTTTCTTACTTGTTTGGAGTTATGTGGTATGTGTATCCATATCGAATTCATTGGGATTCACTTCGACGATTTCGGTGATTAGCGGATCAGCAGTAGTTGCCAGCATATTCAAATACAATTCGCCTGTTGGATATTGTTCAACTGACCATTTTGGAGATAGTTTTCTACTTTTGAAATCGGAAACTGAATGGGAATATTTCAACTGAACAATATGATGTTCGTTTCACTGTCATTTTTGTCTTCTGTTATGAACAAAAAATAACCCATCACAACTTATCGGGTTGTTGGGATTGCCATATGACAGAGAAAAACCAATATTTCTAGTAATATCGATATTTCAGGTAATTATTGAATCTTCCGCCATTTTGTAGTAGGTGAAGATATTGACTTCATATTCTAGGGTTGTGAAGTATTCGTCAAAAGCTTCAACATGATGTATCACAAGACCCCCCTTTCCATTTCTTTTTTTTTACCATTTAAGTCGAAATTCCGAGATAAAAGTCGAAATTTCGAGATAAAAGTCGAAATTTCGACATTTAAGTCGAAATTCCGAGATGAAAGTCGAAATTTCGACATTTAAGTCGAAATTCCGAGATAAAAGTCGAAATTCCGAGATAAAAGTCGAAATTTCGAGATAAAAGTCGAAATTTCGAGATGAAAGTCGAAATTTCGAGATAAAAGTCGAAATTTCGAGATAAAAGTCGAAATTTCGAGATAAAAGTCGGAATTTAGAAAAAAATAAAAATGGAAAAGGTTTGGCCCTTCTGCGCTTCCGTAGAAAACAGAGTGGAGCGGCAGTCAAAATGTACATGAATTGGACGACATCTGTTCAACACCCGAGCCTAATCGCCAATTTTTTTGTAGGTATTTTCGACTTCAAAGAATGTAGTGTGAAATTTGTGGGATCGCGAAGTGACGACTTTTGGCCGAAAAAATTATTTTGGGAAAGGGGGCCGGTGATGGAGGGATGAGATAGTGGATGGGAGGGGGGATGGGGGGGGGGGGGGGGGCCGGAGAATGAACAAATGTCACTATTTTGATTATTTGGAATGAGATTCATTGAAAAATGTCTCCTGAAAAAATGGGCGTCGTGATGAAGTCTACAAAATGAGTCCTATGTAAAAATCACGTTTAATTATTAGTTTTGCGGTTAATCACTGTCAAACAACAATTTCTCAAATAAATATTATTGTAATTACGAGATTTATTAATAAAGTACTGTTCTGAAACTCATCCAGCAACTAAAAGAAACTGTCCTGAGAAAGATATCGAAAGTTTTATCCAGCCATGTTATATTATAGTTTAGCAAACATGACCGATTTTCGTAAATCCGGCGTGTTTTCATAGCACTTGTTCCACAAAGCCGAGAAGGTGCAAAAAAATCAGAGTGTACATTCAGGATTTATCTGAAAAGAATTGGTAAAAAAATATGTTTTTCGAGGATATGGAATTTTGGCTTCCTCGGTATATACAAAAAAAAGTTGACTACAAAAGTCAACCATTCACAAATATGCACAATCGAACCACTCGCAATACAAATTTATAGTAGCAAAATACAAATCTGCGATGTTCGAGAGTGATGACAGTCATCACCCGAAGACGATTGCGGATACCAGAAATCGAAACATCGTGAGTACACTCAACTTGAAACTCAGTTTCAACATTTGTAATCGGTTGTCATGACTGGACTCCATCAAGGATCAAAAGTGAAGGCATTTTATTGTTATTATTATAGTAAAGTAAAAGATACATGTCTCAAGTTTTTAGTGAATATAGTCAACATTAGGAGACGAATGCCACCTTATAGAACGTTCGCGTATGATGATCATAGGAGAGACAATGGTTCTAATACATTATGTTAAAGCTCACTTTAAGCCCCGTGCGGGCACAAAGTTCAATTTATCGCCCGCACGGCATATAAAGACAACATTCGTCTGCATTTCAATATTTCAACTTTAGCTGTGTTTTCCTTCCATCTAGTTATTACACTCGAATATAATCATCGTTTTTTTTGCAAATATTAGTATGACATGAAAGTTGGTATATGCACCACCTGTATAATTGATGTAGTCGAATGAAAATCTGTCTACTTTATACCCTTGCTACATAAATAAATATTTCACGACTTATTGGAATGATAAGTATTTCGACACTTATCTGCATACTTTCATGATATTTGAGCGTTACTTACATGCAACCCTTCGGAACTGTCATGTTAAGGCCGTCTAGGATGACGTAAGGGTTGCTTTTTGTTCCATATTTTTTATACGCCCTCCTTACACACACAGCTTGTTGTCTTCTAGTTTGCACTGTTGACATCTGACCTTTGAATTGTCTTCTGCGCAGTTCAAGGTCGCTAGGACCCTCCGTCGTCATTTTGAAATGTGTTGTCGGTTACCTGCAACAAAAATCTAATGAACAATTTGCAATATGAAATAGTGAGGAATCATTTTTGAAAACAACATTGTAACGAAAACAGGTTTTCATTATTAAATGCATTTACTGCGAATTAATTGCCCTAGCGAACATCGTGAATACCAAATAGAAAAAGACAGGTTAATGTGCAAGTAACGAGTTTTACAACTTTCCTGAACGGTGGAAGAACGAGCCATGAGAAATAGACGATCGAACAGTCTCCCGACTGATAAAAAAAAGGTGGAAAGATTGTGACTCCTCATCCCGGTACACCTCGATAAATAGAACATGTATTCCAATACGAAAAATACCATAAAAACCTGATATTATGTTTCTCACTGAAATCCAGCTCAACCCCTCCACTTATAAAAAGTTCTATCCACTTATATTTCAGAAATAACTCATCGTGACAGTGAACAAAATGTGAACACGAAAAAAAATCGAGGAGATATCGATTGAAGTGATTGATCACAATGAGAAATGATTACTTCGATTAACAATTGTACTTTGATATATCCTTGTATTGCTATTGTATTCTGTAATTGTTTGAATGAACAGTTTTCAATTAACAAGTTTGTATTTTCAGTAAACAGTAAAAGCCTACAGTCTTCAAGCGCCATTTCCAACAGCACGTAGAAAAACCATCAAGGCTCTCAAGAAGCTTGTATAGTGAAACACGTATAGTGGTTTTATGAACTGTCCAGTGGAGATCAAACAATGAAGGGTATTTTCAATCACAAATCAAATTTCGAGGCTTACTTCTTGAAAGTCCTAGGAAAACATCAGTATTGAGAGACTCCCACTGTTATAGTTATAGTGTCAAAAAAAATACTCTCAATAATGAAAAACGAATTTGCTAGCAAGTATGAATAGAGAGCTGGTACATTGATGTTGTCTCTAAAACCATGGAGAGGACCATCGATATCGAATCCATAATATAATCGGAAAGTAGAAAAATTGTTTGCGATCGCCAGATTCAGAGGTCAACCGGTGACTTTATGAGAAAACGTGACATAACCCTGCAGTTTCTTTTTTCGACATATTTCTCATATACTGATTTTGGTGTTACAGCTCGCCTAATAAACGCTGGTATTCCACAAAAATCTATTTCAGCGCCATACCCATCAATTGCCATTTGGTATTTACTTGCACTGCTTGTTGGGATTGTAAATTAATTACAGTACCTATAGCATATATACCTAAGTAGCTTTTAATACAGCAAATTACTAATGGCAGTGTGTCACCTGAAGGAACAACAATTACAACAAGTTTTTTCAGGCGAAATGAATGGTTTACTGTTTACCAGTATAGTGAAATAAACAAAATTAAAGTACAAGGTTATTCATCTACGGTGTACGTGATGGGTTTTTGTCAATAACGATAGATAAAAAATTCCTCAAAAGTTTCATTAATTTAAAATTCATGAAGTACCTATTTTGATAATGATACTTGCTAATGACACATGATCATTATTGAAATTTAAAAGCATTGAGATACAAAAAGACATTATGATCAGTATGCCAGGATAATTAATTATTGTTGGAAAAAAAACGAAGCTATGAATAGAAATTTCGTGATTACCAGTTTCGAAAATTATTCTTTAGATTTCGAAATTTGTAAGTCGTTTGTACCAAAGTGCGTATTTGATTATCAAACGTATATGTTCATAGGGGTTTTTAATGGAACAGTAAGAAAATAAAATTATATGTAGCTTTGAGGATGATGGAATTAGTCACAAATATTCAAGATTATTCAACAAATGCTGTATAGTTGAGAAGAATTCTCAAATTTCAATAATATTCGTTGGTGTTTCTTGAATTAAAGAAAATTGAACGGTGGATCAGAAAGAAGGCGCCGGCAAGTGGAGTGAGCAGGGAAGGTCCAATAAATTTGATTCTTGTGCCTCGAGCATGGTGATTTGGATATAGCAAATTATGAAAGCTGATAGTATTCGCATTAGCCAACTCTCCCAAGATGATGAGCTTCTGTTGCTTCCTTGCTACTGATTGATGAACAACAATAATTCATCTGCTACTCAAGCGATAATTCGAAAACTTCATTTAGAATCCAATAATATATACGAAATTGTTCTTGTCATCTGAATATTGTGTTTTTGGAATTCAAAGAAACCAAACTAATGTGGGTAAATGGTACTGCAGACATTGCTGAATAAAAGTGATAGTAAGAATTCCGAAAGTCGAAGGATTATTAAGAAATAATATGTCAAAATCAGTTTGTCTTTCTGCGCTTCCATGTACGCTTCGATATACTACACTAAATTAGCTTTACTTTTATTTTTGGCGTTTTAACTTTGGATAAAACTTCTTCAGGCCATTACCTACGGAAACTGTATTATTCAACTGAAAGAATGAAAAATCTTTAAGGCGAAGCGCTGAATTGTTTTGTGAGATTACTTGAATTTTATGTATCCACCTCAATAAAATATTGTTGGTGGGGCATTATACTCTGAATCATGAAAAGCATCGACTATGGAAACATATTTCGAACAAATTCTTTCAATATCATAAATGATAATCCAGATTGATTTTTGAAATCTCTCCAATAGTGATTCACTCAACTGAAGATGGAAATATAATTCTACAGAATCCTATACAACGCAACTACTTTCCTTATAGGTGATACAATAGATGTACTTATAGACCGTCAGCCCGTGGTATAAAAAATTGAACGATCATTGACCGTATGCCCTTTGAAGATTCGACTAGAATATATGTGTCAATCATGCTCAATTTGAAATGAAATTTGCATCCTGGTTCTATAGTTGGAACATTCCGGAAAATGTTGTAACAAAAATATGATAAATTTTAACAATAGTTAACCGTATGCCAAGGTAATGAGAAGAAAGTTAACGAAAAAATAATCTAGCGGAAAAAGGTCGGCATACGTGTAGGGTGATTCCTAAGGGATATAATGAACCCTTGAAATTGCAGACACTTGTTACCTTTCTTGATGATAGCTGACCGTATGCCTCTAAGAGATTTATTTTATTTGTGATGTAACATATACTTATGCCAAACGGCATACCGATCAGCTGGTTCCAAGTGTTTCCTAACCTCTAAAACATCTGTCGAAAATTTATTATTATTTTTTATGACTCTTAACCGTAAAAAATAAACTTAAAATTGAAGTTTAGATATAAAAATGACCACTTGGAAAAAGGCATACGGTTATAGTAGTTCCGAAGCTCAGAAATGTATATGGAAGTTGTAAAAATTTGAAATGACTTTTCGATGATCACTGTCCGTATGCCATTAACTTTATCATTAGACAATACCAAAATGTAATGTATAATCAAAGGGCATACCCTTACCGTGGTTCCTGACCTCAAAAATTAAAATTGAAGTTGAATGTTAATTTTTGACGATCGCTGACCGTATGCCATTGTGTACATCATTGAATAATTGCAAAATTAAATACCCTGTAAAAGGGCATACAATTATTATGGTTCCTAACCTCAAAAATTCGAATATCTTTTGTCGATGATTACTAACCTCATATCCTTACTGGATACTCCAGTCTATGACGGTGAAAAAAGTGCAAACTGTGTATTTATCCCGTACAGCACCGATTCGTATGAAAATTTGGATTCAGGATCTACATACCCTCTTTTTCAAAATCTACCCTGTGCCGAGGGTTGCTTTCTCCCTGGGGGTGGATGCCACCCCTTCTTGGGGGTGAAAATTTTTTTATTGGAAATAAGTGCGGAAATCAATAGATTGACTAATTCTAAGCACTTTTCGTTCAATGAAGTTTTTTCTGAGAAGCAATACTTTTCGACTTAATCGCGAGTGAATTTGTCGGTTTTCAGGCAAAAAAAACACGTTTTCAAATCCTTTTTCGCGAATAACTGGAAAATAATGCATCTAATCGAAAAACCTGCGGAGAGCAAAATGATAGCTTTTGAAAAAACAAAAGAGATTGTTTTTTTGTGATGTATGCAAACCCACTACAAACTGAATAATTGCTTGTTGAAAGTTGATTGGTACTTTCAATCGTCAAAATGGAAAGTTTCTACGTACAATAAACAAAAACCAATGCATTTTCCGGAAAAAACTAATTGGTCCTTTTTTGAAGTTCTTCGAAACTCCTTCATTTTTGTTATTTATAAAAGTTTCTAGCATCAAAACTGACTGAGGTATGAAGGAAATATTGTTGAATCCAATTTTTTTGTTGAAAAAAAATTGTGAATAACTCATCCTCTCTTCCCCCCCCCTTTGAAAAACATCGTTGTTACTCCATAATCCACTTTATTCATGTTCTTATAATGAGCTCTGAGTTTTTCATCAATTGAAAGTACGTATTTTCAGAAAAAATTGAGATTGAAGAGAAAAAATCATAGACGTAATTCAGCTAAAAATCACTATTTCTTCGAAATAACTCGAAAAGTATTGATCACATGCAAAATTTTCTGGAGTACAAAATTGAAGGTTATTCTTCTCGGATGATTTTGGTGTTTCAGTTTTTTCTGCAGGATGAAAATAGAGTAAGATATGGCCAGTTAAATATTGTGAGGGTTCGCACAAAGTACCTTTTTTGAGCCCGTTCAGCATGAGAATTTCAAAAATATAATCTGAAACAAAAAATCATGTGAATGAGCTTATAGCTCTTGAAAAAAGCTACAAAATGCTTTTTTGGTGGGTTTGATTGCTTGAATACTAAGCGAGTTATGCGAAAAAACCAAAAACATTTTTTTTTAGAAATTAGAGTAGGTACATTAGTACATTGAAGAATACACATAGTAACTATATTTCAGGCCTGGTGGAAGAATGAAGGCTTTCTGATGGTCTTCGAAAAAGGTACAATTAGTTTTTCCCGAAAAATGTATTGGTTTTTGGTTATTGTACGTAGAAACTTTCCATTTTGGCGTTTGAAAATACCAATCAACTTCCAACTTCAGTTTGTAGTGGGTTTGCATACATCACAAAAAAACAATCGCTTTTGTTTTTTCAAAGGCTATAATTTTGCTCTCCGCAGGTTTTTCGATTAGATGCATATTTTTCCAGTTATTCGCGAAAAATGATCTGAACACGTGATTTTTTCTGCCTGAAAACCGACAATTTCACTCGCGAATAAGTCGAAATGAATTGATTTTCAGAAAAAACGTCATTGAACAAAAAGTGCTTAGAATTAGTCAACCTATTGATTTCCGCACTTATTTCCAATAAAAAAATTTTCACCCCCAAGAAGGGGTGGCATCCACCCCCAGGGAGAAAGCAACCCTCGGCACAGGGTAGATTTTGAAAAAGAGGGTATGTAGATCCTGAATCCAAATTTTCATGCGAATCGGTGCTGTATGGGATAAATACACGGGAAAATGGTCATAGACTGGACTAGGAAGGATCGGTATGATTTCATCATGATTTTTAATTCAAACTGAAATCATAAGGAAATAATGCTGATTCGAAATTTTTATATCCAAAAAAATTATTCTTAGTAGAGAAAATAATTAGTAACTTTGAGTAGATTGTTAAACATCTGATTCATTCAATTTATTCAACAAAGAGTTAGATTTAGTTTATTTCTCATCTGGATCCAAATTCACATGATGAAATCATGGTGATCTTTTCAGTGGGGATTATGTTTTTGTGTGCCAGGGTAATAAAAAAATTATGATCTGCAAACAGAACATAATTGAATTCGGAACAATTTTATTATATTTGAAATATTTGAACATTTAATGAAAGTTCTCAACAGAAATCAATTTTCGAATCTGAATACAGTTCTTCCTCGCTGCATTCTTCATCCTCTACAGCATACTCAACTGGAAAATAATTAATTTATGATTATCAAGAGTATTCCGTTATAATTTTATATACCAAAAGTTATTTACTTCCTTCTGCAGCAATCTGAGTAGCTACATCAGCGTCCCTTTCATCCGGTGTTTGTTGACCTACAAATATTCTATATTAATAACATTATCATTATTTATATTTTTTTATCCACGAAAAAAATTCCAAGTGTACAATATTTTTACTCTTTTTAAATCAATTTTAATGAATGTAATAAATAATGTCCACTGCTTTTGTAGTTTCTTCACGTTGACAAAATGGCTAAGGCTTTCGCGGCCGAGGTTATTAGTATAACTACTGCTCTTCGGGCTTGAGGGCCGTCGTTCTTTGGAATTTCTTTCTGACGTTTCGCTAGCGCGAGTGGCCAGCTTCTTCAGAGGCTTATTCATCTCCGATGACTAAACAGTTTAGTCATCTCAACGGCTTTTGTTTATATAAGGATAGAAAGACACATCTGAATTCTCTCTTGATGGGAGAGTTCACCCGATATGAAAATCAGGCCCCAGTACACATATACACAATCACTTCACATACACACTAGAAATGCTGGTTCAGATTTCAGTTGATAATTCAGGTATGGAACCACTAAAACCGTATGCCCTTTTACAGGGTATTTAATTTTTCAATTATTCAATGATATACATGATGGCATTCGGTTAGCGATCGTCGAAAATTAATATTCAATTTCAATTTTGATTTTTGAGGTTCGGAACCACGGTAAGCGTATGCCCTTTTATTATACAATAGATTTTGGTATTGTCTAATGATAAAGTTAATGGCATACGGTCAGTGATCATCGAAAAGTCATTTCAAATTTTTACATCTTTTGATACGTATGCCACTACTTTAGGACCGCACGATCTCTATGCCGAAGCTACATATGATAGCATTGATTACATTTTATCATATTTGCTAATGGCATATAGTTAACGATCATAAAAAATAATAATAAATTTTCGACAGATGTTTTAGAGGTTAGGAAACACTTGGAACTAGCTGATCGGTATGCCGTTTGGCATAAGTATATGTTACATCACAAATAAAATAAATCTCTTAGAGGCATACGGTCAGCTATCATCAAGAAGGGTAACAAGTGTCTGCAATTTCAAGGGTTCATTATATCCCTTAGGAACCACCCTACACGTATGCCGACCTTTTTCCGCTAGATTATTTTTTCGTTAACTTTCTTCTCATTACCTTGGCATACGGTTAACTATTGTTAAAATTTATCATATTTTTGTTACAACATTTACCGGAATTTTCCAACTATAGAACCAGGATGCAAATTTCATTTCAAATTGAGCATGATTGACACATATATTCTAGTCGAATCTCCAAAGGGCATACGGTCAAGGATCGTTCAATTTTTTATACCACGGGCTGACGGTCTATTATCACTTGGATACAGGGCCGCTTTCTTTTTATAATGGTGGCGAGTATGTGCACTGCACAGAGGCGGCCAAATTACCCAACAAATGATATCAATTTAGTTCAATGAAAAATGTATATATTTGATCCCTGTAATCGAGGACCTCCAAAATGCAACTCATAAATTCTTAGTTGTCTATCCGTTACCTATTGATTGGTATATAAAAGACATTTATCTACACCCGTACTCTAATAATACCCTTATATGCTCACCACCCGTTTTATAATGAAATCCATTACGATACAGATTTTCATTACGATACAGATTTTCAACCAATAGAAACCCATTATTTTTCAATCAAGCATGATGTGCAAGCTTTGCATTTTGACGTTTGTCAAGTCAAAATCAGTAGGTATTGAATTTTTGAAGAATTTAGTCAATTTTCGATAATCGAATGAAAATGTCTTATAGCAGTGATATAGAAGAATTACCAGCGACTCCACAGATGTCTTAGACAAGAAAAAAATACAATCGAAAGGATTATATTTATCATTTGACAAATGCAACACATATGTTATTATTTTCGTTCAAGTCGAACGTGCTTTCATGGCCGAATGGTCAGCGGCGCGGGCAGTGATCACAAACGTCCCGGGTTCAATACCAGACCTCGGCGAAGGCTTTTTTTAATTTTTTTTTCTTCTCATTGTTGTATTTTCGGTGCTTATATCATTAATTATAATTCTGTGGAATTTTTCAAAGAAATACGATTGATTACCCACTATTATTGTGTTCAATATAAATACCTAATATTATAATATTTTTAGTTCTTCATTATTTATTGGGTGTAGATAAAATAGCGTATGCAACTCTCATGTAATGGTTATTAATACACTCGCATAAACCATACGAAACTCACCTTCGGCTCGTTTCGTATCCCGGTTTATGCTCATATATTAATAACCATCATTACACGATCGTTGCATAATATACTATTATCTACACCCGTACTCTAATAATACGCTTATATGCCCACAACCCGTTTTATAATGAAATCCATTACGATACAGATTTTCATTACGATACAGATTTTCAACCAATAGAAACCCATTATTTTTCAATCAAGCATGATGTGCAAGCTTTGCATTTTGACGTTTGTCAAGTCAAAATCAGTAGGTATTGAATTTTTGAAGAATTTAGTCAATTTTCGATAATCGTATGAAAATGTCTTATAGCAGTGATATAGAAGAATTATCAGCGACCCTCCACAGATGTCTTAGACAAGAAAAAAATTCAATCGAAAGGATCATATTTTTCATTTGACAAATGGAACACATATGTTTTTATTTCCTACCAAACTACATTGGCTATCATGTCCGAATGGTCAAAGGCGCCGGCAGTGGAAAATTACGTCCAGGTTCAGATCCTGACCTCGGCAGAGTTTTTTTTTCATTTTTTTCTTCTTTTCATTTCTCATTCTTGTATTTTCCGTGGTTATACCATTAATTATAATTTTGTAGAAAAGAAATACGATTGATTACCTACTATTATTGTGTTCAATATAAATAACTAATAATATAATATTTTTAGTTCTTCATTATTAATTGGGTGTAGATAAAATAGCGTATGCAACTCTCATGTAATGGTTATTAATGCACTCGCATAAACCATACGAAACTCACCTTCGGCTCGTTTCGTATCCCGGTTTATGCTCATGTATTAATAACCATCATTACACGATCGTTGCATAATATACTATTATCACTCAAAATTCAACTCATCGCAATAGAAACTAATGAACATAATATAATTGTCGATTTTTCCGAGGCAGTATCCGTCGTTGTGGTCGAAACTCATGGACATGGATCAAACTTAAAAACGCTTGCCTGAGAAACTTTTGCTACAGACTAGATTCGTTTGAGGTACACATGATTTGAGTTTCATATGAATTATTTATCAATCAAGAAATGTGCTAGACAATAAAATGAGCGAAACTATCAAAGAATTAGCAGAGCAAAAAGCAAGAATAGTATATGCGACTTATGTTATTGTAAACTAGTGTCCATAGAATCTGTTGTTGCTGGTTATATGGATTTGTGTCCAAAGCCGAGAAAATTGTTTCACTCATGTGCGTGGTTGTAACGAACTCAGACGAAAAGTTGAAGATATACTACCTCTACAGGATCATGTGATTTCAACTGCTTTTATCTCAACCATGGTTTAGGGGGAGATATTGAAGTAGTTTCTGAACAGCCCAAAATATTAACGAATTTCTCAGTGAGAACTGATCTCGATTGAACTTTGACAAATGTTTAATGTTTTCATTGAGTCCGTCGAAAAAAGAATGTCATTGGAAATTTGTTACTTGTGCTCTCAGTCCGAAAATTATGCACATAATTGGTTGGATACAATTACGTGCATCCCTCTCGGAAATATATCTGAGTGAATGTTGCGATAAAGAAACAAATAGGTTCAATTTGGTAGCATCTCACATCGATTCTCTCTCATCACATATTGCATATTTTCTTTCCAAAACTTTCTAGCAATTCCTAAACTGATGTATATCTTGAGGTGCAGACTAACATGGCGGTGCCGAAGGGTATTGGGCTACTTTGACCAGACATTACGGAATATTTCAAAAGATAACAAATTCAGAGAAAACATATAGAATCGAGCATCTTTTCATGTTGATATCAGTGGGTAATCTTCCAGATTTTTTCATCCTTCTTCAACCAAGTTCATAATCTTGCCAATTCGGTACCCCCATTTTTCTTCTCTGAGAATAACGATTAATTTCATTTCGAATGTGAGAACTTGTGGCTCTATAAAACTGACACTTCCCTACCTGACAACAAGTCTTCACAAAAACTGAGATTTTCCTTGTAACAGTTTCCTATTCAAGCAACTCCTTGAATCGACTACTAACTCACCAATTGAAGTTGCTCTTCTCAAGGCTGTTAATAAAAAAGGGTCTTGTAATTGGCTCAACACGTATTTGGTTTCATCTCTTGGAACTTCACTGAATGACTAATATTTCAGTGTTTCTGTTGGTAACCGCTCAGGATGCTCGACATAACTGCAGATGTGGTTCTATCGTTTATGATAAAGGTACGCATGATTTGAGCTATAAATTCATCATCTCCTATATTATTAGAAGAGCTTTGTTGACAGCAGAATTTCCTTTGATTTAGGAACCCTGGAGATTAAGTCTCTCATTCCATGCAGTCGTGGGAAACCTTTGATCCGGGATATCACTTGTATTGACATTTTATCGAAGTAACATCTAGAATTATCATCCACGTCAGCATGAGAAGCTGCAGAGTATACAGAGAAATATTCATCACTGGAAAAGGTTTATATTTTTTATTCCATTGCCATTGAGGCCCTTGGAGTATTCGGTATATTGAGCCTCAAAATTCATCGATTGCATTCACGCAACTATTCCCAACACCCAGGATCATAATGATATTTTGATCAGGCCTCACGAAAAAAATTCAGTCAGAAATTCCAAATTAAATTGTGTCATCTACACTCGACATTGAACTACCTGCTCCTCAAAAAGTCACATTTTCTTCTAGATCTCCATCTCAATCGAAATCAAGGAATATAGATTCAGAAGTGAATAACAATCCATGTTCGAAATATTCTACAGAACAAGTAGAATCATCGACCCCTTCATTATCTGCAGAATCCATACCAAACTCAACACTTGGTCTCAAAGGGTTGAAGAATATTGGAAACATAAACACATGTTCCATAAATAGTCTTATACAATGTTTGTCCAACACAAAATGTGTTCTTGAATATCAGGAAGAAGATACCTTCAAGAAGAAATAACTATTTTCAATATCAAAAGAATTTAGATCACAGCGATATGCAGAGATGACTAAGGTGTTATGGTCAGAATATTCTTCAGATAGATCTGTTCATTCTTCTTCTGTTGCAAATCAAAACAATTTCTCATCGTGTTATTGGTTGTGTGCAGCAGGATGCTCGTGATTTATACGTTTTCTGCTGAAAAGTTTACATGAAGATGTCAATCGAGCTACAGTAAACCCAAACCATCTTTTATCGAAATCGATACAAACCGAAACGATTTTTCCCAACGAATAGGTTCAGGTAATTGACTTTCACCGTAGATTTTTTCTGAAAAGGGCTGGACACGAGTGATTATGCGGCAGTGAATGCAGCCCCTTGTCGGTTTAACCGCACTCTTCAATAACATTGGAACAACAAATAGTGGTCACTACACGGCTTAGTGCTGACACTTTCGTGTATGAGCGTGGCACAATTCGCGCGTATCATCAATCTCCACAAAATCTCATTAATTACAAAAATTTGTCAAGACTTTTTTTCATATCATATGATGTCATGATTGCTAATATCTCTAAGATGATGTTACATTTTCATATATTAAAGGACATTTGCAATTCTGCAATTTTCTTTCGGTTTAATTTCTGCCAACCCGAGGTGTTTCTTGAAATGGTGCGATTTCTATTGTGCTCTCAGAATAAATGAACGGGCAAAACATTGACATTTTCAGGTGCCTCAGGTTGGATTTTTTTTGGGACAGGTTTTTTCAATGGTAAAATGAAAGAAGTAACTCAAAAAAATCCTTTGAATGAGGGGCGACCATTTTGTGCTATGCACACGGGCGGCCAATGTCCAGGACGCGGCTCTGTAATAGTATTTTTCACAGTAAATGGTATTGGCTTATTAACTGCAATAAACTACCCGATTTAATCCCATTGTGTACAACTTAAGGGTCTAATTGGTTTTATTATAATCCTTCAGTCAATACCATTTATTGTGAAAACTACTATAATTGAAGACGAATGAGAAGAAAATCAACATAATACAATAATTTTCAAATGTGTTTTCAATTCATACTTTCATAAAAGAAAACTACGTAACATTTCCTCGAATCATATTCGGTTATAAAAGAGTAATGTTCATGCAAATTTGGTAATAACTAATAATTTTGACCTTGATCCAAATAATAACTATTGCATATGCAGAAATAATACCTACCTGTTTACGTAAGTGAAATTTACCAAGATGTTTCGAATGAGAATTAATGCATCGGTTGTTTTAGATTCTTTTTTGCAGTGTGTTAGTATATGGATAATTATAGTGATAGAATGAGTGTGATTTTATTTATTCCAAAAAAAAATTTCAGTTGTAGCGGAGGCCCTAAAATCATTAATATAGACCCTCAATCAGAACCACTTGAAAACTGTGAAAGAATGTGATTTCCATTTTTGTTTTCTTCATAAATGGTATAATTATCCAGGGGAGTATATGGAAATTCTGATTTTTTATGAGATGGGTATGTTTGATACAATAGTCATTCAATCCTTGACATTAAGTCTTCCTCCTTGATGGAGTTTGCTTCTTCAGCTATTGCAAATAGATGATTTCAATATTAACAATTTTGTTCTCCCTCATGTGGTCCAAGAATATCTCACTCTTCGTATTCGTTCGATTTTGGGTGAATTGTGTAATGAACTGCAATAAAAAAATGCTTCTAGCGGGGAGAATGGTAAAAACCCAAATTAACCTGTTGATGGTGCAGGCTAATATCCAGTACACACCGTTTAAAAGTAAGTCTACTTCCGAAACCACGACGTCCTTGGAAAAATTTGTAATTTAGCTCATACAAAATTCTAGGAATTGTCGTGAAGGCAATGATAAAGCTGTTTCGTTCAGCAATGGAATATTCCACACACAAAAAGCAATTAATATAGTCCACAAAAAGTCATCCAGACGAGATATCTTAACAGTTTCTTTGAATTATTGCGATACCGAAATCAAATATCATAAGGAATTCAAGATGTAGGTGTAAACATTGCACAAATTCGTGAAAAATACTTTTTCCCATTCGAAACTTATCCTTGATCTGTCTGACTAAAGTCCAGAATATAATAAATGGAAGTGAACTCTCACAAATGAATACTCAAAATTTGTTTGAATTTTTTCACAGAAGGTCAATTACTAATGGGCAAATACGTCGTAACATAATCATTAGGGACTGCAAGCACACAGGTTTTCACTTTCAATTAATTGTCCTGTAATGGCCCACTATATGAAACGTAGTTCTGAAATTTCGAGAACAAGATTTACTTTCTTATCGTAGAATTCACGGATGATCAATGGATATTAGAATGATAACAAATTCTGGTATATTCAAGGTTTGGAAAATAGTATTATAATAGTGAAATAATACAAAAAGATGAATTGGTGAACGAATAAATGTGTTTTCTTGTGCGCTATTGGCACAGAAACGTGAAATACGCCTATTTTCTGTCTATTGAAGGTCCATAATAACTTTCGTACAAAAAGAGAGATTCACATTTTGACTTCCATATATCCGTAAGTGAACAAAACTCTACATTTATGATCAATCAAATCCCTTAATTCAAATGAATACCGATGCTTACCAAATGCAGAAGAAATATCCACAACGTATATCATAAATAGCCCAATGAACAATTTTTGTAATATTTCGTCCACACCCGAAATTATTTTTCGAGTTCATAACAATAATTTGAATGGTTCTAATGAATTATTTTATAGTAGAATTTGATTATTTCACTAAATTGACAATGAGAAAAAATTGGTACTTAACAATTGTCTGTATTTTGTCGAACGTATATTCAATTCCCAACTCATTCAATACCAAGGCACGAGATAAACTGATTTTTATGAATAGACATAAATGAATACTCGTGCACAATAATTAATTCCTGGTTTTAGTTAGGTATATAGAAGAGCTATATGCAGGATACCAACACGGAAGAAATCAGTGACCAGTTAATGATTTATGGAGTTTCTGAACATTTAGGAAAAATATCGAACAAGTTATGATAATTGATCTTTATTGTTACATAATGCAAGAGTAGGTCAAAGTCAGTAAACTATTACAACACAGAAGAAAGTTAAAGGTGATTCACTGTTTTTCGATAATCATTAAAACCGACTGTTGAAACGGTCTGGGTATATATGAATCAATATAGGTATGATATTGTTTATAAATGTGGATTTAAACAGAAATTACTCACACATGGTGAGTCTGAGATATTAAAACGAATTTACAGCCCTACTTTCGTGGCTCTTGTTAATTGAGAGATATTGTTAATTCTAGCAAATTGTTATGTTAACGACATGTTTTCAGCTTTCATACTATTGTGGTCTAACCCACTTGGTAATTTAAAGACAGGTCTTTAATTGTTATCACTTGCTAGCAAGCTCATGATATCAGTTTTAAAGACATTGTCACAACACAAAATATGAATATTCTGTAGTTATGGCTCTCAATCCAGAACTTATTTTTATTTTTGATGAGATTGCAGATGAAGAAGACCACATTCGACCACAATTGAGGATTCTCCAATTGATTTTTAGGAATGAATTACGAGTTACTAGAAGATTCGGGATGTTAGTGATCCCTTAACTTTACCAGAAGGAAATTTTCGCGGAATCTATCGTTTGTCGAGGCAATTAGTTATCGATCTGGTAGATGAAATATCGCCTCAGATGAGAAACATCCAAAGACATCAGATAGCGATTCCTGCAATTCATAAAATAATTGCAACACTTTACTTCCTTGTCCAAGGAAGTTATCAAAAGTGTGTTGGGCAGGATTACTTTTTACCCATGACTCATATGAGTTATAGGATAGAATTTCCTCAAACTGAGCAGGAGAAAACCATTGTCAAACAGGGCTTCATGGATAGAGGTGGGTTTCCAAGAATTATAGGTGCCATTGATTGCACACATATTGCGATACAAGCTCCACCATTTCACAATCCAGAAATGCCTGGAATCGTTTTTTTAAACCGTAAAGGATTTTATAGTATAAATGTCCAGATTATAGTTGATGCAGATCTCAAAATTCTAAATGTCAATTCAAGATTTCCTGGATCTGTTCATGATTCAGCAATACGGACATCCTCCTTGGTCAAAACACATTTGGAAGTTTCAAAAGTTTGAATTTTAGGTTATATTATGAACAGTGTTCTGTCTACGTGTTGAGGTGTTTTCAATGTATTAAAGATTTGCTATAGCAACTTGTTACTTTTCGTATCTTTAACTTATCTTAACAATAGTGACACGAAAGTATGATAACATATCGTTAACGAAGTTGTTAAGTTTCTGTTAACTTAACGACCTTGTTGAGTTAACAAGTGACACCATAGTAGGGCTGTTAGTCTGGATTTCATGCAAACCGTTACAATTATAATTGTGTGGTATACTTAACTTTAATATCCAGTTGAGAATTTTATTTTGAATAAATGATTTGAAATTTGATCGAGAAATATCAGAGCCAGTTGCACCGCTCTGCTTTAGTTGTGATTATTCTGAGTCAGGCTTTGTTACTATGGATTTGCCAATCAGCTTCCTTATTCCTTAACGATTGAGCCAAGCTCGGTTGAATTTCTATTGAGTTGGAGCGGTGCAATTGGCCCCATAATCACCTACCGCCAGATCTTTTAATTCTGATTTAAAAGTGAAAACTTAAAGATCTGTTCCTCTTGTACCAAACTGATATTACTCGTCCTCGCGTGTTTTGCTAAGGTGGCATTTTCAGGAGAAAAAATTGATCCTGAACAAAATTATTAGGGTTTGTGGTATAAACAAAATAAGGAATTGTACAATCAGTTCCAATTCAATTCCTTACTATGAACTGGGTAACCCTCGCCTCAGGCTGGATTCAGACAGATCCGAAATCCGATCATAGAACGATCCGGAAGCTTTCTGATTGGTCTCATTTTAAATTTAGACCAATCAGAAAGCTCTTGAATCGTCGTACGATCGGATTTCGGATCTGTATGAATTCAGCCTTAGGTCCACTTTCAATTTCTTTGAATTTTAAAAAGCCTTCAGCACTTCCAAATATGATATAATTATTATATGTATAACTGACTAAACTAGACTAGACTCATTTTCTGTAACCACTTCCAATTATGTGGGACGAGTTCCTAGAGAGAAACGTAAGTTACACAAAACATCCTGCAGTGTTACAACAAGACTAGTAAGTTGTGCGACGATATCGCCATCCACTTTTGGAACTTCTGGGGGCCTTTTATGCATCGTGCTATATGGAGATTTTACGAAAAACCACGAATACTTATCAGAAACCTCTGAAAAACCTTTCATTCTTTCAATAATTATGATAAATGCATTCTAATATTGGTCTGAACGTATATATGTTAACTTGGTTGACCACTGATGACTTTGAGAAAGAGTAGAAAAGGATTTTCGGGCATCGCTGCTATATCTCATCAAAGGTCTACAGACAGCTGTAGCAAAATATACTATCATTATTGAATAAATGAAACACACGCAACATCAATTATCAAAAATGAATGAAATTATATAACAGTTGTGATAATGTAGACGTTCATCTTGGTAACATCCAGGGCTATTTTTTAATATTGGCAATGCAAACTGACATATCTCGCAGCGACAAGTCGCCGCGAAAAATTGCAGCGACAAAATGCATCGTCGAAACGGGGTGTTACGTAGAATATTTCCATCGTATGTTAAAAATTCCATATGAAGCGGGACATTTTCGATCAATTACAGCGATAAATTCCCGGCGGGACATTTTCGGGCTGGCTAATACCCGGTAGGTATCGAAAAATACCCGCTCGGTCCGTGTATCTATAGTAACGATTGTTAAAATGTACATTTGTTATCTTGACAGCCATAAATACTGAATTTTAAACGTCGTTGTTTTAACTCCGGAAATATTCTACCGAATTACACTCGTGCATCAAAATAAACCTGATAATTTTTTATTCAAGCATGTTGTCAGTAAAAAAACTGCATTCGGTTATTTTCATATTTTGCTAAAAGAGCCCGACTCCGAAGGACAAAATATGAAAATAAACTCATGCAGTTTTTAGACAACATGCTTGCATGCATTATCGGTAATTTTGAAGCACTTGTGAAATTACTCCCGAACATTCAGAAATGAATTATTGAAAGTTAGAGATTCGAAGAGAACTGGAACTGGAGCACATTAGATATATGAACCTAACCTGTGGTACTACGATTTATTGTTATTTTCAAGTGAGCAAGAATTTCCAAGAACGGGTCTATCAACGTAGAGGAAGATAACGAAGTTGCAATTGAATCAAGAACTTCAATAATTGACTGTCATGTTCCTGGGATTATATTGCTCAATGCTTGAGGTGATATTATCGCCGAGAACTTCAAATCCTCGTAGGATCGACCGGTTGCCAAAAATCGTAACCTTGCAGCTAGTCGATCATTCACTGATATTGCTTCCCTCATAACAGAGTCACTTCTTCCAATCAAAGGCCTAACTTTATTCAACAGTACTAACAACCGATTTTCGTCCATCCTCAGAAAGTTTCTGTAATCGTCAGTATTTGACAGTCTCATTTCATTTAGGAGATTCGTATAAGGCTACTCACTTCGTTTCAATAACCACTCTTTAGTTTTTAATGACAATGATTGCTGCAACAATTTGGCGTTTTCTTTGGGAATCCATGGCCATGGACCGCCATCAATAGACTGTTCGTGTACAGGCGAATTTTATGGCGGACAAGGTCGCGGATAATATCTGCGGATCGGCTCGCTCACCACGATGAGCTTGTGTATAGGTAGGTGTTTTTATCTTTTTTCAGTCTCATAATTATTTTCTTTCTTTCCATAATCATTCTGCTCGGCTGTTTGAGGAATTCCATGTTGCCAACTTGTCAAATTTATGTCATACAATCTTCTATTTTTTTTCCTTCATCGTTGGAGTTTCTCTGTAGTTCACTTGCCTTTTCCGACTGCGCCATGTTATACATTTATTGCGTTATTGAAAACCAAGTGAAGTAGTTCATCAATACAAGATGTTTATTAATGACTCTTCTAGTGTCGATTACATAAAATAAATATACATAATTTAATACAATGTATAACAGTGCGAAAGGCAATTTTTTGTTGCCTTGATACCAATACGATTAGGTGGAAGTCCTTGGTCGAATGCACCAACCCATCCGGTAGCACTGTGAGTTTTTCCGGATTTCCCTATGATCGTAGCAAATGCACCACAGAAAAATCAGTAAGACGTCCCAGAGCGCTATGGCAGGCAAGAACATTAGCCGACTCTTGCCCGCACAAGGCGCTACCTTCTAGTCCCAATCGTAAGACTGTTGGGCGAAAAAACAATAGTATCGAAACTATTCCCAGAAATCCATCATATTCGGACACATTATTATGTTTTGATTATGAGTTGTTTGCTCCTTCCATTATTACTTGAAAGGAATTTTGAGATCCATGATAGACATCAACTCGATAAGATCTCGACCATAAAGAAATATATGATGAATTGTAAGAGTATATGGTGTATCCTGGTGTACCGAACTCGCACGACAAAGTGTAGAATATGACATCTCGCGTCTCACTACGGATTTTTTTTTTATGAGACAAAGGAAAAAGTAAATTGAATGTCTGTGTATTACCGGAATCCTAAATTTACATTTCAATCGAAAAAAAACCGTGATTCCCGCTCTCACTGAATTTGAAAAACAATGTCTCGAATTTGTCTAATCACGTCACTAACTTCTAGTATATTTTGTGATGAAATTTGTGGTCAACCACAAAGACAAAAGTCGAATGCGTGCCTCTATAGAATCAGAATGCGAAAATGAAGTTCAATTAAAAAATATAAATATTTCAAATTAATTGAGATAACGGCATTTTTACGTTCATTTCAATAAATTGTATTTTTCAATCGAAACTGAAATTTCAAAATCTGGTTTTCTGAAGTTTTGCAATTATTGACTTTCATCCATGAATTTTGCCAAAAGATTCGATGCCTTGTTTTTACGACATGAGCTCACCGAGATAGACCTTCTTGAGCTCATTTTCAGAAATATCCATAAACTCTATCGGACTTGGAATTTATTCAGTAGATGCTGAGAAGTATTTCTCGAACTGAAGACGAAAACCGATGAGAATTTAAGGTAGGTCGGTAATATGAGAGCTGCATCACATATAAGTTTTTTTTAGTTGTTAATATCCAATTATATTGGAAGATATATAATTTTCATAATCATATTCTGCAAGGCAAATGAGAGGTTGTTCGTTGATCTTCCAATATTAGAATATCTGTGTGCTACGACTGGTAGACGTAATTTAATATCTCGATATGTTGAAAAAAAAAATCGAACAATAATTGATCTTCTATTATGAATGATGGTAGTTAACGTTTAACGACCCAAAAAATGTTGAACTCTCCGTTTTCTATGGAAAGAATGATAATGTACAATACAAAAATATTAATTTCAAATGGAAGAGTAGTACGCATCGATTGAACAAAAAGATCACGAAGCTTCAGTGGTGAAGATTAATTTTCTATTCGATTGAAGAATAAATATTTATTTTGTCAAATGCATATTCATCTTTTTTTTCTCTCATTAATGGTGGAACATTTATACTTTTTCGCAGAATTGATCATTTACCACGAGAATCAAAATACAAAGAGTAATTGCCTGAATTCGGTTAATGGTTAAACATATTTGACGTGTTCAGCTATTGTTTTCCAAGGTATCCTCTGACGTAATGGTGAATATCCAAGTCACACAAACTGAAATTTATATGCAGTCATGTCATATTTGAAAGAGTTAAATTGAATAAAAGTGGTATGGTAAATGGAAATTTCAATACATGATTCAAAACAAGTCACTTTCGAAGAACTGCATTTGTTACTCGAAGGTTCTCATGGAGATAACTAGGTACAGCTAGCTCACGAATTTGCCATGACCGATTATCTCGAGATAACTAATCGTCAATTTTCAAATTTGTCTCAGGCTTTATGCTTTGCCTTAGACCTGTCCAAGGCGCGACTGGCATGTTTTCCTTTGTTAAACACTCTCACTTGTATGCCAGAAGGCAGAGCCTTGTGCGGGCAAGGGTCGGCTAATTATATTGGGTGCCGATGCGCTCTGGGTCGTGAGTATGAAATTTAGGAATAATTGGTGATTAATCACCGAAAAGCGCGTTCACCATTACTTCCCAATCGAGAATAGGGAAATTTCCACAAGGATGTTAGTATTCTTCCCACTCGAACTAAGTATTCTGCCCTTCAGTATGTAATTGAGCCAGAGAATCCAATTTTTCAATACAATTGATGGAAAGGAAAACAATTTATCAGATTACCGCAGAACAATGGGCTATTACGACTCATCATTGATAAGCGTTCTGTAAAACAAAACATTTTGCTTTGTTAATTCATTGTTCCTTCACAGTACCGAACTTAACCGGGTGGAAAAGGGGTAAATTCTTCTCGGGATCTAATCAGTTCAATTCAGTTTTGATGTCATTCAGAAAATCATGATCGGATATATTTGTTTTCTCGACAGAGGTATCAAAACAGGTCATACGTGGCATAAACTGAAATTCGAAACACTAACCCTTCATTAGCTTCAACCTGATATCATTAATTGAATTATCGGGTACTGATGAAAAATTGGTCCGAAAACTTCCTCTGAACGTTTTTCATATACTACATATACATTTTCATTTTGATTATGGAACGAAGCTACTTCAGTAGGGATACACATAGCTAGTGATAATCTATTTAATACACACGCGTCGTCAATTCCTACTGAGTAGTAATTTGAGAGACATCGATATTTGACTTGATATTCGAAGAATTTGTCAAAAATTCATATTCTGGTAAATTAGAATATTGAAAAAACGAATGAGCTGTTCTGAAACAGCATGGTTGTATGATATAAACAAACAACAAACCCTTTCAAAAGATCTGAATCAGGTAACAATTATATTTTCACTGCATGTGCTTCGTTCTCATTGTCGCTATGACCAATTCAGAATGAGTACATATCCTAAATAATATTTTTTTTGGATCATGAAAAATAGATATCTGATATTTCTCGTAAACTTGTTTTTGATGCTTAGCTCTATGGCATTACCAACTTCCATATATTTTTCCGAAACTGGTGGATTTTTCACGTTTATGAGGATACAACATTAGGTAAAAAACTTTGGAACATTCAACGTTTGAAGTTTTCATTTATGAATAATTCCTGTTTTCATATTGGGGTACTTTCTTTTAATTATATTTGCTTCATTCATTCGTCCTCAAGCCCAATAAAAAACTTGTGGCAGAATATGTTAACAATACCTGAATTACTCCACAGTTCATTTCTGTATCAAAAATAAACTCAGCTCTTCAATCGGAACAATTGAAACGTTGTTTATTAATATTTATCCCCCAAGCAAAATTCTGACAGACACTGTTTCTTCTTGTTCATTTGAATTATATTCAACAAATAATATTCTTCATCAGATATTAAGATAACTATTTTTTTGTGATCCAGATTAACTTATGAAATTGCAGTCGGTTAGGTTATTCTTTAAATGAAATCAAATAGCTGTTCATATTATTTATGAAGACATTTTTATGACGAATTGGATATCACAGGAAACATATTTGTTATTTGACAATCACGATATACCATATAACCAGTTTTCACTCCAACGAATTCAGGTCGTCCTTGTCCCGAGAGATATTCATTTTTTGCTCTTTCATATACCTACTTACTGCTTCGAATTGGTTTCTTCCAATGACGTAAATGAACCAACACGAGCATTAAAAATGATACCTGAAATATAATCATTACCGAAATATCCATTAAATTTGACCGTGACTTCTGAATATTTCAATTCTACTTGATGTCAATCCTTCATCAATCGATATATATCATTTCCTGGCTATTTGACGGGTTTGAGAAAAAAACATTGAAAAAATAACAGCCTGAACACTGACCATTACCATAATATTTTGTTCAAATTATTTTTCCATTCGCACGCGAGAAGTTATCTATCTTTTTCTGGTCTCGACAGTGTATGAAACATCCGTGTCAAGGGGAAGTTTAGAATTGAATTATATGTCAAATTCTTTCTAGATTCTTGCATAAGTTTCCACAAACTGTTTCTGAGTTGTCCTCTGGTGGTGTAGACCATGTCGAAAGAAAAAACACCATCTAGGAATAAATTTCAAGCCAGTGAACACATAATAGGTGTTTTTCCGAGGGGGAAACATCTTCTTTCAATCTTGTACACCTAAAAATTTTAAGTCATTTAAGTCATCGTTTTAAGTCTTTAAGTCATGCGTTTAAGTCTTTAAGTCATGCCTTTAAGTCTTTAAGTCATGCCTTTAAGTCTTTAAGTCATGCGTTTTAGTCTTTAAGCCTTTGAAAGATTTTAAATCTTGTACAGATTTCAGCTAGTTGTTTCCCCCTCGTGTTTTTCATCTTAGTATACTGCACAGATATTGCTGGCCATATACGTTATCAGTTCTGTGTCAAGATGGATTGGATAAGTTGTAACAACATATCGAGCAAATCATTGAAGAAAATAGTTCTTCCACGAGAGTACTAGACTACAAGCCCATAACATTTCAAGGGAGTCAAGTGACCCAGCATGAATCATGTTCAGGACGATATTGCTATACGAAACAATATATGTTCGACTTCCCAACAGAAACGGTTCAATGCAGAGGACCGATTGTATTGACACATATTTCGCACGCAAGTTCATCCTAAAATCACGGATGAAAACTAGTTCTAACCGATTCAGAACTGGTTGAACCAGAAAGTCGAACAAATCTAACAATTTATAGCACCATGTCGAAACTTTTCAGGGGTACAATTGACTGAATACAGGGAAGAACTGAACTGATACACAAATGGGAGGTTGTGAAAAAATATTCTTGCAGCTTTCTTCAAGATGATAGATCCTGAGAAAACTAATTATATTCCGACGGTATATTTGATTTTAACAGTAAGATAGTTGAAGCAGTCATTTGTATTCATCTAATTTTAGAGAAGCTCAGACAACATTCCATCTAAATGATTCAAATTGAGAGTGCAAATAATAAATAGTTATTTATAATCAAACAGTGGCAAAATTCAGGAATATATCGTGAAATATTCTGAGATAAGACACATCTGAATTGGAAAAGGGAGTGAAAAAACACCGAATATACTGGGTGTTCCATATTTGAATTGAGATAATTGTGTCAACTTTCCGTATAACCGGAATTGATTTAACAAAAAAAAACATGTTTCTGGGAGAGAAATGCTGAATCTTGCTCAAATGAGCAGATATGAAGGGGAAGTAGATACTTTATTTTACCTCATCCGTATTTCAAAATTAAGAAAGGAGACATGAAGAGTTTGTGAAATAACCAACTAATTCCAATTTAACTCTTGTTTCATCCCTCACCATTTATTAATGGGACAGATATCAAAAATCGGATGTCTATATGAAATATGATTCCTGACTGTGTATCTATGGAAAAACAAGGTCAGAAATCAGGAATAAATCAATAAACCGACCTTCCAATTCAATATCTCTTTAGAGAGTCAACTGTTTGCGAATCATTCAAACCTTTGAATGATTATTTTCATGTTTCTTTTTGCTAACCAGTCTCGGGTGCGCCCATAAGTCAGAGCCTTGTGCAGGCAAGGATCGGCTAAATTTGGGTGCCGAAGCGTTCTGGGGCGTCTTACTGTTTTTTACGGTGGTGCATTTGCTATTTCAACTGTAGGGAAACCCGGAAAAATCTACAGTGCCACTAAATATTCAATAATTCATATTTTATGTTAGTTTTCACAATTCGCGAATACAACAAATCATCAAATGAAATTTCAGTTGCCCATAATCTTCCAAGACTGCCTTTTACGAATTAATAAGTTATTCTTCATAAGGAGGATACTCCTGGGTGCCTCACCGACTCTCCAAAATATGTCTAGCTAGCACGAATGCAGTACCTACTACGTACTACTGTTTTTCATGTGACTCGACGTAAGTATCGGCAAATTGAATTCAGGTGACTGAGAATATGCAAATACCCACTGAAAAAAATCATGGCAAGTTGTGAAATAGCTATTACAGAACAGTTTAGTTATATAGAAGTTGTGATTATGAAATTCGATGAAGAGATGAATGATTTTAAAGTAGCAAGAATGTGTGGTCATGTCTTGCTCCTCATGATTGCACCGAGTTTAAGTTTCAGTTGTTGAAAATGCAATTTTTACAAAATCCTAACCTTTACATAGAGGAATACGTTTATAATCTAAGAAATGACAGACATTAGCTTTGTTTCGAAGAACTTTGTTATTTGTTACGAAGGGTAAAGTGGCCATTTTCGACAAAATGTAAGTAACCACATTGGGGGAGAGATTGGGGGTCGATTTCTGAATTTCGCGACTTTCGCAATACCTGCCTGAATTTTAAAACGTACAAACTTCGAGAACACATCTTTGATGAAAATATCAGTCGAGTAGTTATCAGAAATGTTATTGAACACGACGCCGACGCGACGGACGGATATCAACGATCATAATATTATCGTCATCACACCGTGAACATGAAACGATAATTAAAACTCACCTATAGGCCCATATGAAACAAATCTGAAAATTGAAATCGATGTTCTACTATCATACGAGTGGCAGTAAATACTCTATAAAGCTGCCAGTCCCCCTTGGGCCGCGGGGTTTTTCCCCCCTTTACTCACGACAGGTCTATTTCCATCTGTATTTGCCACAAATATACAGTTCGACAAAACCGAAACAAATATCTACCTATATTTCTATGTATTCGACAAACCGTTTATACTTTTCTCCCGAAATGGATCCCATTACATCGCCCTGTAAAAGAGATGACCAATGCAAACTCAATGTATTCTCACATGCTCATTTCCCTGTTTGTGGTGGATATATGATGAGTATCCTTTGCTAGTGGTGGGAAAGAGAGATATTGTCATATCGCGAAATGCGAGAAATATAGTTTCGTATATACGTAACGTTTTTTACCTCAGTCAAATCATTAAATTTTAATTAATACGATTAATCATATAAACAAATTGAGTATACAAGTTGAGTTTATAATTTCCGGTAAGCTACCAAATTTTGACGCAATGTTTGCAAATATTTTGCAACAATCGTAGTCGGACACTGTTGTGGAATTACCTATTCAATGTTAATTGTTTCTCGACTAGTTTCAACAAATTGATGAATACTTGAAATGCCGTATTTGTTGAAATATTTCCTAACTAATATTTGTAGAAGTAACACTTCAAATACCATTAACAATGACAACATGAAGAAAGCCACGGACACAATTGGAGGGATGTGCTTTTTCCTTCCATTGAAAAATTCCCATTGGTTTGCTCATCAAATTTCGAATATGAACGACAGTTCACTGGAATTTTGGGTTGACTGAATTTCTTAATTTTGAGGTAAGTTGAAAGTTTCGTACACCTCGATGACAGCTATAGTAAAAAATTTTCAAATATGTTCGAAATACGGGTAAATATTTCCTCTTCATGGATTTTTTTTCTATATCGGAAGCGACTATCATCAAGTACATTCTGCTCATGCTTTTGTTATATTAGTTTTTCAATCGGACTAGTCGTTTTCACTTTCTGTGTGGATTTTCAAATATGATAATTACTTCCGAATACATCAGACACTAGACTTGAAAGTAATTAGCCGGTATACTGCTATTATGGAGTTCAATCAATGAATCGCATTCATAGAAATCGAGCTTAGTCGGGTAGCCGACTGTTGTTCTTCAGTCGTTCCAACTTAGCAGCACTATGTGCCTTCTCATTCCTTTGTTGTGAATAAGAAACCTGTCGATCATCTCTCCTTATTTATTCTTGAACAGAATAGTCAAGCTTTGGAACTTGAAATCCTCCGCTTGATTTTGCTACATAACTAAAATACATAGAATTATTGATCCCAAGCAACTAAGGTTATATTGTTCGATCGTAAAGTCATCATCCTAAATTTTCACATCAGGCAATTTGAATCAAGATCTGTACATTTATTCAATCTTAGAAGATACGATTCAAACACCGCCGTGAACTCTCACCTGTTAATAGTAACTCAACTACAATAAACTCAAAATGTACATTTCATTTACACATTTATATCGATGCAAACCTAACAACGATTGGTCTACGACACTAACATACAATCTTTCAATCTTTTTTCTTTTTTTCTTTTTTTTTATATATATATATATATATATATATATATATATATATATATATATATATATAAATAGGTTGAAGTCTTGCAGATATAAGGTTATAATCATTTATGTCTAACTTCTTCATAAGCAACAAATTTTAATTTTCTCTACTTTCTACGAATTTCGATCAAACACTGAATAATGTTACATTTTCTGTATCAACTCCTCATTGGAGAGTTTATCCTTTCTGTCAGGTGATCTTTATATCAATAATGTTTATTCATCATGAGATGCTGTAGACGTAGACATTAGACACATTTACAGGCGAATAAGCAGTTGAGTCACAAAAGCAACAGAGTTGCATGTACGCGACCATTGTTAAAATATATTTGGAAATATTATTCCTACTACTAAGTAACATAGGATTTGGTGAGTTCTTTCTAGTAGTTTTGTCATAATTGGAAAAAAGTCATATTCGGTATCATATTTTCATTTGTACTCATTGTCATATGGTATCGTACTTTTTTATAGTTCGCATTCGTTAAAAGAGAAAAATATTCAAATAGCATTTTTTTGGTTGAAACTATACCATGAAATAAGCTCTTGCAGTACTGAGACTGCTTCGAATTCACAAATGAATAGTTTTAGTCTACCTATACTTTTTAATATTTCTGGTAGGTACAAAAGCATATAATCTCGGACCCATCTACGTACAGTTTCGCTGACCTATTGTTTTCTCACTTCTGGACATCAAATATTTCTTTTCTTGTTGGGTAATTATGTGATTCCTGCATTATTTTTATGTCACCTATGTAACTTTTGATTAATTGATAAATAAACAAATTAATAAGCTTTTGAACGGGACAAGATATCAAAGTGGGACAAAGTTCACGTGGAAATCCGATTCTTGCGACAACTTGTTGGATGGGTCTTCTGATTCTCTGCGCAACACTGATGCATTTTTTATCGATAATCTTGAAACTGAACAATTTCGTTAGGAATTTTGTAGAAATCCAGTTTATTTCATAAACCAGAGTTCATAAGACCACGGTGTTTCATATATTGTTTCATACAGTGATTCCACAAAAATTATACCCATCTTAAATTTTGATCGGGACAAGATATCAAGTGCAGATACCGTTCACGTGGAAAGCATTGTTTGAAGTCGCCAAGAGAGAGGTAACATTTTTCTTGCTTCTTGTAACACATTGTCGCTTAGCTTTTGAGAATCGAATCACCGTTCTTGAGTTCATTAGCAGTTCAATTTTGTGTTCAAGACAATCCAAACACAGAATAAAACTGCTATTGACCTCGAAAGGTCTTCAGAATAGTTCTAGTCATCGTTAAATGTTGACCTGTAGTTTAAAAATGCCACTTTCCACTCACGGTAGTAGGAAGAAAACTGGCATATTTATGGTTATATTTTTGGAACCAAGGTCAACAACAAAGAGAAGGAAAAAAATTATTATATTTGCAAGAACTAGAATGGAGCAAAACGAATCCCAGGAACTGAGGACTCTTGACCATATAATGCTCCCCGTGAATCATTCCAAAACTAAATTTACCTATAACTCATACCGATAACATCACAAGATGAACAATACTGTTTGAATAGTCATCATTTTGTGGTGGTGGAATGTTTTCTTCGTTTTTTTCAATACTAATTCTTCAATTTTTCAGATTGTGGTAGATTAACAACCCAAAAAATAGAAAACTGGAACTGTAGATAGTCAACGAATGAAGTTTTCTCAAAATCTTATTCATATCCTCAGCAATCGTTTTCACAAAATCCAATACAAAATGATAAAATTGACGAGAAGCGGCGAATGAATTGGCGCTGAGGTTTTGTGCCCAGATCCTGATCGAGAGGAATATTCTCTGCAGTATTGAGGAGGAACGACTCTGCCACGAATAACCATGCTGGCGTGAAGAGTTAGTAGCAAGCCATATTTGCTGAAAGACTTTGATTGAAGTCGGTGGCTTTTGGAATGAGAAAATATTATGAATACCACTACTACTACTTGACGAGAAGCACTAATTCACCTATTTTTTCTATGGCTACTTGTTATGTGAGAAAATTGTTATATAATTCCCTTTCATTATCCATATGAAAAGTGCACATGAAAATCCATCATGTGTTTCATTTATTCTTCTCCAAATCTCAAATATTTTGAGAATGGGGCATATTATCTTCACTGAAATTTTTGTAATTTGAAAAAATCCAGATGATTTGGGTGGGATGATAGTGGTATTTGGTAAAAAAATGGCAACTGAAATGATAGATTGAGACTAATATCCAACCAATTTCAGGTAAAAGAGAAGTCGGTGGAATCAAAAGCAATCATTTTTTTATTTTTTTCATTCTAAACGCACTTGAAATTAAGTGAATCGTCAAATATTTTAATTTCTCATATTTTCGCGTGGATAATTCTAATGCAAAAATTACAAATCCACCAGTTTTCCTGAGTTACCGATTATTCAATCAAATTGGAAGTTTTTAGTGTTAGTTATTTCGTTATTATACAATATTTTGCCACATGAAGATGAATAAGTTCGTGAAGATATGTTTATTTATTGATGAATGAAAACTAAATTTATTTCGGTAAGAAAAAAGTTATTGGTGAGATTAGAGCAGTATCTCTTGTCATATTTTGATGTTCGATTTTCAAAATATAATTTTTAAATGACTAAGTTTGAAACGAGATTATAAGATGTCAAATGTAACCTTTTTGTTGTTAAAAAAGGCCTGGATATTTCCTTATTGTCTTCGAAAGTGCTATAAATTGTAAGTACCTATAACTGAGTTTTTGTAAAAATATAGAATGTATTTTCTTAAAAAAAAACTATATAGACTCACATGCGTGAATATACAGTTGGTATTGTGACTTCTTCAACGACATATTATTACATCGGATACAGCCTTTTTGAAGTACGGGTGTGAGTTGTTTCGTTACTTTTGATACATATTTATATAGATATAGGTACCACATGTTTTGTGATAGCACCAACAGGATATTCCGAATCAAATTTATATTTTCATTTTGAAGGAGTGTTAATTTTTCCATGATTTATTGTTTCAAGCATGGGAACTACAGTCATTGTTATGTTTGTTATAGTTACCTAATGCAACGTTAACATTTTAATGAATTATTGTTGCAGCATTTCTATCGAAGGAACATTGTGAAATGATGATTGACATATTATTTTCTTTTGTTTACTTCACTTCCTATTCTCCAAAACATATTACTGGAATGGAGTTATTCGATACTTACTAACTTAAATTTTTTGTGTATTTATGTTTTGTTAAAGGTTTATTTGCATCTCATTTCGTAATTTATCGAATGCATTTTGTGAATGCTTTCATATAGAAAACAGAATATTCACTTTGCAGCTCATGCTTGATTTTTCATTTTATTAAAGTTGCATGTTAATTAAATTTATTTCGCATGATACAGCTTATCCAATCCATCTTGGCACAAACTCAGATATCTTTCCAGTTGCACACTGTTAGTGTAGACCATGACGAGAAAACACCTTCTAGGAATAAATTTCAACACAGTGAACACATATAATAGGTGTTTTTTCATCTTAGTATTCTTCACAGAGATTGCTGGGCACATACGTTATTAGTTCTGTGCCAAGATGGATTGGATAAGCTGTACTTTGCCAAGATATGGAACAAAATGCATATAGGATGGTTACATGGAAAATCAAGTATTAGTAACACGAAAGATGCATATACCTGGAAGGCACCAAATCAAAAATAGTCTGACTGTGTGAAGGAATATGGTGATTGCTCAAACAGGTCAAATTTCGCGTTTTCTTCTCGTTAAAAATCTTTCATTCTGTTTTTAACACGCTTTTATTTTTAATAGTTGTGATGTCATGCCGATATATTCTTTGGTGCAGTCTTCACAGGAAATAGTATAAATGAAATATGATATTTCCATCAAGGGGTTTTTGCTTCTTAGAGGGGTGTAGAGTTGTTTAAAAAGGTTGTTTCGTTTGAAGCATGATTTTTTTTGAGGTATGTCACTTATGTTTTCAGATGAATAATGTACGTATGATATAGTGGTAAATTCTTTTGGTTTATTTTTTTGTTCTTCTGATGAGGAATATAGTTTGTGTGTGCGCTGTTTCATAATTTTCTTTATTAGGTTTAAGGTGTAGTTATTATTTAGTAAGGTTTTCAGAACTTTCTTTAGTTTGTTTTGTCTAAACTGGGGGCCTTTAATGATTACCACCCTAAATTACACTTCAATTTCTTTGACATGTCACTCATAAAAAATAATACTCGTATAATAACAGAGTGGTACACTAAACCAACCTGGTCTGGCAGATACCTCAGTTATAATCCTAACCATCCAATGTCCCAAAAAAGTGTCGTTATATGCCTAACCGACAGAGCTCTCCAACTTACGAGCCCCAAAATATGTGACAAAATCATGGCTGGAGCTCGGGCTGAAGGCCATACTCATTAAAATCGTTTTTGCTGAAGCAGCTATTCTCTCATTTGTCAAAATGGAATTTTTGTCAGCATTGAAAAATTACGTTACTTTTCGAATATTCCCATATATACATCAAAAAATATCTTATTCTAAAAAAATATCGTTGTTCTGCTATATCCATTTTTTGGTCAATTTTTACATTTTCATAAATGAATAATGACGATATCAATCTGAGAAAGATGGAAATGCCATGCCCAACTTATAGCAAATCTGTACAATGAAAAATCGCTAAATCTTATAACTACCAAAGAAAACATTTGAAATTATGTTGAAATAGTTCATCCTTGATAGAATATTTTTTGATAGTGTATAAAAAATTATACTATTTGAATTAATTAGGTAATGATTTCAAACTCTTGAAAATAGAAAATGATATAATCAAGCCTTCTTTATTCAGTGTGAACAATATAGAAATTCATTTAGCAAAGTGAAAGAATTGAGAAGACGATACTCAAGAATATTATAAATTCTGGATCCTGGAAAAAGCAACAGTTTTCTTGTTATTGGTTATAAAAAGTGGACTCAGATTATATGTCGCTGATCAAATAATTTCATATAAAAACTGTTTATTCACCTTCAATATTCTCTTAGAATGAAAATCAATATGAAACCGAGTAGCTATGAAATGAATAATTGATTTTCCAGATCGAAATCTTCAGAAGTATAGTAAGTACGATGAACGGAACCAGCTATATTTGAGAGTAAGTAGGTAGTTTAAAGAAATGGAAGGGAATCAACGAATCTTACCGGCTTCCGAAAAACAAAAAAATGGTACGCTATTGTGTATCCCTTCTTGCGTATCGCCACCGCACTATAACATTTGACACAACACAAAAATGACACCACGTTGCGGCAACTATTCGCGAGTGTGCCTTCCTTTTCAAACAGAAATTTTCGATTTGAGTCGAGCGCGAACTTCGGTGCCGTGCAAATGGCGTGGGGAAGAGTTTGCCTTGGACAGGTGGACTGCTAGATGAGTCGACCGTGGACTCACCCTCTCCTTAGAATTCAGGTTGCCACATAAAAACTTAATTATCTTGTGTACATTAACTGGACCTGAGGATATCTACAGTGCCTACCGAAACAATACATTTTTGTCGCCATATATTTTCGCTATTCTGAAAGATTACCAATGTGAATATTTGAACAGATAAACAAGTTAACCAAAATCGAAATTCCGAACTCAACCTAGTACGAATTCACAAACAAATACATCGAAAGTAATATAAGAACGAGTGAAAATTGAAGTATTGAAAATGAATGACATACATGATTTCTTTCATATGACTGGGAATAGTCAAGCTCACTAGTTGAAAATCAAGAGATCTCTTGATAGTGGTCGTAAAAATATGTTCGAGGGCGATTCGGAAAAATTTTTCAGATCGTAACAATATATACAAAAAATTTTTTCACACACAAATATCATAGTTTCGATAACAATGTCAATTATTTTTCTGCTTTATTATTTCGTTTCATGCATCATAAGATTAGATCCTATTTTTTTGTACCTGTTTATTCAGTTGCCCTAAACTTTTTTATGTCTTTTGTATTTCGTGGGTCAGCTATCCTGAAGTTTGGGTATTCTGCTAACAAGGGGAAAGTTCTCTGTTCTTTCATTCACTTTTTCCAGTACAGAAGTATGCTCCTCACCTTCTCTAACTCAAAGAGTTACTTCCATTCATTCGAAATGAATTCTCATGAGATTTTCTATAGTTTTTTAAATTTCTTCAACAAATAAACACAAAGAGGATATAGTTACAGAACTTCTATGAAAGAGGTGACGTTAAATTTTTTTACAAACACTATCTGTTGATAGCTACGTGTAAATCATTCATTGACATCAATTCATTCACAAAAAAAGAAGAAAATGAAATTGAAAAGTCTTATGAGAAAATGTCCAAAATGTTATTTAGTGAGTAATGAATGAACCGAAATTAATTGGTTATTCACCAAAATGATGAAGGAAGTGTGCCGATGAATTATGTCTGCAGAAAATGAAAAATAAAAACTTGAGAGGTATACAGTCCAATCAAATGGCCCATTATATGAAATTATGCTAATAGTACATTGTCCACAAACCATACGAGCCACATATGCCATTTTTTTCTTCAAAGATGGATAATGCAAATCAATGGAATATTCTGTCATAACTAAAAAAGGTCACATCACATAATCGTATATCAATACGTAATCATTCTCGAGTACAGTTACTTAAGAACTTCGAATGACGGAAAGACTTTTTAAAGAGATTTATTTCTAAATAACAGACAACTTTACTCGACTGAGTTGTGACAAAGAATGAGAAAATAAAGAATTATTACATTTGATTCGTTGGGAGAGAAAATGAATAGTTGCAGTTTGCGATTCTTATCTCCAGTTCAGACAGCGATGACCACTTCGTCAGCAGTACTCGTGGTAGGTGACTACCTAACTAGTTCGTTGATTTTCTCATCATATACAAAACTCAACTGAACAAGGCAGTATTTACGAAAATAATACGGTCAAAAAGAGATATAGAAAAAAATAATTGAAACACGATTATTATCGAAACTATGATATTTGTGTGTGAAAATATTTTTGGTATACGCTATAAAAAAGCAGAAGATAAGAGGAAAATCTCAAATTTTCTTAAACAAATGCCGATAACTAATGAACATTCATAGTAACAAATCTGTGCATATATTCATTCCAAAGAGCAATGAATCCTACACTAAAAAGTTCGAAACGATTATAGTCGCATCTGTGATAGGTCAGGAGCTATAGCTCTGTGAATAACTCCAGAAACAATGCAGGAGAAAGATTTAACGTTGTGTGAAATAAAAAAAAATTCCGACATTTTGAGGTATACATTCGATTTTGAGATTTCATTTTCTATCTAAAAAATATATTAATATATTTGAAAATTTTTTAAAAAAATTTTTCATCAATTGATCAAATGAAATGAAAACAGAAAATTAATTCTTACTGCCTATTTTGTCCAAAGTATTTTTTTTCATGAAAAAACATTTTCGGAATATTTTGTTAAAAGAATCAAAAAGCTGAACTAACAGATCAGAACAATAAAAAAAAAATTCAAGAAAGTTTTTATTGTGAAAAATTATTGAATTTCTTGACAAATGAAATGACGAAAAAATATCTTTCTTAACAAAATTATTATTATCTCAGTCAATATTTGTTTATCAAACCAGTTACACCAGAAATTAGGAAGTTATGGGATCGCATAGTATTTTTGAATGGTTAAACATCAACATCATGAAAAAAAATCTAAACTAATTTTTATTCTCCATTTTCGATTTTAATTTTTTTGTTGGCATTAACATTGAACAAATTACAGATCATAAGATACAGAAACACCAGGATGATAAAATCTCGTGAAGTATACTTGTAGTAAAGTCTCCACGAATCGAAATAATTTTTATGTCTTACGTTAAAGAGTTAAAAAAATGTTCGTCACCAATACGCCCATTTTAGTAAAAATCGCCAATACGCTCATTTTGATAAAAATCGTTGAAAATTTTCAAATATGCTATTCCTTTAGGTGTTTGTATGTCACCATAATCTTTTCGAATTTTTAAATAGATATTCGCTATTCGAAAACTATGATTTTACGTGTTAATGGCCAGTTGCACCGCTCTACTTTAGTTGTGATTAATCTGAGCCAGGCTTTATTGCTATGGATTTGCCAATCAGCTTCCTTGTTCCTTAACGATTAAGCTAAGCTTATTTGAATCTCTATTGAGTTGGAGCGGTGCAATCGGGCCTGAGATCATTTGCATGGTGGTGTAACGGATCAACAAGCGTTGTGCGGGACTCTATTTTCTCCACGGAATTAAAATTTAATACAAGTGGTGGAGTTTCGATGATGGGAACTTTTCTATTGGAAATTTTATTTTGTTCAAAAATCTGTTTGAAGAATCGGCCAAACTTCACCGATTTCTCAAGGTATTTACGAAAGACTAAACCCCCTTTTTTGACAATTCAATTCATTGATGATTAGCGAATTAATTTACTGGTGGATAAAACCTTTTTGCACATTTTTTCAGAAACCATTCCGAATCGAAAGAGCCCTAAATCATATTTTTGCGACCACTATCAAAAGATTTCTTGATTTTCAACTTGTGAGCTAGACTAGAACTTGACGGAAGTTAAGATTTATAAAGATTTATTGTTTTGATTTATTCACTGCTATTATAATCGTTAGTCAAGTAGAATTTATTCAATGAGGATGAGAATTAGAATTCGTATTGAGATTTTTATGTAGAATATAATATGTATGTATAGTGTAGTGTAGTAGTTTGCATAAGAATTGCAAATTATTCGAAAATCATGAATCTTTTATCAAAACTGGTTAATTCAAAATGCGGAAGAGATTTCTGATTATGGTCCGCTTGGGATCAAAATTGCTGTGCTAAGGTTTTGGGATTTGAGATTAGAAATATTTTGTGAAAAATAATTAATTCAAGTTAGCGAACGAGATTTTAGATCATGTTCCGATTCGACTCCCTAAGGAGGTTTTCGTGGTCGAAGATTATTAATTTTTCGTCAAAATTAACGAATTCAAGGTGACGGTCAAGTTTTGTGATCCGATTCGATTCATAATTGGTACGTGGAGGTTTTCGTGATCGGAGATTATGAATCTTTTGTTAAAATCAATGAATTCCAAATGGTGGCTTCAAGGTGTCTAATCCATCGGGAGAAGCAGCAAGAAGTGGATTGTTATCGTCGATGAATAACCCACAATTATTAAGTTTACAATGCCTCTCCTTCTCATATTTTCTTATTGCTACTTTCTCCTTTTTTCTTTTCCAAATATAAATGCAGCAGTATTCAGTTCTTCCTTGTTATACAAGAGTCTTTTGACCAAATTGGGACAGAGTGTGCTCCCAAAATGTAAAAGCAGTCAGATAATTTAACCTGAGTTTGTGCCACATCCTGTTCTCGTGCTGACCCCTCTTCTGTTCTTTTACTCACCTTCAGTTGAAATTTTTTCTTTTAACTTCGCCAGAAAATGTTTTTTTTTTTTTCAACTTCAACTCTTCTTCGGAAATATTGACGCCGAAAATCACACCCACAACCAAGGAATTCGTTATTATTTTACCTATACAATATTATTTGGGAGAGTAATTACAATATCGATTCATCAATTTAGGTGGCATTATATTGCAATAAAGATATGCTATTTTTGATATTGTTTCAATATTGTATTTACACTACAATAGGAATATTCAAATCGTGAGTTTCGAATCACAGTATATATTGTGGTATTGTAATTTCAACCTGAGATAAGGTATCGTTTTTCAACTGAGATCTCAATATTGGTAATACAATATTGATGATGAATTATTACAAAAAATGGCGATATTCGATAAGGGAAACTATTTAAATTCAGTGAATTTCAATGCCAGAAAATGAAATCAAGCATTTTTTGCACGGTAAGTCTCATATTTACGAATCCGCCTTCTTATAAAACATAATTTCTTCAGTATTTTTCCAAATAGATTTTCACTTCAACTGTAGTTTTATTTTTAGTTCTTTCCTCACAAAGAATATAATGACTTTCCACTGACAATGTGATGATGTTGCCTGAAACATAACTCCAACTCACACCTGTACATGTAGTTTCGAATATGAAAAATTAAGATTAGGAATACTAAGGTGTTTTATCCAGAAACAATATCACATGTCAGGACTAGTTCAACTAAAGCTACTCTTACACAAGAAATGATTTTTGGAAAAGTACATATGGTAATAATGTATGATGAAGCAATAAAAATCATTGAATGAATCACAATATCATTTTTGTTGCCCATGTTATTCAAGATATTGTACCAATATTGGCATAACGATTTATCCTTACATTGTTTTCGAATATTGCACCAATATCGCCTAATGTTCACTTTTCTTATGGCCAATATATCTTATTCAATAGTTACTTTTTCTTGTTCAATTACATTTCTTCTAGTCCCCGAATTGTATTAGTGATTTCGGAAGAAGTCGGAAAAAAATGTTGAAATTGGTGGAAAGAAACGAAAAGGCACTTGATAAATGAAAACGTTTTATTCGTAGTTTTTACTACCACAAACTGAAAAAATCAAGATCAAATATTGAAATATATACAATTGTGAAATAGGAGATTTTCAATCTACCCAAAAAGTTGCTGCGTTGATACAAAACAGTTCCTCCCAAATGAAACACGTCCTAGTTATCAACTTCTCGTAAACGTAACACTTTGTCAAGATGAGTGCTGGGGGTGAGGAGACTAAAGGTCACAGCTCATTAGAGCCACCCGGCACCCACTCGGCACCGCCGCGTTATCACCAATAAACGTCGCGCGGTCAATCAGTGGACCCCGCGCGGTCAATCAGTGGACCCCGCGCGGTCAACGAGTGAACGCCGAGTGGTCAACGAGTGGACGTCGCTTGGTCCACGACGTTTTGAGTAGTCTGTTAAAAATTGGCACTAGTTTTTCTTTATTCATTTTGAAAGCAAAAACGATACATCCAAATCGTTCGAAAGAATGGCTGGGAATGAAGGGAGGGGGGGGGGGGAGAGCGGCGCATCGTCCTCGCCTGAATCATTCGCAGGCAACGCGCAGTCAACGCAAGGCAAGCATGCGAGCAGCGAGTTATCACCGAGTGATCCACCCGCCGTCCGCGAGTGGAGGGCTTACGACCGAGGCGAACCGGTGACGCTACGGAGTTGAAAAGACAAAATGTATCAACAACTCCAATGTTCCTATTGGCCAGAAGAATGAATCACTGATTCTCCTCACCAACACAAGCAGTAGCTGAATATCTCGCAAACATTTTCCAGCCCCTAACAGAAAAGTTCTTATTATATTGTTACGATATTTCTTTGGTTCGTTTATTAAAACTCCAAACAACACTAAACTACTTTTCTAACAACTCTTTATTACAACAGAATACAATCACTCAAACTGCTCAGCTGAATTATCCAACACTCTGTACTAAAACTCTCTACACTTCGACTTCTGCCCTTAGCAATACCAAAGCTCTCTCTACCAGAAACTCTGAAAAACTCTCTGCCGTCGCGATGAAGTGTCTCCCTTTTATACTTGCGTACGCCTATGGAGAATCTTCCAGACAGTTCTCGATGATGTGTATCGAATTTTCTACGCAAGCAGAGATTTCCTGGAATGTTATGGTCTCTCTTCGACCCCTCATATTATTACCACATCACTCATCCTACGACGCGGGTTGTACATCCACACTCGATCTCTTCATTCGAATCCGCCAGTATTTGCCTTCAGATAGTACAGGAACCGTCTCTTGTCGTTCAGCGAATGGAACTCTTATTGATTGCTGCCGAATCGGATTGACTTGGCCAATATTGACTTTCTCCGATGACTGGACGCTGCATTCCAGGTCTTTATTTAATGTTTCACGAACTACTTTCTTCGATAGTGCAGAAATTCCCGCAGTTTTGGCAGGTATCGTCCTATTTCCTGGGTTTTAACGACGATTTCTTCTCCTCCGAACCTCATAATTTTCACTTTGTTGTCAAATGAAAACCCACAGTCACTGATCAAATCCATTCCTAGTATGAATTCATCTTCTGTTTCCGCGACGTACACGGTATCCGTGATGGTACATCGCCGAAGAATCAATGTAATCTCAACTTTTTCTCGAATAGGTGTATTTTCATCAGTGACTGCTGGAAGCACGGAGTTGGAAGAAATAGGCTTCACGCTTTCAGGCCGAAGGATGTCACTACATACCAAGGAAACTGCAGCACCGATGTCTATGGTGCGTATAACGTCCATCTCATTTAATTTTTCTGGTATGGTTAGACTATCGTTATTCTTCTCAACCTGTTAACACGGATGACCCTCGCTGACCTTGACCTCGCGGGAGATTTGCGGCATCCTGGCAGGTGAGTTGGATCTTGGGGGCACTCTCACCTTGCAATCTTTCATGAAATGTCCCGATCTTTCATATCCATAACATGTCCTCTGTGGCATTCTCTCCCTGCAGTCTTTAAATAAAATGCCCCCGTTTTCTGCATCTATAACAAATCCTCTGCGGTTTTTCACCCAACAGTATTTTATAAGATGTCCCAGTTTTCCACCTCTATAGTATATTCTCTTCTTCTGCGTGCTTATTTCACTTATCAATGATTTGATTTCTTCCAGAATTTTCTCGAATGAACCATTCTATGTGCCAGATCTTTGGTCTGGTTCTCCTATTGATACCGCTCGCACTTTCGGCCCCGAGGTGTTGAAGGCCGCCTCCACTTCTAGAGAACGTACCAAGGCATCGCTACTCCTCTTGAAGTTTGTCAGTCGTGAAGTTCTTTGGATCTCCGAGTCTCTAAGTCGCTACTCCTCTTGAAGTTTGTCAGTCGTGAAGTTCTTTGGATCTCCGGGTCTCTAAGTCCATCTATAAATATCTGCACAGCCAGCTGCACCTTGAAATCTCCGGCGCTTCTGGACACGCCAGCTGGATAAGGCATCTAACATCTGCCTCAAATTTGTGCCCAGTACAGCTGTTCTCAGTGTTGATCGCCATACCTCAACTTTAATGCAGAAATCTGGTCCTCATATTTTTTTTGTTGTTCTATGGGTATCGTCTGCAATAAACCTAAAGCTGACCCTTTCATGCTACTATGAGTGCCGTAGCTTTTTCTTCTTTGCCCCATCCATTGATTGCGGCCGCAGCCTCAAATTGTCGGCGACACATGGACCATAAGACGACTGTCCGTCAAGAGTCGGTGGTTTTACGGAAATTTCTGATATGGCAACCCTGTCTCGACCATCCTGGTTTTTGAGAAGAGCTGTATGCCTTTCTAGTCCTTTCACTTTCTCTCGCATTGTATCCACTTTCTTGTTGGCCACACCGATTTTCTTGACGTCCTCCTTTAGTTCATCTATCAGATCAACTATCAGTTCTTCCTTCAGTTCTTCAATTCGTACTTTAGTTTTATATAGCACATGCTCGAAGAACTTTTCTTGATGTTCTAGAAACTTCTGGAAGACTACTCTCCGTTGTTTTTCAATTTTTTCTGATTAATTCTTTTGTTTTTCCAGAATGTTCTGGAGTGCTTCGTCTCGTTCTTTCTTTTCAACTTCTCGTGCTTTCTTTTCATCTTCGAGAATTTTCTGGAGTCCTTCTTCTTGTTATTTCTCATCATTTTCTAGAATTTTCTGGAGTCCTTCGTCTCGTTCTTTCTTTTCATTTTCGAGAATTTTCTGCAGCGCTTCTTTTCGTTCTTGTTTTTCCTCCTGCCGTCGCTATTCCTCTGCTTCTTTTTTCTCCTGTCGTCGCTTTTCCAGTAATTCTTTTTCCTCGTGACATCGCTTTTACTCTTCTTGTTTTTACTTCTGCCGTCACTTTTCATCCCCCTGCCGTCGTCTTTCCAAATCCGCAAATTGGTTTTGAAATTTCAACCATGTCCTTCATCGTATCGTACGATGTACTTCTCGTATTCACCATGAACTGTTTTGAAAATTGCTACTTCTGACGCCAATGTTGTGATATTTCCTTGGGTTCGTTTATTAAAATTCCAAACAACACTAAACTACTTTTATCACAACTCTTTTATCACAACACACTACGATACAATCACCCAAACTGCTCAGCTAAACTACACAACGCTCTGTACTAAAACTCTCTAAACTTCGACTTCTGCACTTAGCAATACCAAAGCTCTCGCTACTAGAAGCTCTGAAAACCTCTTGCGAAGTATCTCCCTATTTATACTTGCATACGCCTGGAGAATCTTCCAGACAGGTCTCGATAATGTGTATCGAATTTTTCACGCAAGCCAAGTTTTCCTGGAATGTTACGGTTTTTCTTCGACCCCTCATATTGTTTTGCGTTTACAAGCGACAGGGCCGGCGCTAGGAGATTTCGTGAAAATATGTTCTAAACGCATTACTACCGACCAACAGATATTCTGGTGAGCTTCAATTTAGTATCCCTTTTCACAAACATTTCCCTAGCAGATACACTTACCATCTTGGAAATTTCACAAACAAGTACGATGTCGTTGGTATCTGGCCTCATGCATATCCGAAAGTTTACCCATCTTCCTCCCAAATAGCACAAGAACGTCCAAATGGAAGTCCACTGGATGTACGTTATGGACTATACGTTCATCCACTGGACGTCCAGATAAGATACATGAAACATCCAATTAACGTTCTATTGACATCCGGACCAGGACTTTGGACATCCAATGGGGGTCCATAATGAACGTCCACTGAACGTACATTGTATGTTCAATGGATATCCATTGTACTTTACATGTACGTCCGGTGGATATCCATTCAATATACAATGTACGTCCAGTGGACGTTCATTATGGACCCCCATTGGATGTCCAAAGTCCTGGTCCCTGGATGTCAATGGTACGTCCAGTGGATGTTTCATGAATCTCATATGGACGTCCATTGGAAGATCGTACATACATCCAGTGGACATCCATTGGACTTTATTGTGCTATTTGGGTGAAAGTAGAACTATTCATAATTGAAAATGGCACAATATATTCAAATATATTTATCACTTCTTACTGTATATAAAACAAAAATAAAATCTGAAGAGAAAAATTTCAACAAAACTATTGATGTTTCCTAAAAGTGAATGGAAGTAAGGTCTCATTTTATATGTATAGTTTAACAAGAAAACCATTGTAGTGATTCAAATATGAAAGCTAGCAATATAGTACCTTAGACTTTTTTGTAGAACTGATAGAGACCAACATTTTGGGTGAACATAATGTTCGTCTATATCGAACCGCTTAGTCAGCGCACACATAGGTGAATCATCACATCCGACTTGATTTACATATACTATAACTCAATGAATGAATGAATCAAACAAAGTTAGAAACGAACCTCTTTTAAATATAAGCTAACCCATTCGAGATAACAATGTTTCTTAGATATTTGGTAAGAAACCAAACTCAATAATACTGACTATATTCATAAGTTTAACATTTATATTTTCAGTTCTGAATCAAACAAGAGTTATTTTCTACACAAACAACTTTTATTATACTAAAAATGAAAGAATAAATTCTGGGGAAGAAATTCAATAAAAACTAAATCTTTCCCAAAAATGAATAAACTATTTCATGTCAATACATGCATGGAAAAATGTATTTTCTCTCCTTTGCTCTTCTGAGCCATCTCATGATAGCTTCTTCAATTAAGTACTTTCTTGCTCTCAGTGATGTTAGGTAATTTAGCAGCTTCTGCAAAAAAGTTGAGAGTTTAAATTCACACTAAAAGCAATCTGAGATGGTGAAAAAATTTATGGATTCCAGGTTGATAATAACTGACAAACATTTGTGGACATTATAAATACGACATAGTTTCATTTTGTTGCATGGCCATGACAAGCACCATTGATTTCAAAATGGTAACAGGACTCACTATCTGTCGAAGAGATATTTTTTGAATCAAATTATTCATCAGTAGGATATATAACAGTCGCATTTGTGTTAGGGTTAGAACTAATTCTACCGTGATCAGAATATAAAGCAGAACTGGTTGAAGGACTATCATACTTTGGTGACTGCAAAGAATCAGTGCAGTTGTTGAATACTGGAACTGTTCCACCACTGATTTTCTTTATTCATTGCAACTCGGACCCTCCTGAAATATGCAAGTTCGTATTTCTAGGTTGATCAGACGAACGATTAATATTTTTTTAAGATGTACACTGAAAAGAATGGTATAACCTCACTTTTATTGAAAATAGTCACTCACCTTCAATATTCTGCTTTATGATACAGATCGGAATACACAAAACTCAACATTCGTACAAAATGAAAGCTCCCAGCGTCCACTGCGTCCAATACAGATACAATACACTACCCACTACCACAGCAATTGTTATGTATGCTGTGCCACTACCGACACGAAGTGCTTTTGGCGCTATACTGCTACTGCTATTCTCAATTGAGGGCGAAACGATTGGCGCGTAATTTGAATATATTCTATTCATATTCAAAATCAATTAGTAATTTTCTCTCAAAACCGAAGATATGTAAGTTTTACATAATCAATGATATTGTTACTGTTTTTGTGAGAAATCAGAAATAATTGTGTGAAATTCTTACAACAGTTCCAAATTTCCAAATAACGTACACATCTAGACGTCCAGTGAATGTACATTTCTGGATATCCAAATCGAAATCCATACGTGATCGTCCAATGGATGTACAGTTTCACATTTCCAAACAGTGTCCACCTCTGGACGTCTATTGGAAAAATATTTTTGGATATTCAAGTTAACGTCCAGAAGTGTACGTCCACTGGATGTACAGTTTTACATTTCCAAACAATATCCAACTCTGGACATCCATTGGATAAACATTTTATATATTCAAGTTAATGTCCGAAAGTGGACGTCCAATGGATGTACAGTTTCACATTTCCAAACAATGTCCATCTCTGGACTTCCATTGCATAAACATTTTTGGATATTCAAGTTCACGTTCGAAAGTGGACGTCCAGTGGATGTACAGTTTTACAATTCCTAACGATGTCCTCCTCTGGACGTCCATCGAATAAACATTTTTGGATATTCAAGTTGACGTCCAAAAGCGTACATCCAATGGATATCCATTTCCATATCAGATTTCCATATCACAAAATCCAACAATTCCTTCACTCACACTGACTTCCGAAAATCCACGCACACCAACAGATACCTCAATGCTAACTCCCACCATCGCATTCAGCCCGAGTCAGCTCCGTATCAACCGATCCATCAAACTCACAGATGACCACAATAGACACTGAGCTGAAAAAGCTCGAATACGACCTTCTCCAGAACGATCATTCTCACACCCAGATCCAGAGAACCATTCAACGCCAGCAAACCCGTTTCTCGCAACCCAAACCTCCGAAAGATCCGACTGAAAGCCCGAAACCTTTCCTTCCTTTTATTCAGGGAGTCACTGATAGAGTGAGCCGAATTCTGACAAAACACGGCATCAGGACAGTTTTTATAACAAATCATGAAATATCCTCTTTCGTGCGCTTACCAAAGATGTTATACCCAACAAATCACAAGAAATATATGAACTTCCTTGCCGCGACTGCCCGAGAATATACATAGGACAGACGAGTATCGAACAGGTCGTACGAACACGAACTTGCAGTATGTAATTTGGACTTCCGGACATGTTTTCGCCCCTCTCAAAACATCACCATGAAATAGGACACAAAATTGACTTTAACAGCAAAACGAAAACACTCCACCCCAGAATAATTCGCAAAGCAATGAAAATTGAAAATCGCCCTGAATGCCTCAACAAATGAGACGACTCACAAAGACTCCCTAATTCCTAGAAACTATTACTTTCCCAACGAACAAATCCTTTCGGTGCAATCGGCTATTAGACCCCAGCGTCAAGTAACGCAAAAGTTTTTATAATGCCTCCAACTCCAAAGTGGGAGCCGAAACGTCGACAGAATACCGATTCCAGGTGCGGATCAACCGGAAGTTCCAGCCAGCACATTTCTAACCGCGGAAGCCTAGCCGAACAAATATATATAAATATATATATATATATATATATATATATATATATATCTATGCCAACTTGGTGTTATATGTATATATATATATATATATATATATATATATATATATATATATATATATATATATATATCGATGCCAACTTGGTGTATATATATATATATATATATATATATATATATATATATATATATATATATGCTGGCTGGAACTTCCGGTTGATCCGCGTCTGGAATGATTTACTTGTCTACGTTTCGGCTCCCATTTCGGAGCCATTTTCAAGACTTAGTGACCTTGCGTCTAGGTCTGAGTTTTCTTACTAGCTGGCTATCATCACTGGAGATCGAGGATTGAAGGTTGGTTGGATTTAAGGGTTCATTAGTAATTATGCCAGGATCAGGGATCGGACGGTCGATGGGAGGTTCGAACGGATTAGTTCCCAAGTCGGAGTGAATAGAAGTATGTCGGACCAAGAGTGGTTTCCAGGTATTGGGGAGTCTTTGAGAATCGTCGCGTTTATTGAGGCAGTTGGGACGTTTTTCGATTTCAATGGCTTCACGGGTAACTCTGGTTTGGAGGGTTTTGGCTGTGGCAATGGTTTTGGTGTTTTTGAAATCTATTTTGTGGCCTGTTTCTAAATGATGTTGGAATAATGCTGAGTTTGTGTCAGAGTTACGGACTGCTAGTTCGTGTTCATATGCTCTACAGGACACTCGTCGGTTGGTCTGGCCGATGTATGTTCTGGGACAGTTAGAGCATGGTATTTCATATATTCCTTGGGTTTCATTGGGGATTGTGTCTTTGGGTGTTCGAAGGTAGGTGGATATTTGGTTGTTAGCTGTGAAAATGGTTTTGATGTCATGTCGTGTCAGAATTCGACTTATTTTATCAGTAACACCATGAATATATGGAAGGAAAGCTTTTTGTCGTTCAGGTTCGTCCTTCGGGGGTCTAGGGTGAAGATCTCGGGTTTGCTGGAGTTTAATAGACTTGTGGATTTGGGAATCGGAAAAATCGTTTTGGGTAAGTGCGGATTTGAGCTTTTCCATTTCATTGGATCTATTGTGGTTATCGGTGAGTTTGAAGGACCTATGTATGAGAGAGTTCAGAACCGAATTCAATTGTGCTGGGTGATGATGAGACTTGGCATTGAGGTACCGGTTTGTATGGGTTGGTTTGCGGTAGACGGTGTGAGTGAAAGAATTGTTGGACTTCCTGATGAGAACATCCAGGAATGGGAGGGAGTCGTCCTTTTCTATTTCCATGGTGAATTGTATGTTGGGGTGAATGGTGTTAAGGTGGGTCAGGAATGTTGGTAGGGTTTCAAACCCATGAGGCCAAATGGCAAAGATGTCATCTACGTATCTGAGCCAGCAAGTGGGCTTGAGTTCAGATGTGTCGATGGCTCTGGTTTCGAAGTCAACCATGTAGAGGTTTGCAAGAACTGGGGAGAGGGGGGAACCCATCGGAGCTCCTTTCACTTGTTTGTAGAATTTGCCCTGAAATAGAAAGTATGTACTTGACATACAATGGCTGATGAGGTTGAGATTGTCTCTAGAGATATGATGTTTGGTTTCCAAACCCTCATCAACAACTCCAATATCCCGGATGACCAGAAGAAAGCTCTCATTCCGAGGGAGAAATCTTCGCGCATTCCCCGAATATATGGCCTCCCAAAAATACACAAACCGAATATCCCACTCCGTCCCATAGTTAGCGCCTTTGGCTGCCCAACGCAACCCCTCTCCAGATACCTAGCAAACATCCTCCAACCTCTAGTAGAACAGTGTTCGTCGTATATCCAAAACTCTTTTCATTTCATTGAAACACTCAAAACCTTCAACCTCCGACCAACAGACATTCTCGTAAGCTTCGATGTAGCATCTCTTTTCACGAATATTCCTTTAGCTGAAACCTTGAGTGTTTTGGAAACCAAACATCATATCTCTAGAGACAATCTCAACCTCATCAGCCATTGTATGTCAAGTACATACTTTCTATTTCAGGGCAAATTCTACAAACAAGTGAAAGGAGCTCCGATGGGTTCCCCCCTCTCCCCAGTTCTTGCAAACCTCTACATGGTTGACTTCGAAACCAGAGCCATCGACACATCTGAACTCAAGCCCACTTGCTGGCTCAGATACGTAGATGACATCTTTGCCATTTGGCCTCATGGGTTTGAAACCCTACCAACATTCCTGACCCACCTTAACACCATTCACCCCAACATACAATTCACCATGGAAATAGAAAAGGACGACTCCCTCCCATTCCTGGATGTTCTCATCAGGAAGTCCAACAATTCTTTCACTCACACCGTCTACCGCAAACCAACCCATACAAACCGGTACCTCAATGCCAAGTCTCATCATCACCCAGCACAATTGAATTCGGTTCTGAACTCTCTCATACATAGGTCCTTCAAACTCACCGATAACTACAATAGATCCAATGAAATGGAAAAGCTCAAATCCGCACTTACCCAAAACGATTTTTCCGATTCCCAAATCCACAAGTCTATTAAACTCCAGCAAACCCGAGATCTTCACCCTAGACCCCCGAAGGACGAACCTGAACGACAAAAAGCTTTCCTTCCATATATTCATGGTGTTACTGATAAAATAAGTCGAATTCTGACACGACATGACATCAAAACCATTTTCACAGCTAACAACCAAATATCCACCTACCTTCGAACACCCAAAGACACAATCCCCAATGAAACCCAAGGAATATATGAAATACCATGCTCTAACTGTCCCAGAACATACATCGGCCAGACCAACCGACGAGTGTCCTGTAGAGCATATGAACACGAAACAGCAGTCCGTAACTCTGACACAAACTCAGCATTATTCCAACATCATTTAGAAACAGGCCACAAAATAGATTTCAAAAACACCAAAACCATTGCCACAGCCAAAACCCTCCAAACCAGAGTTACCCGTGAAGCCATTGAAATCGAAAAACGTCCCAACTGCCTCAATAAACGCGACGATTCTCAAAGACTCCCCAATACCTGGAAACCACTCTTGGTCCGACATACTTCTATTCACTCCGACTTGGGAACTAATCCGTTCGAACCTCCCATCGACCGTCCGATCCCTGATCCTGGCATAATTACTAATGAACCCTTAAATCCAACCAACCTTCAATCCTCGATCTCCAGTGATGATAGCCAGCTAGTAAGAAAACTCAGACCTAGACGCAAGGTCACTAAGTCTTGAAAATGGCTCCGAAATGGGAGCCGAAACGTAGACAAGTAAATCATTCCAGACGCGGATCAACCGGAAGTTCCAGCCAGCACATTTCTAGCCGCGGAAGCCTAGCCGATCAAATATATATATATATATATATATATATATATATAAATATATATACACATATATATGAATATACTTTTAGGCGTAAATTAAAAATGTGCCCGCTTCTACACTTGCTCTATGCAATGTTGAATTCTACATTTTTTCAAATTGTTGTAGGTTGCATAATCAAAAAAAACTACGAAATAGACATTCATCTACCACAAAATAATAACTTTCAAACAATAAATAAAAACGTGTTTTCCGATCTTTTTTGTACAAAAAAATAGGGAATATGCCCTTTCTCAGAACATTGAGGGAGAACGCTGCTTTCAACTTCAGTTTAGTATTCTTCGCTAACTGTCAAGATAAATATCAAATTCGTGACATAACCTGTATAACTGAAGATTTATTTCAATGTATACAATATTCTTTGAATGAACCGATTGCTAGCTCTGGACCAAACAAAAGTATTTTTGAAACACCACTGGCTTGAATAGGCTCTGATAAGAATTCCATTTTACATCACTTCAAATGAAAATGTAAAATAAACAATCTCTTATATCCAGTCGCTGAGATACGAGAAGAAAAGTTCTGTTTTTTTATATTCGAAATTTTGAGAGTTCAAAAATGGTCAAAGCAAAGGTATACATATTTGAAAAACAATTTGACGGGTTTCCGAAACCGGGGGACTTGAAAATGATTGAGGAAGAGTTACCGCAAATTAAAGATGGAGGTAAGAAATCGATTTTTGATACTTTTTTCAGTGTTTGAAAATTTATCTGCAATTGTGATCGACTCATCATGCTAGGATTAGTGAACTTTGTGGTTATGACATATAGTAAATGTTCAACTTTGATTCAACTACTGGAAGTAGCGAGATACAAGAGGTCAGTGGCATAACCTGATTGCACAGTAGCGTAGCTAAGCATTTTAAACGAAATGTGTTCGTGGGTGATTTTCACTACCACCATTCTCCTTTCAGTAGTGGAGGATACTAACTCACTATGTACCTAATTGAAAATTATTCAAAAACTGCTTGTTCATTAGAACTTGAAAGACATTCAGGCTGAGCATAAAAAATATAGGGGGAAAATTCAGAAGGATTTCGAGCTTGGGACGATTTCAGAGAAGCACTGTCTAAAAATTCGAAATTAAATCACGATATACCATCTCCCTCGGAATGTTTATTCACTTTCATGAGCGTATTGCAGAAAACATGAAACTTTTTGGGAACATTGTAAAACGAATGTTTGGGAAAATATTGAACTTCAATACAAAAAACGAGGAAGTAGCATCCACTTAGGTATCAAATAAGTAACTTTCTGTCACGTGATAAAAAATATAGTGGTGCCAACCATCAAATCCTGAACACGTGTGCAAACAGAAAATAAATGCATATGGCTAAGCGACCAATAATAACAAAAAATGGAAATGAAGATTGAGCTTTTAACGAATAACTCCTATAACTAGAATAACTCAAAGACACTCCAACTAAATACGCAAGGGGAAATATAGTTGACATTTGATCTAAGCAGAGATTATCTAAAACTATCAAGAGTGCCCAAACTTTCCTCAATAATAAACCTGTCTTTGCTCGCGGTTATGAAGTAATAGCATTGTTTATAGATATAATAATAATAATATTTATTAATCCAATAAAGTCAGATACTAACATAGGATAAGTCACAAGTTTAGTACTTCGCCATTGGATAGAAGATAAAAACATTTCAGATACATGGGTACAGTTTGTAAAGTAACATCACAAAACAAAATTAACAAAATAATTGATGTATGTGGTTTACTCGAATTTACAGTTGAAATATTCACACAATTTGTAGAAGGGGTTCAGAATGAGAAGCTCTTTGAACTCATTCCTGAATGATTTGATTGTAAGCGATTTGAGTGAAAGTGGGATTTGGTTGTAGATTTTGATTCCCATAACAACGGGCCCCTGGCTGGTTGTTTGTAGGTTATGGTTTGGGATAATTTCCTGTATGTATGGCTATGTTGTTTATTGAATTTTGTATGTTTTTTGTCATGTATGAAGCAAGAAACTTCTAATATATACAAATTGACTACTGTTAAGATGCCTAGTTTCCTGAACAGTGGTTTACAAGGGTCCCGGTAGTTAGCTGACGTTAGGCATCGTGCTATTCTTTTTTGGGCTAGTGATACATTTTCGACAGATGGTGATGATCCCCATATTAGGATACCATATCTTAGTCGTGATTCTATTTCGCTGTAATAAATAGAATTGATCAAAGGATCAAGGAGATAATCTTTTAGACTTTTTATTAAAAATAATTTTTGGCTCTGCGCTGATGCTAATTTAGTGCAGTGTACTTGCCATTTCAGGTCATCTTCCAGGTAGAGACCTAGAAATTTCATCACCTTAGATTGTCTCAGACGCTCCGAGTTCAACCTTATATCATAATCATAGTTCATAAGTTTTTGACGTGGATGAAAGATACAATACAGAACGGTAGATCATCAGTATATAATATAAAGAGTATGGGGCCTAATATTGACCCCTGTGGTACCCCGATATTGATGATAGTTGTTTCAGATCTGATCATTTTATAATCATTATGACCACTATTAATTTCAACGTATTGTTTCCTATTCTTGAGGTATGATTCAAACCAGTTATATGGAATTCCATGAACTCCATACTTTTCCAATTTGTATATAGTTGGGATGGATAACACAGGTAGATGGCACTAGTGATTTCGTTTCCAAGACATGTCTTTTTTCTTTTTATTTTCTCACACACGTAAGCCTGAATCACACATTTTCTTGATTACTTATACATAATACCAAAAGATAGCAATCAATTGAGAAAAAATAGAAATTGAATTTTTTGTCGATGTCCTAGATCATCTATGTTCTGAAGATTATTTCAATGCCATTCATTTCCTTCATAAACTTCTATCATTGTTTTTAGAGATATATAGTTAGCCAACCTTATGGAAATATCATTGACATTGACTTTTTGACTTTGACATTGTGAAAACAAAAGACATTTTGCCAAATATTGTACAGATAAATTCAGGAGCAATAAATAATGTCGGTCCTGTAAAAAACGAATCATTTTGAGAATAACTGTTATTTACCTGAAAAGAATACAAAGCCAGATACTAAAGTGGTATTTCTGACAAACTAAAATCTCTAAGAAAACAGTAATGCCATTGTAGCTCTAGATGTTCCTCATCTATGACAAATAATAGAAAGCTAGTCGAATATCTTGGAAACATAAAATCGAACGTAATCGTTGCGAAGAAAAACCATTCGATGGAAGCTCAAGGCAGAGGCGTCATCAGAACCAAAAGTTACACACTAACTGAAGTATTGTACCGGATGTACCGGATTTAACCAGCAATCCACTATCTGTACACGCAATTATTGAACAAGGAGGAAAAATTACGTTTTCCAAGAATAATCAGCTAGTTTTGGAAGGAAGTGCACAAAATAATGGATCGCATGTAGTAAATCTTGAACAAACACAAGAAAACACTTTTTTGATGAGAAATGAAATTGGCACCCCAAGATAGGACATCTTAGTGAAAGTAACATAAGAAAATTGACTAATATCGCAGCAGGATTGAATAAATATCAGAAATAAGGTGTGACAATGCAGGTGAATATGTGAATAGTGAACTTAAGAATTGGTGTAAAAACAGAGGAATCATATTGGTTCGTAGTATAACTTACCTCATACTCCCTAATTGAATGGAAAATATGAAAGATCAAACCGAACACTGATGGACAAAGTGCGAGCAGCGTTCACTTCCGCATATCTCTTGAACACAAAGAAGTCTATATCAATTCATGAGCGCGACTCCCGTAGAGCGGTGGACTGGTCGAAATCCTTATTTGTCACGGTTACAAATTTTTGGAAGTGAATAATGTTGAGAATACAATGTTACCTTTCATATATTGTACTCTGTATGTTGTGGTTGTCATGTTTTCTGTGTAATAAAAAATATATCAACTTCTTGCCGTTGTCAATTCCGTCTGAAAAGATTTCTTCAAGTTTGAGCCAGTTTCAACAGGTTATGGGCCCAGATCGTCGCTAACCGCCTGGAGGAATCAACTGAAGTTGTTATCAAAGTTGTAAGCCCGAATTTAACAGTTATTCAGGGAGAAATTCGTAGAGCTGTCAGAAAGACTATCGAAGTGTCAAAAAAATATCAGAAGTCACAAATATGGATAAGTTTCCCAAATTTGAGAAACATCATGGTATTTCTAACTTCCACTCGTGGAAAACCATGGTTTTTGCATACATGGATGTTTACAACCTCTTTAAAATAGCAACAGGCGAAGAGAAAGACCCAGCAAGAAATGGACTCCAAGTAGAACCATCTGATGCTAAGTATTCGGAGAAAATGAAAGAATTTCAAGTGGAATGTGAAGACTGGCGCTATCGACATTCATTAGCTAGAGCGTTTTTATTATTCAATGTAGACTCAGCCATCGCCCCTCAAATAACTTGCTTCACAGAAGCTAACGAAATGTGGAAGAAACTGAACGATCTGTTCAATAAAAGAAATGAATATTCTCTGCATGCCCTAGTGAAATCAGTCGTAGGAATCAAATGTGAAACCAAGCATAGTTTAGCAGACCATATAGCTAAATATAATGAGCTTTGGGCGAGATTAATTGAACGCACAGCGAAAACTCCATCTGAGAAAAATGACTCCCTTGAAGCTGCTCTACGTCCCTTAGCTAATTCAGCAAAAGCAAAAGGTTCATTATTCTTAACCACCCTACCGGATGAAATGGATAATATAGTTGATAACCTCAAAACCAAAGATAATCTGACCTATGACGATGTTTGTTCTCGGTTATTAGAACTATCAAGTACCACATCTATATCACAAGATAATACTGCTTTCATGGTGAAGAAAGAGAAGAAACAAATTATCAGAGAATGTCAATACTGCAAGGATAATAACAGGTGGTACAAGGGACATACTATTCAAAATTGTAGAAACAAAAAACGTTACGACGAGAAAGTCCACGTAGTCCACAGCGATGATTCTGACGAGGTTGCATATCCTGCATCATTTGCGAACAATGCATCGTCCAAATGGATTTTTGATACTGGAGCGACTTCCCATATGACTGGAAATATTCATGTCTTTGACGATATTCATCCTCATAAAGGTTCCATCAGACTTGGAAATAATGAAAAAATTGAAGCAACACACATTGGTCATGTTAAGCTGAAAGCTGTTTTGCCGCATGGTTCCACTATAAATGTTACACTTCACGATGTTATTTATGCTCCCAAACTTAAATGTTCCCTTATATCATGGGAAACATTGAAATCCAAAGGAATAACCATGAAAGGTGGAGAAGATATAACCCTATGGAAAAAAGACAGAATGGTTGGCTGGATAGTTTCGAAAAATAAAGAAAATGTTTTCCAAGAGGACAATGAACCGGCTACAAATAATATTAGTATTTCGACCTGGCATAGACGATTAGGACATGCTCCCATCAGGTCCTTTTCTGATATAAAAAACTCTGTAGCAGACCCTAATGTATTACCCAAACAAACCTTCGAAATAGAGTGTTCGGCATGTCGAAAATCAAAGATGACTCGAAAAATCAACAAAAAGGAAGGTAATCCATGTTTTAAGCTTTTGGAAAAGATTCATTCCGATGTTGCTGGACCTTTTCCAATCAAATCATTAGGGGGAAAGAACTACTACGTTTCATTCATTGACGAATTTTCAAGATATGCAGAGGTGAAATTCATTTCCAAGAAAAGTGAAGTAGAAGAAGCTACTAAAGAGTTTATAAGGAGAATTGAGCGCCAAACAGAAAGAAAAGTTAAAATATTCAAGTCCGATAACGGAGGCGAATATTCATCGAATTCATTGAAGTCTTTTTTCGCAGATACGGGAATTAAAACTGAAAATTCCATTTCAAGAGTCCATGAAACAAATGGCCTCAGCAGAACGTTTTAATAGAACTATAACAACGATAGCTAGAACAAGTCTCATTGACTCTGGACTTCCCGAAATATTGTGGGCTGAAGCTGTGGCGCATGCAGTATATACAAAAAATCATTTACCTCACTCTTTCACAAATAAAACTCCGATCGAGTTGTTTCTTGGTAAAAAACCATCAATTAATCATCTTAAAGGATTCGGGGAGAGAGCTTATACTTATATTTCCGAAGAAATTCGAGTGAAGGGTAGAAAGTTTGATGAAAGAGCCTCAGAAGCATTTTTAGTCGGATATGGTGAGAAAATCGGATGGTATCGATTTTGGACAGGAAAGAAAGTTACAATTTCAAGGGATTATGTCTTCATTTTTGATGATATGTTCCATATCACTCCAATGGATAAAACTGAAGAACTTCAGATACAGTCTATTCAAAATGAACCATTCAACAACCGAAATAAAAATGATGACATTTCTGAAGAAGACAGGAGTTATATTCCAAAATGTTCAACAAATGAAATATACGATGAAATACAGCCTGTAGCTAGTAGTTCAGAAGAAAATCATTTCAATATTCGACGTAGTACTCGAAAATGTAACCCACCACTACGTTATGAACAAGAATTCTGCAATTTTGCTATAAATGAACCATCAACTTTTGAAGAAGCAGTGTCTGGTCCAGAAGAAAGAGAATGGAGACTAGCAATTACTGAAGAACTGGAATCAATGAAGAAAAATGGAGTTTGGGACATTGTTGAATCAGTAAACGATCAAAGAGTCATTGGATGTCGATGGGTTTTCAAGAAAAAAATGTCCGAAAAGGGAGAAATTTGTAAATATAAAGCCAGACTTGTTGCCCAGGGATTCAGTCAAATTCCAGGAGTTGACTTTGAAGAGACTTTCTCTCCTGTGGTGCGATACGAAACGATTCGACTACTTCTATCTCATGCTGTACATAGAAAAATGGTAGTAAGGCAACTGGACATAAAAACAGCGTTCTTGAATGGGGATATTGACGTTGAGGTTTACATGAAAATACCGAAAGGGGTTGATGAACAACCAGGGAGAGTTTGTCGATTGAAGAAAAGTATTTATGGATTGAAGCAGTCACCTCGTCAATGGAATCAGAAATTGATTACAGTTCTGAACAAAATCAATCTTCAACAGTCCACTGCAGATCCTTGCTTATTTTCCTCTCCTGATAAGCAACAGCTTGTAGCAGTTTATGTGGATGACCTCCTACTTCTTGCTACATCAAATGAGAAAATAAAAACTGTTGAAAATATTTTGGTTCAACATTTCGAAGTAACTTTTCTCGGAATACCAAAATTTCTTCTTTCTCTCCAAATCACTTGGCAGAATAATTATTTGACTTTATCGCAGGAGCAGTACATTCATAAATTGCTGGATAAATATAATTTTTTGGATTGTAAACCTGCCTCAACCCCTATGGATTGTGGAACACAGTTGCGAAAATCACAAGAAGGAGACTCAAGAACTGACAAAGAATTATACCAGTCGAAAATTGGTAGTCTTCTTTATCTAGCTATGGGAACACGGCCCGATATTTCTTACTCCGTCAATGTCTTGTCGCAATTTTCTGTCGATCCATCAAATATTCATAACAATGCAGTAAAGCATCTTTTTCGTTACTTGAAGGGAACAATAAAGAAAAAACAAGTATATAATTCAGAACCTTCACCTTCACTAATTTTGTACAGTGATGCCTCATTTGCGAATTCGTTGGATGATAGAAGATCATATAGTGGATATGTTGCATTTTACGGTGGATGTGTTGTTTGTTGGTCCACTAAAAAGCAACAAAGTGTAGCAGTTTCTACCACAGAAGCTGAATACATGCCTTTGTCTATCACCTGTAGACAAGCTATGTGGATGTCGCAGTTATTAAGTGATATGGATCAACACTTGACACCATTACTTTATTGTGATAACCAGTCGACTATACATCTCTCTGAAAATCCTGTGCTACACCAGAGAAGCAAACACATTGATATTCATTATCATTATACTAGAGAGAGAATTTTGAATGGAAATGTGAATATTGCATACATTCCATCCAAGGAAAATTATGCTGATTTGTTTACGAAACCCCTAGGAAGAGAACTTTTCAATCATCTTTCTTTCAAATTCATGAAGAGTTCACATTGAGGAAGAGTGTTATTTTTCAATCGTCTCCCTTTAAGATTCATGAAGAGTTCACATTGAGGAAGAGTGTTGAGAATACAATGTTACCTTTCACATATTGTACTCTGTATGTTGTGGTTGTCATGTTTTCTGTGTAATAAAAAATATATCAACTTCTTGCCGTTGTCAATTCCGTCTGAAAAGATTTCTTCAAGTTTGAGCCAGTTTCAACTAAAGTTTTGGGATACCCCAAAAAACTGGACAGCCCTAGCAAAGTGTACACCTTTATTGGCAATGGTTTTAATGGCTTTCAGCTGTGGGATTCAGAAAAACATCAAATAATCACTCGTAGAGATGTTGTATTCAGAGACAAAAAAAATCACTTATGCTTTGACTGATAAATAATGTCATCATGAAAATATGTCAGAAATGTATGTTATTAGTCTAAGAGCCCGCGACCGCCAGACCTTCGTTATTTTATAGAAGCTGAAAGTTTCTTTGCGCATGTCCCCATTATAGGTAAGGGTAAGAGCAATCACCGACTATGGAGTTTGGATCTTGGTTACTTGGGCAGGAAACAGGCAGCAAGGATTATCTTCCAATTCATGTGTTTTCTTACATATTTCTTACAGATGTCGTAGTTAGAAGCGCACATTTTCTTTATTACTTATGCATAATGCCATAAGATAGGAATCAATTCAGAAACAGACGTGGAATATTCCATCAACATCGTAGATCATTCATACTTTTAGGGGTATTTTCAGGCTCAAACTTTTATTTTCCGTATAAACTTCCATTTTAAACACTGCCTTGGAGCTTCATCAGCTTTCTGTTAACATTTCAGTCAGACCATTGTGTCAAACTGACAAATAGTTATCTGCACCTACTTTAACATTCAGAGAAGATAACTTTGTCTTGTCTCACATTGTCAAATAAAAGGAAATATCGAAATCATAGGGTAGATGGCGTCACAAATACGCTTCAAATACTGTCAAAAGTAAGTATAATCAAATTCAATAAAGTGTAAGGGTGTCTGGCAGGGGGTTGAAACTGTAGTAGATGCCTGGCAATGGATGGTGTGATTTCTAATATCGTCCCAAAAAAATATGTAAAAATTGAGCTTCATTCTTTGACGAAAGTGAGGTACTATTTTATACACCTTTGCTACTTGGTATCTGATCAAGTAACCATCATCCAGATCTCATAGTCACTGATCGTTCTCACCTGTGTTGAGATGCGCAGAGAAACTTTCAGATTTTATAAAATAACGAAGTTCTGACGGTCGCGGGCTCTTGCTCTATATTGAAAACCACGGTGATGAGAATAGTTCATACAATATCGTACAGGATGCTGGAAATTTAGGAAATGAACTGGCTGATAACCAAATCATCTTCTGAACAATCTGTTCAGGTCAGTTTAAACTACCTTAATAGTAGGAATCTGGTTTGACGATCAAAATGAAGATGAAAGTTTATATGAATTAGGGAGAAATGAAATGAGCAATAAGGCAACTGGTTCAGGAGAAGAAAACGCAGTAGACCAAAGAAATATAAAGAATATGTTGTTAACGTATCATGAAGCAAATCGTTCTCCTGACAGTTATATGTGGAAGGCTGCTATAGAAGGAGAGAAAGAATCATTAAGTAAAAATGATATATGGACATACGTTTAAAAAACAGGTGTTCAAGGGGAGAGAGTATTATCCAGTTTTTGGGTATTCAAAATCAAAGATGATGGAAGGTGTAGAGCGAAGTTAGTCACAGAGGATGTGAACAGGAGTACGCGTTGATTTCTCTGAGACAGCCCAGTAGTAAACAGCTGTTCGCTGAGAATTTTATTCGCTCTTCTTGCTACTAGTAACCCAGTTATAAAAAACTTCGACAACAGGATAGCCTTCTTATATAGACAACTGGACGAGAAAATTTCGATTCAAATTCCAGAAGGATTCGACAAAGAACGTTACGTTTGTTCGCTGAACAAATCTTTATACGGCTTGCAACAAGTTCTTCTCAAATGGAATTCACGATAGGCTGCTACTAGCGAACGCTACGAGCGGGAAATGAATACCGTTCTCCATGATTTGAGCTCAGAATTCAGAATGAAAACCAAATTCTTTCTTTGAATCGAAATCGTATGAGATGAGCGATATATTGGCCTCAGTCATTGAAAATTTCAATATGAATCGAGCAAAATCTTCAACAATTCATATAAATGATATTAGTACTATCCGAACAAACGAACAAAATGAAACCCGTTTTCCGTACAGAGAAGCTTTTGTGAGTTTACGCATAAAACTCGACCAAATATAGCTTTCTCAGTTGGTTTTTCTAGCCGAAAAATTGAAATCCTCCCCCCACCACAGGAACTTTACAATTAAAAACAAATAATCAGGTACTTAATTCGATTTTCTGTTGATGCAAATCATAATGAATTGATTGAAGAAAAAGCAGCACCGGTGTTCCATTGAGCTTTAAATTTTATGATATCTGTTTATAGGGCAAATTTGTATATTCGACCCGATACGTGAATGCAATATTACGAAAAAGCAAAATTGTCTGCCTATTTTGTCAGTTACGATTCGAATTCTTCGCGAATCAGGAGATTGAATTTAAAAAAAAAATGTAAAAAATATTTTATACTTTCCCTTGGCGACGTTTCGGAAACTACTCTGCTTCTTTCTTCGTAGTTTTTTTGTGTTCTCAACCTACCACAATCTGAAAGAAATGAGAAAAAATTGGAATTCATACAAGTGCAGAAGGGTAGGTTTTTAGTCTACCCCGATAAGTTGCTGCGTTAATTGTAAAACAGTTCCTTCTAATGGAACACATTTCATTAGTCAACAACTTCTCGTATTTATTAAATTTGCCTCTCAATAAAATACAACAACTAATATTTATTGAAATACTCATCTTTGAAGTTTCGGGAACCAAATCCGTTTCCTTTTCCAAAATCTTTAACAAAATTTATTTATTTATGATTTTATTCTCTTTTAGATTCGTTTCCTTGTAAATGTCAAAAATTTGAGATTTGACATATGTTTTTCAAGAGGCGCGATCCATATCAACTGAAATGTTTGAGATGCAAGCATGACATCATAATAAAAGCAGACTCCTTCAACTTTCATCTCCTGCTATTGCTCTCTCTCTCTTGCTTTAATTTGAATGTCATTCCATTCTACTGTATTTGAATGTTGCCGATCAGTTTTATCATTTCAGATAATCGAGGGACAAGAAGTATAATGTTTGTTACAGGATGTGTAGTTTGAGCAAGTTGTGGAGAACCTAAAATACTACCAAGAAAGAATCCATCTACAACAAAATAATGATATTCAAAAGTTCTGTACTTCCGTTTTCAAGCCATTACCAAAAATTATTTTGAAGATATCAGTTTTGTGTGTTGTGTCAAAATGTGACACTGGCGCGAGTGAGTCATCAATAGTTCTACCAAGTGTTGATTTTGAACAACTTACTTCAAACTGAATCTTCCCAGTCAACCTTTTTCTATAGAAGAGGCGTCCAACATTGATCTATATTCAATGAGCAAGTAGCTATGTGTGTGTGTTCGGATAGGTTTCCGCGTCAGTTGTATGTAGTTGAGTTCGGGTTGAACCGAAAATAAAATGCATTTATATGTTCTAGTTTCACATCCTGAAAAAATTTCCACCATTTTTTCACTATTGGACGTTTCTTTTTTCATTTTCGTGACAAAGGAGATGGGGGTTTGAAATATTATCGTCCAAAATGGATTTATGTGTTCAAGTCTCACCACTGTACACCCTAACTTACAAGAATATTTGCCGACCTGACCTACAAGGTTTATTCTCAGTCAAAATGCAATTATATTGTTGAGTTGCTGACCTGCGAATTAGCTACCCCCGTATCAAGTTTTCTGTTTGTCTGGCCCTCGATCAGTCAACGCCTGTTTTTCAATGCAAGTGTTTCACATACATACCAATTCAAGAACATTACCACAACCCATTTAGGTTCATTGTCTGAAGTCACGTAAATGGTATACAGATGTGGAAAACGAATATCGGTTGTTGGGACTTCCCATCCAGAGTTGAGCTAGCCAGCAGTCACATTCATCCAGCTTAAAATTATGGATTTGGTCGCGATGGACTATCAAGTATGCGAGTGAACTAATCTATTTTCAATTATTCGAACCCGCAGACAACTGCCGGCTTCCTACTTATCAGTTGTTAGCGGAAAAAGTTATGGAGAATGTACGGTGGTTCAATTTAAAAGTCGGTAGTCCATTGCGACCAAAACCTCTTTTCAATCTGGCCAACTGTTTCCTCGTTCACACTGCATCATTTTTGCATGATTCGATAGTTATTTTTTCCATCGGTATAAGTAACTTTTGTTGATTTCGGTGCCAAAACAAACACCGATTGTGATTCAAAAATGACTCCTATATATTGATGATAATGTGAATAGTGTTGAATTGAAGTGTTTTCCTGGAATCATGAACTATGGTGCGAGATTGAGAAGAGTCAGTCTCATCCCCACATCTAGTATTGATTGAAATATTTATTTTGCTTCGAAAATTTTTTATGGGTCACTTGTGAAGTCCTTTTCGGTACCAACACGAGGTCCACTCTCAATTGAATTCTTTATTCCAATAATCAACCTCTATCATTTCATAGAAAAGGATTTATCATAACTCCCGAAAGTTGATACAAAAGGACGGAGGTGACAAAAATAAAAAGCCGTTGATTTTTTTTTCAGAATTCCTGGTGGAAGCAGTATATCTCAGTGTTGATCCATACATGAGAGCAAAAGCTCAGTTTTTGAAATTGGGGGAACCGTTCTTTGGGATGCAGGTTGCCAAGTAAGAAACATGTTTTAAAATTGATTTTGTAGTTGGTTGAAAGTCACGGGAGGTCACTCAATAAGAGGAAAAGTAGTTCAGTTCGATTTCATCGTTCTTGTAGCTAACATGTTAATTCATGAAGACTTCAAGTATACTATCGGTCATTTCAGTCAGTAATTGTATCTTATTTACAACATATCAGGCAGTTTTCGTTGATCTATTTTGGGGAATATCTTTTTCTAACAAGAAGTTTCCAAGGGGCAAGACTGTAGAGGATGTTCACATCCCAGAATCAATTAATACTGATTCAAATTAACTTGGAGCTCCCCATATTTTCACGGAAGAAATGTATAACGCCACTCTGATAACATAACGAAGAAGTGGTGAAGCTGAGCGTCACGTAGGTGACAAAGATCAAGTAGTCGAAACCACACGATGTGTGACGTACTACATAAGATATTACGTGGGCAGTACATTAGTATATTCATACGCAAATGAATACATGGGGATCCTAAAATTCCGGGTTGGTTGGTCGAGAGATTGACTGTTCTCAGTCTAAGAACATAGATGCTTGTCAAAAGCAAAGAATTACACTTCGAGGAGATATTTGGATGCACCCCGTCAAGTCGTTCTGCAATTTGAATATCATCGCACAATCTCATGATGAGATCAAATATATTGTAATGCACCATCGAATCAATATGTGAGTTTGGACTTTAAACGGACCAAACTGAGAATGCTTGTTTTTTAGGGTGATTCCTTTGGCCCTTTTTCTTTCCAAAACTTTCGATTGCTCCTATTCGCCGTGCACTTAAAAAAGCAGTGCATTCAATTGCAGCATCTGCAGAGACTGGGAATTCTGAAAGAGTGCAATAAAATCGAGGTAGAAATATATCAACAAATCTTTGTCTCACGAAAAAACGATGTGATGTGATGTCGATGCAAACAAATACATTTGCGAAATCACTCACAACTAAACAACTAAAGTATATCAAAATGGTGTCACTTCGTCACTTCTCATCACATCTCGGCGTTAAATCAAAAGATGGTGAGACTTTCTGAGACGTTCGTTCCTTGGCTATACCTCGAATCCGGAATCACTCATGAAGAGAAAGACTTATGAGGTGATATCATCTATGTAATAAAACCGTGCTGACTGAGCTGTAAGTCATTAAAAATTTGGTTCTCCTTTACACGGTACACAAGATCCAAGATCATAACGGTGTGTAATATTCGATTTCAATGTAACTGACCCGTATAGCAGAAAATCTACTCGAATATCACACAGAGTGTAGTTGTTATGTATCTGTAGATGAGCCACTATATGTATGTCCAAGAATCTGAATGATGGAGCTGAGTAAAGCTAGGGCCATATGTTCAACGTGTTTGCAGCTGAACCTGGTGAATACATCTGAAATCAGTTCGTAGCGGGACAGCTTAGAAGAACAGTTTAAAATTGTTACACAGTTGTGATATCTGGAGAGGTCGAGAAGTACTCTCTAACTAATCGGAGCTGTTTTATAATCGAAAATAACACTGTTTGGAAATCTAAGAAAAATTTGTTTTAAGTTTCCGCTTTCGGCTTCATCGCGATTTAACACAATTCAGAAAATAAAGCCTCAAGTTCGATACGAGTCATTAGAGTTATGTCCAAAAAATATTTTGAGAAAGAAGTACAGCGTTGGTTGTTGTGTCGGATATACATCATTCATATGATTTCCTATCCTAGCTCCCACCCTTATACATTCCGCGAGTGATTTTTATTCACGAGAAAAAGGAGGAAAATTAGTTTGTCCAAAAATATGGTCGATTCTTCAGCCACAACTGAGCTATCTTATAACTAACTAAAATTAAGTATTCGAGAAAGTGATCAAATTTTCAGCAAACACTCTGTTGATATGTACATATCATTCACAGACGTTTAATTATTTCACAAAAAAAAGTGTCTATCTAAAACAGCCTATGTGTCGCGACGGGCGCAGAATCACCCTTTCTTACCCAATATGTATACCCAGCTCAATTTGTCATGTGTAGCACCCGAAACTTGAATCAAGCAGATACCATTCAGGATATGTCTACACGAGTAGAGAGTACTATGAAAAAAATGCCATTCATAGGTTTAACAATTCACTATGAAAACCAGTCAAGTATTTTATTATTCCATATTCATTTACGCAACAGACATGAACCAAACCAACTTAATTTTTCTGGCTGGTTGAGATTGGTAAACTCTCATGCCATAATTTCCAGTGAGTGTGTGATATATCTTACCAGATTTTCCAGATTTTTAAAGCTCCATGAATACCTTGTTTAGTCACGTTTTGCAGAGTTTTTTGTTTTAAGTGATCTACGCACAAAAGATTCGGAGTTAATCGGAAGATATCAGAAAAATCGTAATTGTAAGATTAATCAATATATTTCTTCACCATACTCGTATGACCATACTGTTTGGAATTATTAATAAACCTGTCGTTTCTTAGGATATGTGAAAGCAAACATGTGGAGTTTCCAAGAGGCAAATATGTTCTAGGGTTTTTTGGATGGAGAACCCATACAATTTCAGATGGAACCCACCCAGAAAAAGATAAACGACCAACTCTTATTCCAGATGACTTAGATGATTTACCGTTGTCATTATCATTAGGTGTTTTAGGAAGACCGGGGTAAATCATTTTCTTAGAGAAGTACCGTTCTATGTTGAACTTCAAACTTCAATTTTTTTCTTCAGCAATTCTGCTTATTTCGGTTTCCTCGAGATTTGTGAACCTAAAGAAGGAGAAACCGTGGTTGTATCAGGAGCAGCTGGAGCAGTTGGAAGTATTGTTGGACAAATAGCCAAAATAAAAGGATGTAAAGTAATTGGGATCGCTGGGTCAGACGAAAAATGTAAATGGATAAAGGAGGAGTTGGGCTTCGACCATGCTATCAATTATAAAACTGAAGATATCGATTCAGCTCTGAAAAATCTTTCTCCTGAAGGAGTTGACTGTTATTTTGATAATGTGAGTTTCATCCTAATTCGCTAAAAAAAAAATACTGATTTCGGTCAGAATGGTTTACTCTCAATAGGGACTTGATTGATATTGCATTTGATGAGTTGCGTAATGATTTACGTGAAAATTGAGTGTTAATATTATAGCGACACCTGATTTTGTAAAAAATAATCAGTTGAAATTTTAGGAGCTCTTATATCTCAGTTCACTATCTGCATCTCTATCGCAAAGTAGTTCTGTATGAACTTTATATGACATGAACAAGAAAGATTAACGTCACACGTTACTTCAACCCTCTTCAGTTGATTTCGAATTTCAAACATTCATATCTCAATTTAAGAATCAAGCGCCGAATTGCATGAATTGGGATCGAGGTTCCAAACGACATATATACATTCATTTTTGGTGTAAAAAGTATCAAGCGCCTACTGGATTTTTTGGGGCATCCATTGAGTAATGATTTGAGCGACTGGGGAAAAAATCAGTTTCCTGTTATATAAAAAGATCCAACTTCAAGATACCGTTTATAGAAAATGATCAGAGTCAATTTGTTTTTTTTTTATTTCAGGACAATTTTGTTTTGGATAGTAGTTAGTAGTGGTTTTTGTGATTTTTTCTTTCTATTTGGAACAAAAATGAGTAAAAGAGCTGAATTAGTTCTTGATATTGCTTGGCGATTTATGGGGAACACCCAGGCTCACAAATAAGGAGTCGAAAAGAAGTTTTCAGTTCTATAAAAAAAACATTTTATAAACATTTCAATTTGTCGCAAGAACCCCAAATGTCGTCATAAATGTGTCATGTATTATTCACAAGTGACAATGCGCAAGATCTGATTCAACAGCTAGTTCCGGAAGAACAATATGATCAGCACTGTTTGAATGTCATTATTTTGTGGTGTATGCATTCTTTCTTCGTCGTTTTTTTGGGTTCTTATACTATCACAATCTAAAAAAATAAAATTCAATTATTGGGATCTATATGAGTGTGTTGATTTCAATATTAATTCTTATTTTTTCAAATTAGGATAGGTTAAGAAACCAAAAAACTGCGAAGAAAAATATGACCAGCATCTTGAAGAGACGCAGCTTGCTCGAGTTGAGGTGAGCAAAGATTTCAAAGAAGCAATTATTGACTGAACTACCAACAAATATTGTCTAATACAAATGACAATTAAGTATTTTTAACGAGGGTATTCATTCAGACTCAACAAATACTCGATATTTTTTTATGGAAAGAGTAGCAGGTCGTTACTGATATTTTGAAAGTTATTCGAGCCACCCCAGCAAATCACTTTCATAAAACAACTCGAAACAGCAGTTTCATTGAAAGCACGATTCACTTTCGAATTTTACAAAAAAATACTTGGCAAAGGCGCATTGTGGCAGAAAAAAAGATAGCGCTGTGTGGGGAACTATGGCTGTTATAAAAAGTTCAATTTAAAAAATTATCATTTGCTCTCACGGAGAAATGCAACCCCCTGTACATCTGGAACTGATTTCAAAATGTGGCCATTGTGATATCATGTAACTTTTATCTAAAACTTTTTTTCGTATCTTTTTTTGCATTATCCATACCTATATATAAATGAGAGTCTTTTTGAATAATTTGTCAAATACAAAACAGAGTGCCTAATAAATGCGTGCAAATTATGTTTTTTCGAATTCAATAACATATTATGTTTTGCATATTCGGGTTCCTTCCGAAGAGGAATATAGGGTTGTGGTAGTATACAGAGTTATTCTGAAGTTATGTTGTAAACAATACGGCTTCTTGCTCTCACGGAGAAATGCAACCCCCTGTACATCTGGAACTGATTTCAAAATGTGGCCATTGTGATATCATGTAACTTTTATCTAAAACTTTTTTTCGTATCTTTTTTTTGCATTATCCATACCTATATATAAATGTGAGTCTTTTTGAATAATTTGGCAAATACAAAACAGAGTGCCTAATAAATGCGTGCAAATTATGTTTTTTCAAATTCAATGACATATTATGTTTTGCATATTCGGGTTCCTTCCAAAGAGGAATATAGGGTTGTGGTAGTATACTACAGAGTTATTCTGAAGTTATGTTGTAAACAATACGAAAAAAATGGTCATATTCAATAGTACCTATTTTCCAGAAACAAACAGATGAACAGTTAATTTTGTCATTATCGTATTTTAAGGAGATTGTTGAATGGTAATCGGTCGGGCTTCTATATTATTAACTCCTATGAAACCTGTTGCTGAGAACGAAAGGATAAAAATACAAATCAAGTAAGGAAATCAAATCCAAACAAAAGGTTGAAATGGATTTTTTGGTCAATAATAGACTTAAGGTTTGATTAATTGAAGAAAATAATGTTTTTAAAAAAATCCTACGTGAGAGTACTTTTAGAGAGGATCAAGAGGATAGTAGGGAAGTCAACGTCATAGTCTGTTTTGCGATCAGGAAACACAATACGCAGCCAGCTCACGAAAATTCGACCACCGAATAAAAACATCGAAACCAACAACTGCGTTTACCGGATACCATGCGAGTGCGGCAAACCAAAATACCATTGGAAGTGAGAATAGGCGAACACAAGAAAAACACAACGTGGAGAAACAACGAAATCAGTAATGGCGGAACATGTTTGGACAAACCATTACAGCATTGAATGGTCTGTACCCGAGGTCATACACAAGGAGTAGCACTGGTTCAAGGGGTAATTCAAGGAGGCCGCCAACATCCTCAACAATGACGCATTCAGTCACCCCAGCATGGAGATCCGGAATGTGTGGAGACCGCTTATCCAAGGCATGGACCGACTTCGGCTCGATGAGGGAGAATCTCGCGCCACTTCATCCATTTCTTGCTGAAAATCGATCAACGCACTTCTAGTATTAGCACCCGTGCGCCTCATTGTTAGTACCGCCCCTTCCTTCACCATGAGGAAATCGAGGCTTTATAACCGCCTAAGGTGGCTATATACTGGTGTGTTTACTCCATATAAGAGTTTGTCAGCAAATCAGACGACCGATATGGCCAACTTGATCAAAAAATTGATGATGTAGGCGTAGTAGTACTGCAAAAAATCCGCCAGGTACCGGCATTCTTGCAGTGGAGATGACAGTCCTGTGTTGCCAAGTGGCCATGTCGTTGCGAATTCTGGTCCAGATCAGTAAAAACACAATGCAAATTCATTCCAACTGAAAATTATTTTCAAACTACAGGAATAAATAACGCATAAAGTTAAACACAAATTTGGCGCGTTTTGGTGTTTTCAATAACCTCACATACCCAGTCCCGATAAATTCTCTATCCTTTTACAAAAACAGAATTGGCAACAGCGTGTTCCATGGATCGAGTGATCACGAAAATTAATAGAAATTTTTGATAACCAGCGCTCCCTCATGGCCACTGATGAACTACCACGCCTTGTCCACAGGTTTGTCTGAAACAATATCGCAACATTAGAAACACCAGTATATAGACATCTTATAACTGCCCATACCTCGAAATATTGTCAGTCATCACCCGATTGCGGATAACAGCAATCGAAACGTCGTTAGTAAACTCAACTCGAAACTTGGTTTCAACATTTATTCATACTATTTCATTCATTTCTTTATTTGAATTATTTAACTAATATTTCACATTTAATATCTCGATTTTCTTGTCACAATATTATATCATTTATTTCTTTATTTAAATTTTTTTTACTAATATTTCATATTCGATTCCTCGCTTTTTTTGTAACATTTTTTTTTGTGATCGATCAAGCCTTAATTCCATTATTGATCAAAAAATCCATTTCAACCTTTTGTTTGGACTTGATTTCCTTACTCGATTTGTATTTTTGACCTTTTGTTCTCAGCAACAGGTTTCAATGGAAGTCCAAACCATTATCATTCAAAAAAAAAAATTTCTACACCCTGTATCACCGAAACGAAGCAATTCCAGACACAAGTTGATATAGACTTTTTTTTCTTAAAATTGTCTCAGGAATAGGTCACTTGAATATTTCAACGTACTTATGTTACACCCTGTATAAACCTTCTATTTACTACCAATCCGAAAAAAATTCTCTAACGTGCCGTAGTTTCGTTAACAGATATCCCGATTAATCAACACTGAACAGAGACACAATAAACAGAATAATACGTAGTCTGAACAATCTCGGTTGGTTCAAAAAACCAATTAAGAACAGAAAGCCAGTAGGGGGCACAGCCCAGCTTTTCAGGTTGACTGACAGTCATTCGATATCTGAAGTTGAGCAGCGCCGAGCGTGGTTAGTACTTGAATGGGTGACCTCATGCAGTGAAAGACCGCGTCGAATGCCCATACAACTGCAGCAAAACAGCATAGCATATCTCACAGGCAATATATCAATGAACAGAAGATGTATCGAGGATATGATGTCCTTCGGAGGGGACGCAAAGCCGGCGGTCCCGAGTCCATGGATGTTGGGCTCGTAAAAGATCCCACCGGCGTCGGTGATTGGTTTTGGTAGCGAAAATAAAAAAAAACAGTTGAAGTTCCAAACACAGTTATTACGGGTTTAGCATTTTTCACGCTTTTCGCGATGCAGGAGTGAGACATCCGAGGATATCTTTCAAAAGTTCACATAGAATTTTGTCAAATCACAAGTGTCAAATATCACCTGATACTCTTCTTGAAAGAAGAAGATATGTGAGGCGTTCGAAATTTTGTAAACTGTTTTGGTAAGAATTCAAGAAGATTCCTGGGAAGTGGTGACGTAGCAAAATTTACAAAAAACGGTATTATCAGCAGGCACAATAGTCATTACTGGTCACAAGAAAATTTATTTGTGATCATGGAAAGTCATTTTCGGGATTCATGTTCCTTCAATATTTACTGTGCAATAAAGAAAAATAAGAGTTTACTCATTTCAACTTTATGAGGAAAACTTATCGGGTGCAAAATACATAGACATTTTAGAAAATATAAATAAGCCTGAAATGAAAAACCTACCACTGAGTGATTTGAACTTGTCATTATACCAACAAGACGGTGCTTCCCCACATGGTACGAATAATGTTTATTTGAAACTAAACGAGATATTTGAGGAGCACATCTTGTCCACCTCGGTCATCCGATCTACCCCTCTAGATTTTTTCCTATGGAAATATTTCAAGAACATAGTATATAAGGATCCCATAACTACAATTAAATCGAACGACTGAGGAGGGCAATTAAAAACATGTCTACAGAATCCATTGAAAAAGCTGCAAATAGTTATGAGAATAGAAAAATGTTCAGGGGTGGAAGATCTTGTTTACGAAAACTCAACGAAAAGCTGACTGCATTCACTCTTTGTTCTCATAACTAAATTTGTTCCGAGATTGAACTGATTTCAATTTTGAAAGAAGTTTCATCTGGAGTTAAATGAGACTTGTCACCGAAATTATTTTCGAATCATTCAATATTGTTACTACCAGACATCTGAATTGACGGACTCAAATGTTTTATGAAAATAGCGCATTCTTACACTTACAAAATTTATATATTTGATACATTTGGCGCCAAACTTACCTTCTCCCAGACAAACTGTCAGCAAGAATATTTCCCTCATATATAAAATGTCCCATAAGAGCAATGCAATTATCGAAAACTTACAGCGGTAATTGCATTGTATCAAGTCACCATAACAACGTTTGAAACCGTATCGCTAGACGTCAGTAAACAACACAAATAAATGTCAGATAGACTTTAAAATTAGAAAAACATTTTGCGTTTAGGTGAGTACTCCATACAATCTATAGAGGAAAGTATAAATGAACAAAAAATAACATTTCCTTGAGAATTTTTTTATTCGTGAAATATTCCAATGAATTACATTCGTGCATAAAAATGACCAGATAATTTTGCATTCAAGCGTGATATCTTATACAAATTGCATTCGGTTATTTTCATATTTTTTTTTGACTTTCGCCAAAATATGAAAATAAACTCTTGCAATTTTTAGATATCACGCTTTCTTGCAAAATTATCGGTAATTTTTATGCACTCGTTCAATTATAACCGAAAATATATCCCCTCCTTACCCAAATGAAATTGGTAACTATAATATCAGATGGTCGTGACTGAAGAAAATATATCAACCAGAAACATCTACTCAAGTTTCTTATGAAGATGTTTGAGGTAAAAATTATTATTTCCTGACACTTATAACTTTCGAACCATCTAAAACATATCCATAAAGAGTAATTCAATAATGAAATGATATATAGGGCGTTTCATTTGAAAAAATCTTTGAAAAAATCCGAGTTTTGATTCACCCTGTATTAAAAAAAGGTTCATATTGAAATCATAGCACGACAATGGAATAAACAACCTTAACAAAATACCATGATGACATAATTGACTCTTCAGTTGTTTGTTTCTTGAAAGAAGGTTCTGTTGAATAGGACACTTTTTTGTATTGTTCACAGCATAACTTCAGAATCATCCAGTATTCATCCACATATCTGTAGGCGGCATTACATTTATAGGATAATGTGTGTGATGCGTTAATTATTCTTTTTCTCCATCCAATTGCTGGAACTCATTCTAATAGATCCTATATTCAACCATCTATTAAGTATAGATCAAACTATACAAATAATATCAGTTTTTTCTTCTGAAGATGCTGACCTGATCGGGTTGAGTCTCTAATAAAGAGGTTCACATTCACCCAAAAATTCCAATCTTTCGTCAATAATAATTAACGAAAACCATCACCAGTTAAGGACATAATACCTTGAAAACATGTGAAATGCTTTGAATTGTCAGTAATATTTTCAACAACAGATTTTCATTATCATCTTAATGAGAAATATATGTTATCAAATGCCAATTCATTTTTGAATACTATTTCTTTGGGTTTGCAATTTTTGGTGTTTTTTCTTTTCAGGTGGGTGGTGAGATAAGTAGTTCCGTCATACATAATTTGAGGAAATTTGGAAAGGTATCAATCTGTGGTGCAATCTCCTGTTATAATGGTACTTCGAAAGGTATGTAAAAACTGAAGAAACAAAGGAATACGAATATGAAGAAAAAGAAGTCTAGGTTTCGAGAGAGATATCTCAGCAGATGGTTCTTCAAAATGGGAAAGTGCTTCACATAAATATTCGTTATCATTAGATATCTGAACATAATATTGCAGGAATATGTTACCGGACAGTGGCGGCGAAAATTCGGTTCGGAATGAAATTAGCATTTCCATTTTGATATTGAACTTTATTCAGACTGGCAATAATGAAATAAATTTAAATATTCCTTCCACTTCCAGATCAGTAGGACCCACAATACAAATATGAATTATAATATTTATAGTTCTTCATCATCTAGCAAGTGTAGAAAAAATAGCTTATGGAACTCTCATATAATGGTATTATTAGACTTGCATAAACCATACGAAGCTCATCTTCGGCTCGTTTCGTATCCCGGATAATGCTCGTGTATTAATAACCATAATTACATGATCGTTGCATAATATACAATTATTTAAGTTTCACGATATTTGTGAAGAGATGTCTGGATTCTCAGAAAATAAATAGATATCTGTTACTAAGTATATGTTGAATGTTTCCATCAAAAAAGAGATCATTAAAAGTCAGCACCATATAGCATTGTTCTTTGATAAAAGTTATTATTGAAATCCGACAAAAAATCAAGATATAAAGAAATATCCAAGTCACATCCACTTCAAATTTGTTATAGGGGAAAGGACTTTACGAACGCTCGAATTTATCAATTGGATCATATAATGTAGGTACCGAACTAATTTTGAAAACTTGTCTGGTGGTTTGGGGGGACATTTCAATCCTAGTTTGTGAATATATAATATCATCAGTAAACGAATATAGGATATATAGCTATTTATGTAATCAGATAGAGACCCCGTGAGTGGCTTGTTGAGTTACACAAAATGAAAAATTTCCTATCTTGGTATAAATAACTGTTTACTCACTAATATTTCAATATCAAAAATATTTTATAATGCTTCAATATTCAATACCTATTCGTTTTTATTTCAGTCAAATCTATCTATCGTCCTATTATCAGTAATGAACTTACACTCGAAGGATTCTCGGTTGCCAGATGGGTGGATAGATGGGATGAAGGAATCAAACAGATTATCATATGGATCAAGGAAGGAAAACTCAAATTCCAGGAAACAGTTACTGAAGGGTTCGAGAATATGTTTACTGCATTTACAGATATGCTCAGTGGGAAAAATAGTGGCAAAGCAATTGTCAAGAATGTAAATTCTGAGAGAATTTGAAAACATTTTGTTTATTCATTTCAAAATATTGTCTTCCAGTCTACTTCGTAAATATATTTTCTATACCCAAGTCTCATATCATATTAAAAAAGTAATATTTTGTAAATTATTTCGGCTATGCAATCTGCTCAATGTGATATATATTTTTCGAAGATATTGATCTTTTCGACTGAAATTGAAGAAAAACAAATATTGTTATAATCTCTCCTTGGGATCGTTGATTGAAACTCCAAACAACACTTCACCAAAATTCAATACAAATACTTAAACTGCTCCGCTAACTATCCAACGCTCTGTACTAAACGCTCTGATAAACTCTCTCTAATAGAAACTCTGCTTCGCGAATAAATTCTGCTCCACTTAGCTCTAATAACTAACTCTGCGCTGAATAAAAACTGTCTCTCTAAATAACTAACTCTCTGAATAAAAACTGTCTCCGCCACGATGTCCCGTTGCTTATATACCTGCGTACACCTATGGAGAATCTTCGAGAGAAGCCTCGATGATGTGCATGGAATTCTCCACGGCAATCAACAGTTCCTGGAAAATGACGTTCGCTACAACGCGACCCCTCATCTGCGTTTACGATCTCGTTAGGGCCGGCGCTAGGAGAATCGTATCAAGATTTAAGCAGAATGTTCGATACTTGATGGAAAGCCATATTGAAAAATACATACAATTCACTATAAATGGGGTTACAAAACCACGACACATATTATGCCATATAGCAGCTTCTTCAAGCAGAATATTCACGAATAATCACGTTCTATCGAACATCGATAATCTTTGGTAGCGATGAAATTGACAATTATAAAATTATCGAGCAATTGGATATGAATATCTATCGATTTGTCGATATATTTTTGTTGCGAATTTTCGAAAAACTAGTCTTTTTCATTTACCGTGGTAAAATGTATTGCCTTGCTACCTTAATTACAAAAACTCCAATGAAGTATGGACCATACAATTACTAATCGTCCTATATCATAGGCACGAATTCAGTGTGAACGCTACATCCACATATTTTCAAAATATAACTTTTAAATATCCGTTAAAATTATCTCAATCAATCATATTTTTTCCTAAAAATAACTAGATGTTAAAAAATAGAGTACCTATATATAACATTAACTCAACTACTACATCTACTTTATTTACATAAAATATCATTTATTAAGTAATCTTAATTGTACAATATACAAAATTGATACCTCTTCGTCATAAGTGGTGAGAGTTCCCATATATCTTAAGAGGTCATCGTTCTACATTTTTGATGCTGGTTATCTGAAACAAGAATAAATGTTTGACTCAAAGATTAATGTCATTATTGGAAGTCAGGTTGATTTGTCATCTGGCTTGTTTCTGTAAGAGGGGATTTCCTGATTGTCCACTCACCTTCCACTTTTTCAGGTGAATGATATTTCTAAGTGAGTTTTGGCCAGTTTCATCCTTTCGGAGATGAATAACACCCCCACCCTTGCTCGCAACTGTATGTTTTCTAGTATTGAAATTAGGACAAACTTTGTTATTTTTTACTAAGTGTTTGATACATACCTCATCTCCAGGTTCCCGAGCAATGTCTTCTGCCTTCGGCATAGCCTAGCCTGGAACATATTTCCTGTATAACTGAAACTGAACTTTTTACTGATAACCTCCTTGTACCGCCTCTAGTAGTCAACCATGACGAATAAAAATTCTCCTCACCTCATGGAAGATGGCCAAAAAAGCAGCTACTGCTACCCATGGTTGTGTCGGTAATTCACGTCGTTTCATGGGGTTCGGAGGGTTCTGCAACTTAATGTACATCATTTGCATGCTTTCACCATTTTTTCCTCGTCAGAATCTATTTTTGGCCACCATACCTTACTTCGTAATCGATTTTTCATCGCAATTATCCCTGGATGGCCTTCATAGCTGCTTTCAGAATATCATTTGGTTTGGTATAGCTGAAAATCTGAAAAAAAAATTCATTAAACGGTTGAGATCAGAGTCAAGTTTTGGTAATCGAGACAACGGGTCGGCTATCTATGTTAAATTTGTCCGGATAATAAATAACTTTATATTTATAGGGTTGTATCCTCATTACCAACCTCATTATTCTCGGAGAACGTTCAGATGTTGGTCCGAATATAGTTTCCAGTGGTTTATGATGAGTAACCCAGACGTCTTTTCCATAAAATTACATGTGACAGTGTTCCACTGCCCAAACAAATGCCAGAACGTCTTTCTCGGTTCAACAGTACCTTCTTTTACAATCAGTTTAACTTTCATTGACTCGTGGTCCACGTTCATTAAATTGAATGGGACCACATCCTTCAGTTTTCCAAAAGACTCCCGTTGCTCGTTCAACCAAAATTTCCCTTTATACGTCTGTCTGCCTAATTTCATGTGGTTCAGTTAAGGTGGCTGAATTTGATATTCATTTTCCGATATAATTGATAAGACCTAAGAAATTTTGTATTTTATCGATATTCTTAGGAGTGCGGAATGTTTATATGTCCCCGAGAACACTAGAACGTATTTGGTGATAGCCTATGCCCTAGAAATTCTATGTTTGAGAGCCTGAAATACAGTTGTTTTCATTCAATAAAACTTTGATTCTAAAATTTCTGAAACTCTGGTGAGTCTAATATCATGCTCTTCTACATTGAATCCGAAAACGAAAATGTCATTATGAAATTGGTAACACCCTCGCACATAGACTCGTTCTAATGATTTTCAAAAAATTCGGTGGCACAAGATATACCAGCCGCCTGCCTCTTATATCTTAGCAATCCTTTTTCACTGATGAAAGTAGTAATGTATCGGGAAGACGGCGATATTTCGACTTGGTGGAAAGCATTTTTGATATCTAACCTTGAAAATATTCAAGCATTTCCAAATTTAGGCAACAATGATTTATCGTGCCAACGGGAAGAAGGGCTGAAACCAAAAGATTTCGACGAGATGTGGTTTAAGCTTGTCAATTGTCAACAAACTAAATTTGTCTGTTATCTCTATTCATTACCTAACAATGACTCTTTTGATAGACTATTCGATTTTTATTGTAAAATATCGACTTCATCAAAGATATCCATCCAGCTGCTGAGGTCACCATATTGGGTGATTTTGATGTACATAATTCGTCATAGCTTAAATTCTCGAACAAAAAAATGAAATAGAACGACAGGTATTTGCTATTTATTTCTAATGATCTGGAACAACTGATAGATCAACCCACTTATATTCCTGATACGATGAATAGCCAATTTGCCAACACACTGGACCCGTTTTTTCATCCTGATATTTATCAGATCAAAATTCACCCCCCCCCCCCTCTCCTTGGGTAATTCTGATCACACTTTGATTTCAACAACTCCAATGAATGGTAAGTTACTTGCAGGTCGTGTCTGGCATGACTGGGATGGTCTTCGATTGTTTTTTTATGATTTTCCTTGGAAAAGGGCCTGTTTTTCATCTGGTGATCCCACTTTATGTGCTCAAGAAATCTTTGATACCATCATTCTGGGAATGGAAATAATTATTCCAAGAGGTACAAAGACACCACAGTCTGAGAAACCCTGGTTCAATAAAATCTGCTCTAAGGCTGTCACTTCCAATCATCAAAAAAAGCGGAATTCAATCGCTGGCGCCAAAATCCAAGTTCAGGAACGAGATCTGAGTATGTTAACGCAAGAAATAGGTGTCGTGCAACAATTGAAGCTGCTAAAGAAGCACCAAATCATAGAATTCGCTCAAAACTTGTTGAATATCCAAATAGTTCTCATTCGTTTTTGGGCAAAAATTTCACTTCAAGTTCATTTCCCCCTTTAAACAAAGAAGATGAATCACGAACCACCACTGCCTAACAAAAAGCATATATATTATTCTCAAGTATGTTTGCTGGAAATTCTACTCTGGACTCATCCCCCGAATATTACGCGTGGCGACAGTCATATGCCTGAAATCATTTTTCACCAACCAAATATAAGAAATATTCTAATGGACCTGACGACGAATAAGGCTTGCGAATTTGATGGAATCCCAGCAATTGTTCTTGAGGTGTGTGTGCCCCCGAATTGACACCAGTACTTTGCAAATCATTCGACATTCGTATAACTTGGGGTTTTTCCTAAGTCCTAAAGAACAGCAAGAATTCAGCCTGTTCCTGAAAAATGAGAGAAAAATAAGAATTATAGGCCAATTGCATTGCTTATTATCATTTCCAGAGTCATGGAAAAAGCAATCAATATGAAGCTCATCAAATATCTAGAGAAATCAGGAATAATAAATCACCGACAAAGATCAACTAGTGACTTATTGAGGTATGTCTCATATTTGGCAGCTTTCCATCGAAAAAGTCGCAGAAAGTTAGCTGTTGCACTCGATATTTCAAAAGCGTTTGATCGAGTTTGGCATCGAGGTCTCCTCGAAACCGACGTAATGATTTACCTCCTCAATTGTGTGCTTTGTTGAAAAGTTTCTTGTCTGATAGGTCTTTGTATGTGGTTGTTGGTGGAGTATCGTCTGATACTCTCAATAAATGCAGGTGTTCCACAGGGTTCAGTTCTGGCGTCCACTTCATTTCTGCTTCATATCAATGATTTGCTGAAAAAAACATCTTGTTCAGTGCATAGTTTTGCTGACGACAGTATTCTTCGTATTAGTTTCTCTTCCTGAGTCCCTGCACCAGCACGAGAAACAAAAATTCAGAGAAACGTTCACATCAATAGAATTAACGATGACTTGGCAAAATTAATAGAATGGTGGAATTTAATACTGGGAAAACTCAAACATGTCTCTTCTCGAAGAAAGCCGATCTATCATTATCTAGTATCCAGATGTCAGGTGTAACTATTCCTACAAAGTCAAGTATCTCTATGCTAGGATTTACGATCTCTCATGGAAAACCACGTGAGATCGATCGCTAAAGGTGCTTCCCAGAATCTTCTATTTTTGTTGGAGGGAATAATTCACTTCTCGCCAGCTTCTAATGATCTACAAGGCTCATATACGACCTGTCTTCAACTTCAACTCAATTTCATGAAAAACCCGTGAACGTTATATATTTCTTACGTTAACGTCAACGTTGAGGTCTACGTATTGCAATCACTTCATCTCTCTATTAGTTCGAATGCACAAGCAGTATATTTGCCCGATTACGGAATACGCATTTCATCTTCCAAGTTCATTTCACTCGGTAAAGTATTGGAGTGATCTATCATTCGAATGATTCTGTGCAAGTTCTCGAGACATTTCAATAATCGAATTACCGATTATTTTCCATTCGAATTATCCCATCAAAATCTTGGTCGTGCAGTCCGAAACTAACCGACTGCTGAAAAAGAAATGACATGTGAGGCAGATTTCTGAAAAATCGTTGACAGAATGTCCTAGTCACCGATGTATTTTGGTCGGTTAGAAACGCCAACTGTCAGTTCTCGTTTAATTGAAAGGCATAGACTACAAGCCCCCAATGACCTAGTATGAATGAGGTTTAGGTCGATGCAGTTGTATGAAATAATAATTTATAGCATCATGTGGCATTTTTTTTGCGGTACATTTGGCGATATAGGTAGTGTTCTAAAAATTTATTCTGAAAAAAAAATTGTTCCAAAATTGTTCGTTTTCGTTAACCAGCTGACGAACGTCAACCCTCAGAAGTCGAAACTTGTGTGAGCAATGGATCAACGAGGCCTTACCTTTTAACGTGCGATTACCCAGCACGGTGGCCCGGCGAGGATTCGAACCCCGGCCTTCCGCTTGATAGGCAGATATGCTAACCACTACACTACCGAGACCTGAATTCTTAATAACGGCAACGGCACTAGGTGCCGTACAAATATATGTTGGTTTACTGCCTCAATTTTTGGGGGAAATATTCAGATGTTTCCTGTATAACGCAAGTCCATTCCAACACTACTTATTCCATTGAACAAAATTTCCCTTCAAGTTCAATCCTAATTATAGTAACCCTGCTACTCTGTACGGAAATCCGCCCCTGAGGTGGGCCCCCTTTCACGGCTCCGCCCCATTGTACAGGGGCATCTCTTGCTTTATCACAGCTCTGGTACGTTTTTTCCCATGGCCCCCTTAGTGCTTCGTCCCAGCGAGGTTGGCGTTACCTACTATAGTCAGACCCGTCTTCTTATCACCTTAATACGTTCCACCCTGGTTCGTGACAGCCATTTTTTATTCTGGTGGCATTTGATTCTTAAATATCACTGTATTTAGATTATTAAGAAATAGTCAAGAATGGGACCAAGTGTAATAAAGAACTTCGTTTCAAGTTGCCAACCTGTAATATTCTTGAAAATGTCTACCATTAGGGAAATGAAATTTGCCGAAAAGTGTTTGTTCATGCCATGCATTATGCATTATTATAGACCGTAAGAGCATGACAGTTGGAAGTATATGATTTTATTCCGCTTGCCTTTTTGATGGTCCATAGTTGGCCCACAATTGAGCCAGGAATAGTGGGTCAGAATCTCCGGACGCTTGACGGCCATATTTGAAAACGCGTTTTTATTCGTACAATATTTTTAAGTTTTTGCATGAACTTATACCGCTTGCCATTGTAACACATGCTCATTTACACTTAATGGGGCTTGAATAATGAAATAAGGCAAGCGATTACAAGTGACCGGCTTAGTTTGAAAGGTCACGAAAAACCGAAAAATAATAATTATAAATTGCATGTTTTTAAACTACTTGCTAATGAGAAAAATGAAAGTTCACATTAGAATATCACGCTACAAAAATTGGCAAGCGCCGGTCATTAGATTAACGGTACGAAATTTCCGGAACATCTTGTAAAATTTTTTCACATAATTTGCATGATCCCGAATTGCTTCAAACAAAGAGAAACATTCATTTCGTAATAAAACAATGTCACAACCCGAAAGGCAAGCATGTATAATAAAATCATCTTATTATAAACAATAAATAGAGTTGTAAAAAAAATCGCAAACTCTGTACAATTAGAAACTGCTTGCCATTTCGCATTTAATTAAAGGGCGATCAGATAAGTACGTAATAAAAAGGGCAAGCATCGGAGTGTAGCACAACATAAGAAAAATCGATTTCAAAAAATTGATTATTATTTGTAGAGATGATAGAAAACATTCCCAAATTTTGTAAGATTTCAAATTGCTTGCCATTCTGCATTTAATTAAAGGGCGATAAGATAAATATTTAATGAAAAAGGCAAGCATTGAAGTGTAGCACAAAATTTGAATTTTTCCCGCGTATATGACTGGAGTTCAATACACATACAGGATTGCGTTCGAAAACATCCTCCAAGTGCACTCCTTCACCCAAAACTCATCCGAAAACACATCGGATGCACTCGAGAGCTTCGGAGTGAGATGTCCGAGAACTCCTTCGAATGTGTCCCATCGGGTGAAATCTCACCCAGCTCAACGAGGTAGGTAGGTGAGTTTGCGTTCGAGTCGAATAGTGGCGGTAATAATCAAATCGATAATAAATGAATCGAAGGTTTTTTTGTATAAAACGTATAATTTAAATTCTATTGCAGATAGAATTGCAGTAGTTTGAAAACATGCAATTTATAATTATTTTCTTTCGGTTTTTCGTGACCTTTCAAACTAAGCCGGTCACTTGTAATCGCTTGCCTTTCATTATTCAAGCTCCATTAAGTGTAAATGAGCGTGTGTTACAATGGCAAGCGGTATAAGATCATGCAAAAACTTGAAAATATTGTACAAATAAAAACGCGTTTTCAAATATGGCCGTCAAGCGTCCGGAGATTCTGACCCACTATTCCTGGCTCAATTGTGGGTCAACTATCGATCATCAAAAAGGCAAGCGGAATAAAATCATACCCTTCCAACTGTCATGCTCTTACGGTCTATTAGAAATATTCAACATGTTAGCCAAAACACGTGTAAACTGTAAACTTAGTCGAGAGGCCACCATTGACGTAATATAACATGGACGATGGACGGGGTGTCGCCTAATCCTCAACCTCAAATACAAAATATAAGTTCTTGAGTTCTTGCGGCCCGAACCCGAACCAACTAAGGGCATCTGCGTCATAGTCGGCATCGTCATAATGTGTTACGTCATCAGTAATATGTGTTGCATACTTAGATTCCGTAGGTAATCAGTTCTTTTCTGGTATCCTATTGATTCTTAAATATTTACTAGATTATTGAAAAATATTCAAGAATGGGACTAAATTTTCACTGCAAAAAATGTCCAATGAAACTCCCCAAACGCACAAACACTAAAAAGATAATTGAAAAGGTCTTAAATATCCATAAACATAAAACAATACACTATTGAACACTTCGAATAGCTTCAAAAAATTGCAAAAACAAATCAACAGATCAACAACTCCCTCACTCACTGTAAAACGGATTTTTGGCTATGCAACAAGTGATACATTGTGACGTCACTCGTAAGTGGTGACGCAGTTACCCTTAATTTATATGTTCATGCCGTTTTAGGCGTGGGGATCAATCCTCTCACTCTAATGCCCAGTCCATGTTATATTACGTCAATGGAGGCAACATTCTATTTCACGAATTCGATTATCGAATTGTTAAGAATATGCATATATTATCAGTACAGCGCCTGGTACAATCACAGTCTGAGCTACTCGACAATCGAGTTCGGGAAATAGGATCTGGCCTTAAGTAATGTGGCTATTTTCTCGTAGGTGGCGCTAAGAAGGGCCACCTCGTAGGGTCACCTTACTAGATCCAGTGACCCTACCACCTCGAATCCGAGTTAGGCTGGATTCAGACAGACACGAAATCCGATCTGGCCTACTTGATCAAGAATTGATGACGTAGACCGTAGTAATAACTTGAAAAATTCGCCAGGTATCGTCACTCTCGCAGTTGAGATGCCAGTCAAGTGCAGGTTTGTGTTGCCAAGTGGCTAAGTCATGGCGAATTCTGGTCTTTGTGTTGATAAAATTAGTTGATTGTTGATATTTTCATTTGAGCAATTTAATATTGTGATCTCAATTCAAAAGCTTGGTTTAGAAGTAGTATCACAATTCAGCCGAATATTATTCACGTGAATGCGTGTGAGCGCATAGGAGTGATAATTGTGATGAAATTTTATGGATATTTGAAATTAGAAAATGCTATTTTTTCCGGTGAGTGAAATCATTATTATTTTTCCTAATCTTCTGGGTTGAACTGAATATATCTAAAACACGCATATCACATATATATCACTGCATTCATAGAATATTCAGAATGTTGTTGCCAGCAAACTTCTCTTGTGATTTTTCATGATCACTATGAAATTTTCAAATGGTTATTGAATATACTAAAACGTGAGATTATTCTTGGAAGTAGGTAATTGAAGATAAAGATTGTGTTCATCAGCCTCAGAATAATCTCGCGTTATATTCTCTGTTCTAACCAAAAGTGATTTGTATTGGCAACAACGTGTTCCATGGATCGAGTGATCTCGAAAATTTTGAGGAATTTCAACCTCTAGCACACCCTTAAGGCGTAATTTTGAACAAGTACACCCTGTCTACAGGTTTGTCTGAAACAATATCGCAACACTACAGGCAGTCATCTTAGTCTGAATCCAGCCTTATATGTGAAACGTCAAATGTCAAATCCATAGTCAATTTTCCCTCCTACTCTCCTACCCATGAAGCCGTAAATCCTTATCCACGATCCACGCTACGAAAATCTGTGAAGCCGGCTTGAATGCGATTGGTTCGATGTATGACTTACGCATGCGTCTTGTGTTCTAATCGAAGGATAGCGGAGAGGTAGTTGATTCATTGTCCACATGTTGTGACAATTTTAATTTGATAACAAATACGGTGGAAATAATAGTTGCTGAAACTGAAGCGCAAACAAAAAGAAATTCCCAAAACACCATTGATTATATTAAGTTGAAAGTACGAGACAAAATGTATACAATTTGATTCAGTTGGGTGAAATATGTGTGCTTTCCCTTCATAACCTATAACTCCAGGCGGTTCTATTAAAAGGTTATTATTACGTAAATTCTGTATTTTTCGCCAAAAAAAGGGCATAATTAGTTGTTCAAGAGGTTATTTAGTGTTTGTGATTGTTACAGTTCCAATAATAAGTGTATATTCACTTGGTGTTATTGACCACTCAGTATGGATATGGTAGATTCGTTCAGAGATGGGGAACAATTCTCCACATTCGATAGTTACAATTTCATGGTAAGCCATAAAAATATCCATTCAATAGTGTATTTACTAACCTGTGTGTATGTAGGACCTTTATCCAGACGATTCGACCAGTCTGGACAACCATCACAACTTCAGACAAAATGAAATGTATGAGTGGAATATGGATGATGAACGAGAGTAAGTAATACCTACTACACCCTGAAACAAGCTCAATGTTTATTGTTGTCTAGGATAAATGGAGATATAGCTTTGATACCAATGACTGTCTCGAGGTTGAATGAATCTCCTCCAAATGATTTTCAGGCACTCATGAATGACTGGCCAACGTTGATTAGTTCAGATGTAAGTAGATGAAATGAAATTTGTAATTGTATGATCAGATTTTCAAATGCTGATGTATAATTCAAATATCAAATCCATTTTCATACCAAATGTCAACAGAATATTGAATGCTTTGATTTGAGTTGATTAGCTTATTTTGATTGAGAAGTTTATCAAGTATTGAGAGTCTCAGGAGGTTCATTAACAAGATGAACAAAATCCTATCTAGCATAGTACTGTACTATTAGTACCTGTCAACTTTGTTCACCTATAGACTTGTGCTCAAAGCACTAAAGATTTCTGCAAAAAAGCAGGTAAATATTAAGTGAAGCCAATAATAAAGATAATTCTTGAGGCATTCAGATTTTAAACAATCATGAAATCAAAGAGTGCTTTTCTTATTGTCAATCAATCAATCCTGTTACATTTCCAACAAATTTTTGGAAACATCACACTCAAAAAAGTTATTGACATTAGATGAAATATTTATTTTGTGAAGATTTTTCTTAGGGCTCCATTACCTAAACAGAAAAAGATATTGTACAATGAATGAATTGAACTGAAATTGAAATGAATAACTAGTCACCACCATATGTATTTCATAAATAATTAGCATTGTGAATATTTACAATTTTTTTGGGTCAGCTACATTTCCCAAATATGTTTTTACCTGATCTGGAGTGTTATCTTCAGAAAACATATATGGAACTCAAAGTTATCAGCGGAAATAATCAGAATCATGTAAATATTCTTTCCATTCATATGAAAACGAACATTAATGAAAAAAATGCTCATAATATTAAACTGTTCAAGTTTCAATATTTATAGTTATCAACATTCCTCACCAAATAACACAATAGAGAAATCAAGTGTTTCATCTCCATTTTCGTTATGATTTAAAATTTATTGAATTTTATGTTTGTTGATAAAAGTAGTTTCTATTCCTATCGAAATGGGTATTTACATATCAAAGTAAGTACATGGATGTTTAATGTCTATGCCCCAAGGGTGATGATCCCACAAAGCCCAAGACATTTGGGAAGGTAGGTTGCCCAAGGGCATTCAAGACTGAACAGTGGAATTTTTTGTGACTACATCGCATCCACAGGTACAAAGCAAACTATAATGTACTTGGTAATGCCATATACCTAAACATAATAATGAACTAGTATGACATAATAGTATATTGTGAGCATAGAGAATGACAACCTGTAGACAAACTTGTGAGCCACACAAAACACTTTTAGTCTGAATTACTCATGCCGTTTTTCGTCAAACTTGGAAAATGCAAAACTTTGGAATATTCAATCAAAACTCTTGAAAACTCACTTTTTCCCACCTATGCAGATACCTAAATGAATTACATTCAATGTCAATGATTTCAATTTGATAGAATATTGTCAGCTCTAATGTTCAATATCATTTGCAGAAAGGCATACTTTTTACTTCTGAATAAAAAAGAATGTTTTATGAATCAAATCTGAATGTGCAATATCTGTATAAATTTAATTTTTTTTATAGATGTTGAAACCTGCCTTGTTTTAAAGACTGCAAGTATAAATTCAAATAGTGGGATCCAAAATAGTTCGTTGGCTCTTTACCTTTTAATGTGTGATCCCTAGCGTATACAATCATAGTCAAATCTTCATTTGAAAAATGGGATAGTCCTGTGAGTTATAATTCTGATTCATAGTGGGTCATTTGACCCCCTTGTAGTTTAATAACAAATGCTGATAACTGGAGCAACTAGTCAGTCTTCATTTCAAACCAGTGATGCTTATAAAATTGATAGGCTTTTTTTTCTAACCCCTCCTGGGCAACGAGAGTATGTGAAAATGATACCTTATGTAAAATTCCTTTTAGCTTTATATCATATCCAGTTCCAAAGTATCAAAGTTATATGGGGGGACTCCTTTCTGTATATATTCTCCGAAGTTTTTTTGAGTTCACAGCGTCCTTGTGGTTTTAAAAATTAATTTCAGATTGACACTATCAGGTTAAAATCATAAGAACTCATAACAATCTTGTTGAACATGTAAAATGATGTATGTGAGTAATGTGAAAAAAATCTTGAACAATATTGATTACACGACATTGACGGGGGTTGTTTCACTCTCGTGAAATTTGTACACCACATCAGGATTTCTATCAGATTTCAGGTGGCATTTCTGAATTTGAACATAATTCCAAGTTCACTAGTGAATTTTGTACACCATATTTTTGCAGTGAAATACTCCTTGGACATTGGTAACTATCTTTATTTGCTGCTGTGGTGAGATATCTGAATCCATTCATATTGAAATAGAAATATATCATATTGCACGGAACTTGCTTCATTCTGTGAGAAATGATATTATTAGAGTTTTGAATATAAAAGTTGAACATCATGCAAAACCACCTATTGGGAATAATTAACAAGAAAAATAGTCATAATTAAATAAGTTTTCTAAACACAGTGAAAACGAAAAAATTCTTTGCGGCGCTGTTTGATTGTTTAGGCTTCGGTTAGAAATTTGATATCTACAATGAGGGTATGGATCCAAGTATAGTTAAGTATAGTTCATGGAGACTGATATTTTTAACCATTGAACAATTGCATATCATTCTAGTATTATAGTAAAAAGCAAAAAATCTCAAATAAAGCCCCGTATAGTAACCTTGATCATTCGATGTAACAAAATTTTCTGTACAGGGACATAACAAAATAGCGGCGCCCTTTTAATGTGTAAATGCTATGTCGTGTACAACAATAAAACTTTTGTCAAAGAACGAATTAAAGAACAATTCACTTAGTTTTCATCCAGTACTTGAAAAAATGTCAGTTTTTCACCAGTGACAGATCTGTAGATCTGTCAGATTTGCCCTCTGTATCGGGACATCTGACTTTTATTATAAGGAGGATGCTAGGATAAATTCAAGAAAAAATTCTCTCTACTCAAGTAATGGCAAAAATAACATCAAGCTGGAAGAGATTAAGATGTGCTGACCAAATTTGATTTAAGAAATGTTTTGAGGGTCTCCGGTAGTTTGCAGGATAAGAATATAATCAATCACAATAATTTGTGGTGCAGAAATTCCTTTTAGAATGAAAGCTTTCGAAATCGTTCTTGATTATTATTGGCAAAGCATCCATCTAGTTAATGGAAAACGTGGGTTCGAATCCCGTTTGAAGTTTATTTTTCTTGAATTCTAATTTCTTAGAAGGCCGCTTTCATTTCATTAATTTGTTAATTATACATATAATGTGGCTGGCATGGTTGGCGGACAACGCATCACTTTTTCTCCTACTAACACAATATACTCTTATATTCTAGGTAATGGCAATACTGTATTTTTCGAATTTAATCTTTTTTTTGAAAAAAAAAATTAAATTTGCGCTTATGAATAGTTTATTTTTCTTTTATGTACTATATAGTTAGGTCATATTGAACCTTGATGCATTCTAAAATTTGTTTTTCTGGGATAATGTTGACGAATTTTCAGCTTGTGAGCGATGAATTTAGGATGGTGGAACCTATCATAGCCCCAGAAGAAAATGAAGATGAAATGATTCGGCAGAGGAACTCGCCCATAAATGATTTGTTAAATATATCTGTTGGTGATTCATTCGATTTAACTTCTTACATAGTTCAGGATGAACCACCTTTAAGTTCTACACAAAATAGTTCGGTGAAAAAGCTGAAAGCACCTGTTAAAAAAATTGACCTCAAAGCTCAGCGATATATTGTTGATGATGATGAAGATGAGGTGGATGTTGAGACTATATCAGAAACTGATGAAAATTCTACCAATCATAGAGAAGAGAAGCAAAAAGAAGGAAATTTTCCTGTTCTTAATGAGGAATATCCTGCTGTTCTTGAAGCTTGTGATCTCAACAGCCTTCTTGAGCAGTTTGAGGCAACAGTTCCTGATTTACCTATCAACATTATTGAACCTAGTGGGAACCCATATGATTTACCCGATTTTTCAATGAATTCTGATCAGATACTGTTGCAAAGTAATTTCAACAGTAACTCTAGTTTTCCAACTTTACCAGAAACTCCGGCAATCACACAAATGCCTGATGAGATGATGAATGTGAAAGAAGAAAAAGTTGATACAAGTATTGATCAAAAGTGTGGTATTGTGGTGAAAAGAGAGATAGACAAAATTGATAATGAGATTATTCTATCAAATCCTATTATTGAAAGCATAAAGAAAGAGTGTGACATTCCTCAGACTGTGAAAGTCAAGAATGAACCTTCAAATGAACAAAAGAGAACAAAGAAACAGTTGAAATCCGTCAGAGAGAATATCAAGAAAACGAAAGAAACGGCATCCCACCAGAAAAGCTGTAAAGTAAAAGTTGAACCTTCCAATCCCACACCAGAACCAAAATATAAAAAAGTCGAACTGGGTAAGTTTTACAAAAACAGAAATTAATGTCAATCTGTAGGTAGCCTATTAGTTTAGAAATAAAAAAGGGCTTGGGAACAAAGATTTTCCATTCAACTTCTAATGATTGTTTTTCTTTTCTTTGCAACACAGCTAACCAAAAAGAAACTATCCTACTTTTGGGCTATACTTATGAAAAAATACCAAAGAACTGACGGATCAATATTAACAAAATAATTAAATTTTTGACAAGTGGCTTACAGTTTTCAAATTGCATATTATTATATAATAGTGAAATGCCAAAAAATGTTTTGAACGGATGCAGAAATTGGTCCCAGAAGATTTTTTCAGTGCCATAACTATATTTCAACAGATTTTAACTAATATTTTCAAATTAAACGACGTTTCGCCGACATCAAAGTTGGCATTTTCGAGAATGTTACTAACAGGTTTTACACGTATTAATATACAGTGGCTCTCTTCTCATGAAAACACCTCCGTATCTTCTGTAGAACTCTGTTAAATTCAGGATTGGTAGACGTACTATCGATGAGTCTGAAAGTTACCTATTGTGATCTGACTGACATACTCTGCTCGCTTGGTGCGATGAAATCACACAATTTTGAGAAAAATAGTATCAGGGGTCGAGACGCAAACCGAGACTTAGCAACACTAGAGTCAGAAATTTGGCTTTTCCTACGAGGTAAACATACTATTTTCCCGAAAGAATCGCTATTAATTCTATTCACAAATGAATGGTGCTTTGAAATTCATAATGAAATTACTTGGGTTACTGTGGAAACAAACGTATTGAGGTTGAATTATCAAACTTGACGTTTATAAATTCTGTTGGTGGTATTTTCGAAAGTAAAATGATAAGTGATGATGAAATTTCCATTCCAAGGACTACTTCAGAGCTGGTTGAGGCAGTGAATACTACTTCATTAAAATTATTGCCGGGGAAGTCATGAGAAAAGTATGTTTTATGGACTATCGCAAATAAACAATGTGTTTTCAATCATTTATGTAAAACACTAACAACCGTAAGGAAATATCATTTCCTTACAGAAAATCTTGACTTTTTCTTTAAGAAATTCTGTATGGTCAAAATTTTCTAGCGATTTACGGAAAATTAGTTTTTTTCCTTTTCCTAACGGAACACTTTTCAGCGAAAATCGATATTGCTAGTGGACTTGATGCCCTGATTCCAAATCCGTTGGAATTTTGAGCTTATATTGTCCACATATAGGTACCATTTTTCGCAAAACTGGGTGATTGTATCGTCCCTAGCGAGCAGTGTATGTCACTCTGATCAATTCTAGGCAAGATTGAGACTCATCGCCGGTATATCTACCGAATCTGATATTACAGAGTTCTACTTCAGTATATGTAGGTGTTTCCATAAGAAATGAGACACACTGTATGTTACAATGAATATGAAATACTATTAAATGTATTGGATATTTTATAAATTAATTTATTCACACTATGAACTTAAATAACTATATGCCGAAAGTACAGAGTGAATAGACATATAACAAACCAATGCTACCTATATCTTTGCAAGTAGAATTACTACCTGGTAATATTTTAGTGACCTGCGACCCAAAAAGGGATAAGGGTAGATTGTTTGGGAAATGCGAATCCATTTCAGATATGGGAGATAAATATTATGAGAGTAGTGAATGGCCTTTATGGAGTTATCTATATTCTGTTGGGTTGATGATTTTTTATTTTTGAAAAATGTTTAAATTCTTTGAATTAATAATAACTGATTCTACTTCATATTAGACTGGCATTCAAAATTCTCAACAGATACCTCTACCTGAAGATTTACTTCCATCTGCTATAAAAAGTTCTATATTCATTTGAATCTACAACATATGTAATAAATCAATCCCCAACATCTTTCTGTATTCCACCAATTGAAACATTATTTTCATTTTCATGTCTATGTCGTGTACAGGCAACAATGGGGTTATTTGACCATTGAGTAAAAGGTACAGCATACTAATACCGACCATCCAGAGATCGGTAATAGGGGTTCTTTGAAGTACAAAACTGTCAGTTTAATATTTATGGTTCCAGGGTGTATTTATTGATCGTTGGTACATGTACAGTTTTGACAATAGCTAGAATTTTTGCATCTTGTCTTGTGTTCGACTTTCTTACTGTTTACTGATTGGTTAGTTTTTGAATAAATTATTGAAATGTAACTTCTGGGAGTACTCATGTAGTCAAAATGTATGTCCATAAATCGACAGTCTATTTCAAAAATAACGTTAACGGGTTAATTCGCATATACATAATACATCGGCAATATTTCATCTGAATTTACTCAACCTAATTCTTGGAATGGACTAAAGGAAAACTTCTCTTTCCTCCTACCTCCATGTTCTTTCGATTATTTCAATGATAATATTGTAAAAACTGGAAGAATAATAAATTTTCACTTTCTATTTTGCATTCTTTGAATTTGGTAATGGGGTTTTCATATTTGGTATGAGCAAATTTCATTCATATAATTTGCTTTTAATGATCGTTTGTCAAACTAACTGATACCTCACCTGATTATTCACCTATTGATTCATTAGTGAGAATACCCAAAAATAGACCAAACATAGTTCAATACTATTAACATTTGTGATTGCTCTGTAATAGAAAACAAGGGTGCTATGATTGGATATTTATGCATAAGTCAGTGATATTCATTGCCACGGTTTTGTTTTCTGAATATCCGCCTTGTAAATCGGATATTCCTTCAATAAGTTATTGTAATCGAGAAGAAGCTATATATGTTTTTGTTATGGCATTCAGCTTTCTGTGTTTCATTCGAAATTTCCAATCATAACATTATAATATCAAATGTGAGCACAAGGAAGTGATCAATTTCAGCCCAGAATTTTCAGTGCATCACTCATTTCTTCACTCATTTCTTATCTTGCACTCAGGGTTTGGTTAAGTTTTTTTCTTCGTCTACCTTTGATACCCTCCAGTCTTGGTTTGGGAGGCTAGGGTTGCTGAGTTGTAGGAATTCCATTATTTCTGCAGGGTCTGATGGCTCTGCCGGAAGCTAGGTATTTGACCTTGGTCTGCGCAGGATGTTCTCCTGCGTCACAGCCTCTAGTCTTGAGCCTGGCCAGGCTTCGCTTTCTCGTGCAGATCTGCTGATCTCTGACCTTCGCACGATACCAGCTCGACTCGGTCCTAGAATCAGCCCGCGTATGTACACTGGGAAGGCGCTCCCGGATTTTCTCTGAGGAGCTTCTTGAATTACTTTCAAAGCGCCACTTCGATCATCATCCATTTTGATAGAGTGATGTTGCCTTCTTGGTGGCTTCGATCGACAACTGCCTTGACAAAGTGTTTTTTGCTTTTTGATCGCTCTATCTCCTGATAGCTGTCGCTTAGCTGTTGGTTTAGCTGCAGTTTCAGATTCAGTTTTTCGGGGTCGCGCTCGGCTTTTGCAACAACTTCTCGAGCCCATTCTATCGAGGCCAGTTGCTTTTTCGACATCTCCTTCTCGGGTATGTCTTTTAGCTTCTCTAGCAGACGATTGGCTTCTCTCCTGTACGCCTGCAAGGAACGGTTCACCATTTCCACTCGACCCTGCGATCGGAGTGTGTGAATTTTCCGAGCCGGTGATTTGGGTGACCGAAGCCGAAGGACGCTTCCCTTAGCGGGTGGGCGGTATAGTTGGAGCCGAAGCCCCGGATTGACTCCCTTGGCAGGTGGGCGGTTCGTTTATTTTATTTGTTTCCACGAGCAGCAAGAGAAAGGTAGTCCGCTGCGGCAGAGTCCCGCATACCGCAGTAAGGGGCTCATACTATGGGATGCCCCTTAGTGCCCCAAAGGAATCGTTTGCGACGAACATATTTCGCAACCCTGTGCCATTCAGCCCTCGGTACGATTTCTTCCACCTTGGCTTGGGTTGGGTCTTTTAGTCGCCTTTTACGACAGGCAGATCATACCTGGGATCTATTCTATTCCCCGTATCCGCAGAGGATAATTCGATAACAACAATTCAAAAGTTTTCAATCGCACGTTACCCATGATGTTCAATTTACTATATATTCCCATGTTCTAAAAAGTCAGTAATATCATTGTTCATAGAGATAAATAGGATAGTCAATGGCTGTATAAAAAGCTTTTGAAGCTTGTTTGTAACGCTGTCGACATTATTATTATTATTACGTCGATATACGATGATATATAAAAAACGAAACCAAACCACAAATTAAGGCAATACAGAAAAGAGTCCGATTATTTTGTTGAAAGTGTTTTACTTACTGGGAAAAAGGGGCACAACTCCTTATTAATCACTATATTTACCTTAATAGTGACTGAATAACTGATAAATGGGTGCACACACAGTATTATAAATACCATTGTGCATCTTATACTTTTAGCAATAGTATGATGTTAATCTATATATTTTTATTTAGGTAATATGACAGCTGATATCCTGGTGAACTATATATAATACAAGTATGGAATCGCTATATCACTTTCTGTAACAGGTGTCTCTCTATTATGTAATAGGTATATGGAATGTAAACTGTATATCATTACCCCTGTAAATTCTATATTACTATGGCTAAATAAATAAATATTTCCTTTCACTTGTCTGAAGAACAAAGTAGGTGCAGATTTGTATTTGTCAGTTTGACTGAAATATTGAAAAAATTATTGTTCATAAGAGGATAGTCAATCATAGGAAAATATCATCTGAAGCAATTAATACTTCAGATGGCATTGGTGAGTTCGTTTCCAAGTCATGTCTTTGCTTACATTTCTGCTAAGTCCTAGCTTAAATCGTACATTTTCTTGATTAGTTATACATAATTCCATAAGATGGCAATTGGAAATCATGTGTTTCGTTTCAATTCGAATAATCCCTATCCAGAATATACAAGCTCCAAATTCTTATTACAATTCGAAAATCTTTTTATCTGCCGAACATTAGCGGGAAATGTCAGAATTCATAGTATGCTTTCTTTATGATAAAAACGAGTTACTGGTTTGTTGTCACTCGCTTATTGAGGAAGTATCAGCTGAAAATGTGATATGGATCTATTTTCAACGATTGTGATAGTCAGTTTGGCTATGGTTTCGTACGAGACTAAAGCCGGCAATGAGCAGAATTCATAGAATTCCTTCGGTTTTATACGAAAACACTTGTTTTTCAACCTTGATAAAAAAGTACCAGTTCCAAGAGGGGGAATGTGACTGGAAACTCTTCTGAACGATTGTGATGGCAAGTTTGTCGATTGTTCTCTTTGGCAAATAATAGCCGGCAATGAGCGGCAATGGCCAGAATTCACATAATTCCTTCAGTTTCAGACTAACACACTTGTTTCTCACCCTTACTCGATGAAAAAAGTACCAGCTCCAAGAGAGAAAAAACATGTTTGGGAGGAAGCGAATAAATATCGACAAGCTTACGATTAAAATTGTTTGGGAGAATTCTCAGTACCGTTCTTGGAACTGGTACTTTCGTCACCAAGTATGGGTGAGAAAATAGTGTTCTCGTATAAAATAGAAATTCTATGAATTCTGATCATTGCCGCTAATTGCCGGCTATTTTTTCCCAAAAAAAAAACAATCGACAAACTTGCGATTGAATCGTTTGAAATGATTCAGAATCGCATATTCCGCTCTTGGAGCTGGTACTTTTTTATCAGGTGGAAGTGGAAAACAAGTGTTTTTGTATAAAATTGAAGGAAGTCTATGAATTCTGCTCATTGCCGTCAATTTTTTTCCCAAAGAAAACCATCGACAAACTTGCTAATAAAATCGGTAGAAAGAATTCTGTCTCATTTTCCTCTCTTGAAGATGGTACTTTTTTCATCAAGTAAGGGCGAAATATAAGTTTAGTATGAAACATATTCATTTGATGAATTCTAGTAATTGCCGGTTATTTTTTCGAAGAAAACAATCGACTAACTTGCGATCAAAATAGTTCGGAAGAGTTCCGAGTCGCATCTTCCTCTTCTCCACTTTTTTCATCAAGTAAAGGTGAAAAACAGGTGTTTTCGTATAAAGCTGAAAGTATTCCACCAATATCGGCCATTGCCGTTCATTTTCTCTTACGAAACCATCGTCAAACTCGCTATCGTAATCGTTGAAAATGGGGCATGGCCCAGCTCTTCAGGTTGACTGACAGTCATTCGATATCTGAAGTCAAGCAACGCCGAGCGCGGTTAGTACTTGGATGGGTGACCATACAGGGAAATACCGTGTCGAAAGCCCGTACAGCTGCAGCGAAGTAGCATATCATAGCTCGCAGACAATATATCAATGAGCACAAGATATATTGAGGATATGCCGTCCTTCGGAGGGGACGTTAAGCCGTCGGTCCCAAGTCCATGGATGTTGGGCTCGTTAAAGATCCCTACCTCTGGTTGGAATACCAGAGGGTTCGGCAAAATTTCCGGTTGGGGGAAGTGTGCTCACCGGCTTCGGTGATTGGCCTTGGTAGCGGAAATAGGCCGACGTTAAATAAAGAATTTAAAAAAAAAAAAAAATCGTTGAAAATAGATCCATATCACATTTTCAACTTTTGTAGCTGATACTTCCTCACTAAGCGGGTGGCAATAAACCATTCTATGAATTCTGATATTTGTCGCTCATGGTCGGCAGAGGAAACAATTGTCGAATTTGCAATAACAGTTGTGGAGCTTATATATTCTAGATAGTGTATATCAAAGTTGAAACGAAACACATGATGTTTTCTGTGAAATCGATATTCCAGAATAGAAATTGGCGGAATCGACCGGCTGTCGCCTTTTGGAGCTGGCCGGCCGGGAGCTAACATGACCGAGCTTCTCAATTTAATGCCATTTTTTTGGAATTCGTATAAATGGTCAAGAAAGTGTGTGATTGAAGATACGACTTCCGTAAGAAAAATGTACCAAAAGACATGACTTAGGGCCGGTTTTTCAATCACCAGCTAAGCGTTAGCTGTCAGCTGAAGTGATTGACCGAGACATTCGATGGATTGTCAAGGACTTAGCTCAACTTAATCGCAGATTGAAAAACTGGCCGTTAGATTTCGAACTCACTAATGCCATCCATCGATAGTTTTCTTCACTTCAAATTATATTTTCATAAGGTTGGTTGACTATGCGATTTATCTATGAAAATGATAATATCAGTAGTCTCCAAATATGAAACCCACCTACCAAATTACGATAGGGAAAAACACGGCAAGAAAGTACGAAGCATCTTGAATATTCTGAAACATTTCCATGAATTTTATTTGAATTGAAGTGTAGAAGAATAAACTTGGGTGCAAAATTATTCAGTCAAAAAACTTAATTTGTGTTCTTCTATGTTTGGACTATTTGTGTCTCAGAATTAATTAATTATATTTTTAGTCAAACCAACGAGAAAAGAGAACGCAGATACCAAACAAAAAACAGAAAATAAGATAACTCTGGTACCTCCAAGTTCTGACAATAAAACTAAATTCGAATTCGCATCAACTCCAAATGAAACGAAGCAACTACCACCGCTACAACCCTGCAGTATTCAAAAAGCGATTCGAAAAAATTTCGAATCAACTACCTCTCCTTCCCAAACGTATCCGTCAGCAAACAAGCAAATTATCGATTCGTTGCCTCAAGAGTTGATAGCTCGCATAAAAGAATCTGGAAAACGTAAAACAATATCTGTGATACCGCCGATGCCGGCCAAAAAACGCGGAGGGCCTCGCATGCAAGAAACTTGCGCACAGTCAGCGCAAAACAAAGAAAATAGAAAATGCAGCGGAATGGAAAGTGTTCAACTGGACCACGACTATTGTGGTTTAGCTAGTCCTTATCCCAAACATCCGAAAAAAGATTCTGGTTTCGAATCTGCTGAAGAAGACGACAGGCCTGTTATTGGTAAACAACCTACTGTCAAAAATGCCGACGGAAAATTGATGGTTTCGTTATTGAAGGTATGTAAACGATGCTTTTATTAATTTCTCTTCAAAAATATGAGTAATTGATAGGAATACATCTTCGTGCATCTCTTAATAGTATCAGTATAAGCGTGTTAATGGCAAAAAACCAATGAAATATGGACATGTCAATTACTTATCTTATTTCTGAATTCAGAGATTGAATTGAAGGAAAGTGTAAAAAATATTTTATACGCCCCCTTGGTAAAGTTTCAGAAACTGCTTTGCTTCTTCTTTCAGGCACTTTGGAAAATTTATTTCCTAGATTCTATTTTTTGTGAGTTGCGTCAAAATGTGACACCAGCGTGAGAACTAATGAATATTGTTGATTTCAATAATTGATATGAATACATCTTCGTGTAGACTTTTTTCAGCATTTTACTCATTCTCATCGCTTAATATATAATAGTATCAGTATAAGCGCGTTAAATGCATTAAACTAGTGAAATATGGACATGTCAAGTACGTATCTTATTTCTGAATTTAGAGATTGAATTGAAGAAAAGTGTGAAATTATTTTATACCTCCCCTTGGTGAAGTTCTAGAAACTACTTTGCTTCCTTTTTCAAGTACTTCGGAAAAATGTATTTCCTAGATTCTATTTTTTGTGAGTTGCGTCAAAATGTGACACCGGCGTGAGAACTCATCAATATTGTTGATTTCAATAATTGATATGAATACATCTTCGTGCAGACTTTTTTCAGCATTTTACTCATTCTCATCTCTTAATATACCGTGTGTCACAGACTCATAGTACACCCCCGTTTTCTCCTTTGTTTTTCTAGATATATTTTTGAAATTCGGAACATTGAATATGCTCACTGAACAGCATTTCTCGACATATCTGAAAGAAAAAAATAACTTCCAATTTTTCCGGAAATGACATCAACTTTCGATTCTTGAATGGGACACCCTGTATATTGTTACATGATCGGCTAGGGATGATCATGAGGAATCCAACGATACCAGGTTTGATGATGTTATCTCCAATGACTGCGGAGATATCGCCATTTATTTTATCCATAAGCTCAACGAGTAGGAGAGAGAAACTTTTTCTGGCGGGTCAATCCAATTCTCTCTCCCACTCATTGAGCTTATGAATAAAATAAATGGCGATATCTCCGCAGTCATTGGAGATAACATCATCAAACCTGGTATCGTTGGATTCCTCATGATCATCCCTAAACGATCATGTAACAATATACAGGGTGTCCCATTCAAGAATCGAAAGTTGATGCCATTTCCGGAAAAATTGGAAGTTGTTTTTTTCTTTCAGATATGTCGAGAAATGCTGCTCAGTGAGCATATTCAATGTTCCAAATTTCAGAAATATAGCTAAAGAAGCAAAGGAGAAAACGGGGGTGTACCCAGAGTCTGTGACAGACGGTATAATAGTATCAGTATAAGCGCGTTAAATGCATTAAACTAATGAAATATGGACATGTCAACTACGTATCTTATTTCTGAATTTAGAGATTGAATTGAAGAAAAGTGTAAAAAATATTTTATACGTCCCCTTGGTGAAGTTTTAGAAACTACTTTGCTTCCTTTTTCAAGCACTTCGGAAAATTTATTTTCTAGATTCTAGTTTTTGTGAGTTGCGTCAAAATGTGACACCGGCGTGAGAACTCGTCAATATTGTTGATTTTGACCGAACTGAATATTCTCAGTTCAACTTTCCTCTGTGGAAGAAGCATCCAACATTGATCTATATTCAGTGAGGAAGAATCAATCTCCTCATTTCCGTTTAATGATATACAAGTAGTCTCTTCGAGTTTCTTTTTATTCCATTCTGTCCTGTCATAAGTTGATTAATGTTCCATTCCACCACGTGTCTACCATTTGTTGATAATATGTGTTCAGCTAGTTTCAACTTAGCTATGTCTCGTCTTCTCAAGTTGTTTTTATGTTCAGAGCTGTTCTTATCCTTGATGGTCTTGATGTTTGGTGAGTATAAACACTACCAAATATACATGGTATAAACACATTTTTTCTCAATTACCTAGTCATAGAAAAACGTTCTCAAAAGAATCTCGAGTTCCATGTTTTTATGTTCAGCTGTTCTTATGCTTTATGATCTGGATGTTTCGTCAGTATAAACACTACCACATATACATGGTATGAACACTTTTTTTTTCAAAATTGTTTCTCAACTACCATGGAGAAAAAATTTCAAAAGAATTTCGAGTTCCAATTTCCTCCTTATCAATATTCAAATAGCTAAATAGAAAACTCTAAACTCGTGGCATGGTAAAAACGGTATTTTTGTAGTTGGTGGTGTTGTGTCATCAATTAACGATTGCGGAAAATTTCATTCGCATGAATTTCCTCTGGCATCGCTGGAATATTTGTTGTGACAATTTTAAAACGAGGAAAGTCTACCCTGAACACGAAATATTATATATATTACTGAAGAGTTGACATTTCCATTAACGATTTCAATAACTAAATGAACCGCAGAAAGTTCTTCTCATATGCTGGTGATTTGAAAACGTTTTGAGAGAGTTCACTTTATACAGAATGCATCAATCAGATTGTTGTAAGTCAATTAAGTGATGTAAATACCTCAAGGTACCAGAACCTCAATTAAAATGTGCCGTTACATAATTCAATGAAAGGTATCTTCTCTACCTCTCATAACTTTCTTCCGAATTTTCTAAATCTGGACGTTGAAGCAGCTTGACTATGGCATCAAAAGCAAAATAATGTACAAAAAGTCTTCTACGGACAAGTAGATCGTATTAAGAACTTTGGCGGTAGTATGAACAGCAAAAAAATGAATCCTCATCAGGAACATGACATATACACACTCCCTGAAAATGTTCAAATTCCTCATTGGACATGAAAATTTTTCAAAATCTCAACGTTGTTTATTTGTTAAATATGTCAACTTTTTAGTATACATGTCATTGGAGAATGTCAATATTACTTATGAATTGAACATTTTTACACAATAAGCTGCTGTCCTAGATTGCTGTTGCTAGGTTGCTAGCTTTACACGAGTCTTTATTAGATGAATTCAAAATTGTTGCGATATTTCCTAGGGTTCGTTTATTAAAACTCCAAAGAACACCAAACTACTTTTATTAACACTCTTTATCGCCATACATAACAATTACCTGAACTGCTCAGCTAAATTATCCAATGCCCTTTACTAAAACTCTGCCGTCTGCCGAATTGTATCCGTATTTATACTTCTGTAATTTGTAATCCATGGCTTTAAATTATTTTCACTTTCATAGGTGAATACAATACACAACAATCAATCTAACCAGAAGAAAAAACTCAATTTGGAGGAATATAAGAAGAGGAGAGAAGGCAGTCTGAAAACCCAAAATAATATTCAGAACCGTTCTCCAAATTCCAATTCTTCTCTCTCTCCTTCACTGGAAGACGAAAATACCAGAAGAATTCGGCATCAACAAAAACTCATGAAAATGGCAATGGAAGTTTTAAACACCCCTCCTAAGCCAGAAAAAAAAGCAGAATTGCCTTTAGTAATAACCCCACCCCAACCAATAAAAATTCCAAACGATATGGAAAAGAAGACACTTGTTAGTATTGGTGTAAATACTGATTTCAATATACAACGTAAGAAACTAGATCCGCTTGCTCCTGTAGAACAACTAGATGAAATTAAGCCTTTATTGGAGAAAGTTAGTGACAAAATCAACTGTAACTCACTCATAACTTCTGTTATTGAGAATATCCCAAAAGTCATTGATCGTTGTGATCAGCAGAACATAAAAGCAGATGTTCCAGTGAATAAACTCGAGCACGGCGAAGACAAAACAATTGTATATTTACCTAAAAACAGGGTTGCCACGCAGACAAGAAGCATCGACTGCCAAACAAATAAATCTTTTATTCAACAACTACGACAGTTACGGTCTAGAAAGTACCGGAGGAGGATTTCTTCCTCTTCAGCGTCTTCCAACGAATGCCAAATAAGCCCTACTACCTCTCGACATAGCAGGTTAGTTGGACCGACACACGCTTAGATATAGTTTATGTTTTGGTCATTTGTCTTACAGAAGGAGAAATTCCGACAGTTCTCGCAGCACTTCGCGAAGTTCGAGATCTTCTAGTAGTACATCTCATAGCTCTTCATGTTCCTCTTGTTCTTCCAGGTAAGGAAAATTCCATTAATACATACAATTCTTTCGACACGTTTTTTTTTCAGTATCATAACGAATGTTTTTCTAAGAACTCATACAATTTTTGACAGTACTCGTATTTCTTCATCCTTCAATATGTAGATAAACTTCATATTCTATCAGAATAACTGTAAATTCGTTCGCGAGATGTAGGAATAAGTTAGTTACAGTTCATCTACATTCTATTGCATTGTGACAGTGGAGAGATGATATAATTAAGCAATGCGGGACAAACAAACACTTTGAAGCTTCAGGCGATTTCACTGTGCAACTAGAGGCCAGACAAATTTCACTACGAAATCTTGTTGGATGAGTTCCATCACTGTCAGGATATTCAACTTACTCATGTACTATAATGTACATCTATATGTAATGTTGCCCAATTCACCTGTGACCGGTTTTCATTGTATATGCTGAAAATATAATTTTGATTTCTGAAAAATTATAAGTTGGCACAAGTGGTTGTGAAGAGATTTTTTCTCGAGAACATCTTTACATCACATTGATAGTAATTCTGATGTGTTTCATGGTTGTGTTATGTCCGACACATGGACAGAAGAGACTTTTTTGAGATAACTTTATCTTTTATTCATAACCCAAAAATCATACATTTTACATGGTTTCGTTAATATCTTATCTGGCAGACGACAGACTGTCTGTAACAGAGGACCTCCAGAACAGGGTTGCCATTTGGAAGGTGGTTTTATAATTCTCCCAGACCATGTTACAACTTTTGGTGAACTAATAACTGGAACATTCCTAGAGCTAACAAGATGGTACAAGGTGTAATGCTAGGATTCAAACTATTCGGTAATATACCATCTTTTGGCTTTACAGTAGATTTATGTGTACTACTAGTACTAGGGCTACTGGGTGATACATTATAACTAAGAGACACAGTGGAGCTAGTTGATACATCAAGTGGTTGAGCAATATTAAGATTTTCTTGAGCAATATACACAGCAGGAACAACAGGATCATTATCAGTTTTCATTTGTAACTCATCACCGCACTGAGATTCATTTAAGAGAATATTATTTGTATGGAAAGTTTTCAACCCATCACCTAACTGGACTAAATAAGTACAATAACTAAGTACCTTTATTATTTTACCTTTTTGCCTTATTATTGTTTTCATGTTTTTTACAAATACATTATCATCCATCGAGTATAACTTGGTTTGACTGACGCCTGAGTCCTATTTACTTTTATATTGAAAAGTTGGTTTCAAGAAGTCGAACCTAGTCCTGGGTTTAATTTTGAAAATATTCTGAGGTGCTAATCCGGTCACTATAGAAGGAGTATTTCAATAAGTGAATAAAAAGTTAGACAATCTACTAAATATTGTATTTTCACTGATATTTTCACTTTTTTCAAAAAATAATGCCTTTTCTAAACCCCTTTTCAAAGTCTGTACACCTCTTTCTGCCAATCCATTGCTTTGGAGATGGTAGGATGAACTTTTTAATGGTTTTATTCCATTTTTTTCACAGAATTTGAAAAAAGTTCTGAATTGAATGGTGGACCATTATCACTTACCAACTCAACTGGCAAACCGAATGTAGAAAATATTTCTTTTAATTTTAAAATTTTTAAAATCATTAGCGTTAGTGCCCTCACTCATTAATTTCACCTCAATCCACTTTTGTTTTTTTGTCCACTAATAGCAGAAAAGTATATTTATATTTTTGGAAAAAATCTATATGGCATCTATAAAAATTATTTGGTGCGTTTGGCCATGGCAATGATATACCACTATTTGAAATTTTTTGAGTATATTGACAAATTTCAAGAACACAATTATTTTCTACAGATAATTCGTGTCTTTTCCAAAATGGTTTTAATTTGTCGTCAAATAATTTATTTGGCCATCCTGATAAAGTTAAATTCAATACTTTACTCAAAACAGGATCATGCTTTGTAGAGAATGCAATTTCAGATGGAGTCAAAGGTACTTGTTCTGTTGTATTAAATGAATAAAGAAAATTACAAATTTCTGGAACTGGTAATCGAGATAAGTTATCTGCATTACCTATTAATGCCCCTTTTCGATATTCAATATCATAATCATAGGCAGAGAGTGTGTTTGCCCATCTCGTTATTCGCGCCGCTGCTGTTACTGGGATTCCGGTAAGCTTACCAAATATGAATTTTAATGGTTGGTGGTCACTTACTAGGGTAAATTTTCGACCGAAAATATATTTGTGAAATCTGTTAACGCCAAAAATAATTGCCAAAGGCTCTCGCTCCAAATTAGAATATTTTTGTTCTGACTTGAATAAAGTGGCAGATGCGAACAGTACAGGTTTTTCTATCCCATTAATTAGGTGACTTAATACTGAACCTACGCTTGAATAACTGCTACAATCACAAGTAATGAAGATGGGTAGGGTTGGATCATAGAAAGTGTAGGTACATCATCTGAAGTGATCAATTTTTTGCTAAGTTGAAAGCACTTTCCATGATCATCAGACCACACAAACGAATTTTCAGCTTTACAAAGATCATAGAGTGGTTTGAGTTTGGATGACAGCATAGGTATAAATTTGCCGTAATAGGTTAACAGTCCTGAATAGGATTTTAGTTGAGTGAGGTTGGTTGGAGAAGGTGCCTTTTAAATACACTCAACTTTCTCTAGGGTTGGATGAATACGTTGAGCATCAATGATATGACCCAAAAATTGCACAGATTCTTTAAAAAATGAACAAATTCTTAAGATTAATTTTCACATTGTATTCCTTCAAACGGTTTACAACATTTTCATAGCATTCCGATACATTTTGGCCATGATATATCATCAAGATAGCAACTTACTTTTGGTAAACCTATCGAACTGAAATAATCCTAAATGAGTATTGATTGTGAAAAGTTCCTTAGATGAGTCATTAATTAAAAGATGTTGATAAGCACTTTCTAAATCAAGTACTGTAAAGCACCTACCTTGGCTGAGACCTGCAAAAATATCATTTGGTAGTGGTAGAACACAATGATCGGTGTCTATCACTGGATTTATAGACTTTTTGAAATCGACATTCTGATTTCTGTACAATTTTTTTCTGGGACCATTACTATAGGGCTGGCCCAATTACTGCTCTTAACCTTAACCAAAATACCAGATTCGACCATTTTCTTTAATTCGACTTCAACTTTTTCCTTTAAGGCATTATGGTATATCATAGGCTCTACAAAATATTGGTTTTGTATTTGCCTTCAATCTAATATCGGCTTCGAAGCCATGAATAAAAGAAGTCTGATCTTCTTTGAAAACGTTTGTGTACTGGCTTTTCAAATTGTCTATCAAATTTTGATCAACACCCATATTTGAATAGCCTTGACTTTGACCCTGTTTCGCACACTGTTTTTGACTCAACACAGGACTAGATTTAACTAAATCTAATCTCCCTATACTATCACCTTCTAAAATAATATTAGCATCTACTAAATTCGTCTAAAGTGGGTTTAAAACAAATAACCAATTACGCCCTATTAATGGGACAAATTTAGTATTGGTGCTAAGAATAGTTAAAGGTAGCTTAAAAGATTTACATTTGTATGTCACATCTACTACTATTTGACCTACTATTTTGACATTTTCTCCTGTTACAAATTTCAATTTATATTGAACCGGTTGTAATGGTACATTAGGATATAGTTTTGTGTAATCATCAATATGCATTACAGATTTGCAAGCGCCTGAATCAGCTTCCATTACTAACAATTTATTTGACACAGGTAATTTCACTTTTAGGCTACCTGTATATTTACCTTCTAAATAGTTCAACAGCAACCCTTCTCCCGAAGAGCCTCGGTGAGGAAACTTCCAAATTGACAATGCTCTGCTGAGCTTTTCAATTTCTCGAAATAAGATCTCACATCATCTGGGCCCTGATGAGCGTTATAGAACTGATACCTTTCAGCTATCACCAACCGTTTGGGACAGTAGTGTTCAACTAATGCCTTTTTTAACTCACTGAATGGTTTACTACTGAGAGCGACTGGAGCTAGTATGTCTTTCAGAAGACGATATGCTTCCCCTCCTATCAGTGTCAGAAACATGGGGACTTTTTTGGCTTCCTCTACCTCATTGCAAATGAAAAGCTGCTCTAAACTTTCGATATACGATTGAACATCTGACTCTTTTAGGTTGAATGCTTCTATTGATCCTATCAATGCCATGCTGACTAGTATGTAACTCCTTGACTCTTATCCTACACGTGTTTTTCAGGTTAGAATTGATATTTATTAAAACGCCGACTTTGTGGATACTTCAAGCGCGAGAGAACGCCTACCTCGTCGCCAAAGTTATATTATGTCCGACACATGGACAGAAGAGACTTCAAACTTAGACACTTTTTTGAGATAACTTTATCTTTTATTCATAACCCAAAAACTCATACATTTTACATGGTTTCGTTACATATCTTATCTGACAGACGACAGACTGTCAGTAACAGAGGAGAGGACCTCTAGAACAGGGTTGCCAGTGGCCCATTAGTCAAACAACTCAACAGGTTGATGGGCCAGCGAATATCCATGCTGCTTTTGACAAATGGCGTAGGGAGTTAGTAGCAAAGCCTACTTTTGCTATAAATTCCATACATAACATTTACCACTACTCCTACTATAAGAAGTAGTTTCAAAATCAACATCTGAATGTTTCCCCGTTAATATTTGAATCAATTTACTAGAGCTGAACACTTCTCCGAAAATTACACATGATCCGACCTGGTTTCATTCCATATTTAATTCGTTTTTATCCTGAAAACTTGGGAGGTAGACAACAAGCCAGACTGCCGTTAACTTCTTGAAAGATTGCATATCCTTTGGTGGCCAACATTTTGTAGTTGACAGTTTCCAACTTCGTTTTATAAATGCTGAATAACTCCTTTTTCTAAAGAATCTCTTCAACATTCCTACAGTGTTTTTATAGCCTTGCAGGTGATTCTTTAACTCTGGGTTCTAATATAAACTATATTGAAATCAAAAATATAACACATGCCAAACTGATGAGACAACATAATCTATTTATCTCGTCTTACTACCATTAATTTTTATATATATATATATATATATATATACATATGCAGATTCACACACGAAAGGGAAACCCTGTAATTTTCAAAGAACATCGCGTGAATCAAGGGACAGGAACTACGAACTAACATTTACTTTAAATTTTTGAAATATGTAAGCCTCAGGAGAAACCTCTTTTGGCAACAAGTTACAAAGCTCAGCTGTTCTATTGAAAAAAGATCCCTGAGCAAGAGAGGTTCGACAGGTTTCCAAATTCACAACAAAGGGGTGGGAATTCTGTTATCGTCGAGTCATCCGTGTAGATATTGCCAAGTGGGGAACGATTGATAACAATTCGGAAGAGCATCGACCGTGAAAGTATCTATAGAAGAGAGAAAAGTCTCCGACCCTCCTACGATGTTCCAATGAAGTGAGCGAGTCTGTGAGCGAAGAATCACTCAATGAATGTTCTGGTGCCGAACTCCACACATGAGAACTGTATTCCATGACAGGTCGTATCTGAGCCTTGTAGATCATTAGAAGCTGACGAGAAGTGAAGTATTTCTTTGTACGAAATGAAATCCAAGTTTCTGGGAAGCATTTATTGGGAGAATATCAGATGATACTCCATCAACAACCACATACAGAGACCTATTAGACAAGAAACTCTTCTACAAAGCACACAACTGGGGAGGCAAACCATAAGACGGCAGCTTGGAAAGGAAACCCCCATGCCAAACTCAATCAAACGCTTTTGAAATATCGAGTGCAACAGCTATCGTTTCTTCGAATGTCTCGATTGAATGCTGCCAAATATGAGAAATATAAGCCAATAAGTCGCTGGTTGATCTATAAGAATGTTGATATATGAGCGGTTAAACAAATCAAGTTTTTGCAGTATTATGAATATGAATACATATCAAATGATCATTTCCATTCGGACATTTTATACAATACAATACTCAGTTTGAAAAGTGATGAGTGAAAAAAAATCACCCTACAAAATCCAAATGATATTTCATGTTGCTTCTCATTTAATTTTCATTGATCAACATTCAGGTATATAAATTTATTTTTTTCATGAGTTTACGACATCAATACACTCGAGGAGGGATCGTTGATGATCTGATTAGCATTTTGCAGTACTAATTATGGCTAGGCTTCTAATTCGAGTGAATTCGCTGCATCCATAAGCAGACTTTATCTGAATGTACACTCCATTATAATATGGAGACTTAATTAGTAGATTCCTTGTTTGTTGAAAGGTAAGGTGGTTTTTCCACAGAAGTTCCGAGTAATGTGTTATTTATTTATTTATTTACCGATATAGGGGTTGCAAACAGATTGAACAATACAAAACAGAACCCTCTACTTAATGAATCAGTTTAGTGGGTTGTCAACAAGAAGAGAAGAAATAAATACAACAAACAAAAAGTAAATCATGGAATAGGCAATAATAAATTCTGTTATACAATATTGTGAAATCGATGAGTCTATAGATCACTTACAAATGGTCGATGAAATATTTTTTAATTTTTGATTTGAAACACTTCAAATTAAGTTCGAAGTATTTAATGTCATTACATGTGCTGTTGAATGTTCTAAGCATCCTGCATAGTGGTGAATTTTGAGCAGCGTAGGTTTTTTTAAAGGGTATTTTGAAGAATTCTGGATTTCTCAGTTGTCTAGTTTGGACATTAAATTCAATTTTGGAGAATAAATATGGGGCCTGCGCAAGTCCCTTCATAAGTTTGAAAATCATAATCAAGTCTGTTACGTTTCGCCCATCTTTAAGGGGTAATATGTTATGTTCACGCATTAGTGGAGTGTAGTCACTATTAATGATTTGTATATTTGATTTATAAGCAATGTATCTGAGAAATTTTTCTTAATTCTATCTATGTGGACTTGATACCGGGGATTCCAAACAACCGATGCGAAGCAAAGTTTACTGTGTATATAAACATGATAAATACTAAGAAGGCACCTTGTGTTTTGGAAATTTTGGCAACTTCTTTTGAAAAATCCCATGGTTTTGTTGCATTCGTTAATTCTTTTTTCTAAGTGTGGTTTAAATGTTAATTTAGAGTCCATCAGTACCCCTAGATCTTTCACTTCCGTTACAGATTTTGGTTCATGGCTTTTTATTTTGTATTTGTAATTAAATCAGAACAATGTAAGGTGATTCAGATCTTCTTGTATCCCTCTGCAGTCACTCAGGTCATTCACTGTACGATATAATTTCAAATCGTCTGCATAAAGTAGAAGTGAGCAATATTTTAAAGACTTAATGATTTCATTAATGTAAATTATGAAAAATAATGGGCCAAGGTGACTTCCCTGAGGGACTCCAGACGTTAATTCAAACGGATCCGAGACATATCCATTCAGTGCTACTATCTGAGTTCTGCCATGTATGGTGTTATGGAAAGCATTATATCATGTTTCAAATTCATATCAAGTACATGTACTTTGTATTCTTTTCACCTATATGTGCTCAGAAGTGGTGACAATGGTTAATATATTTTTCTTGTTAATTTGTTAATTCACAGATCTCGCAGTCGTTCGAGATCAAGATCTTCTACTCGTTCGAGATCAAGATCTCCTGCCCAGTCGAGATCTCCTTCACAAAGATACTTACGCAAAGAAAGTGAACGCTTGCGAGAAGTGGAGGAGCGTCGGGTTATCTATGTGGGTCGTATTACTCCAGGAACTACGAGGGATGATTTGAGGAGGAGGTTCAAGAAGTTCGGTCCTATAACGAATATAAGCCTTCATGCAAGAGACCATGGCTATTTGTGAGTATTGTTTTTCGTGTCTTCATAATCGCTTTAGTGTTCATTGTTGTCATAACATTTCACTACTAACATTCTTATGGAGGAAATGTTTTTGGGGGTGTTGTAGGCAGCCAAAAATTCTTTTCCATTTGAAGGTTATGTTGTGGAAAATATTTCGAAACATGTTTTGCATCTTCTTTCGTCAATATAATCGCTTCAAAGGTGATATTTTTGTGATTTTTAAGGGATAACTATGGTTTTGTCACATTTGCTAATAAATTGGATGCATATGCGGCAATAGAGCATGGTAATGATGATCCATGGCAACCTAAATATGATTTGAGCTTTGGAGGACGTAGGATATTCTGTCAAACCACATATTCTGATTTAGGTGAGTTTCATGCCTATCAAATCCCTCATCTTATACTCATGTATACTGTATCTTCTTTACGGAACTTGGTTGTCAGCTGTGTTCTAAACAATCAAAAGCCTCTGTTGAGCACTTCAACTTCCAGAACACGCTTAGCTGTCAATTTAGAAACCGATTTATAGTTTATGACATTATACGCTACTGCATAATTTTTTGTTTTGAAGTTAATGATAGTATTTAACATTTTTCATCTTCATATAACACGGCTATTTCAAAACACGAGTTGTGAACTAATACACAACGCCCCAAAAATTTAATTTGGAGTCCTTAGCCGTGTTTACGAGCCACACACGGAATTTCTGATAACCCTAATTTTCCTTCTACTTTCGTACATTTTCAAGGTTTTGATATGGTTTTGGTAGCCAACTTTTTGCAATTTGCGTATAGTCGACACGCGTACAGAGGATCTTAAGGAGGCCCGCACATTAACACGTACACTGTCACAATGTTAGTACTGAAAACTGGTACGGTGTAAATATACATTCTTTTGGATTCTTGTTATGAATATCAAATTTCTGTCTTTTCAGTAAATAATTTTCGACTTGCTTAGGGTTAGACAACTCCATTCTTTATGAACTGTTACATGAACAGATTCCTGATTTTTCTAACCCTTTTGTCAACTCTGCTCAAATAATGTTCATTTATAAGGAATATTGCCAACATATAAGAGCCTAAAGTGGACTGCTACTACTGCAAGCCACTGGGTAGTGATACAAATTTGTTTTTTTTTTTTTGAAAAAGCGGTACTAAAGGCCTGCTTGGAATCTTGTGATAGCTTATTCATTATCCTTATTATTTTTCATTAATACAGTCCCAATTGAATTATGGGATTCTGGCTTGGGGAGGGGTCATGAAATCCCACATTAGAAATCTTGAAGTTCTTCAGAAACGGTTTTTGAAAATAATATATAATAAGTCTTATTTGTATCCAAGTGAAAATCTGTACATAGAAACACATAAAATGGACATAAGACAATTATTCTGATATAACATCATGATTTATATCCATAAACACAAATTGAATATAAATTTCAATAATCATATTTATAATACAAGGAATAAAAATAATATCACATTGAAAAATAGAGTTAAAACAACAATTCCTCAGAAAAATTTTAAATATTTATTTGCCATCCTACTATGATTTGATTCCAAATCATATAAAAATGATCAAGTCAGTATCTTTCAAACTACAGATTAAAAATGGATTCAAGAATCACGTCGAAATTTATTTCATGAAATCTCTCACTTCAGTTAAGAAAATAAGTTAATTTTTCAATATTATTTTGTTGAATTCTACAAATTTATCAAATATATTATACATAAGTAAATGTAATTCGTATCTCTCGCAACAAGTTTTTAACTTCGCGTGTATAATTGAACTGTTTATTCACCTTTTTACAAATTGATGTATATGCTCTTTTTTTATGAGTTTTGAATAAACTTTATTATATTATATTATTTATCCTTCAACTCAATTTTTTCAATATATATTAATGACAAATTGAGCTATTCTAGTAGTCACAGAAATAAATAACGTTTTATTCACCTATTCACGCCTGTTTTCTTGAATTGTTTATATATTCATTCAATTCAGGACAGTAACACTGTTTAAATGTAAATAATACATATGTTTTTTTTTCAGATAATATGCGTGATGAAAGTGGATACTATGCTCCACGAGCCACTGAAGACTCTTTCGATGCCTTATTGAGAGATGTTCAGGAAAAACTGAGGAAACGTAAAGTTTGACAATTATTGTATTATATTATTCAAATTTTAGACCAAAATTGCCCTTTTTGTTTCGATATAAGAAATTCTTTTTTGCTTTGACTGTCCTCTTTAACAGTTTTGGTATTATTTATTATCTTATCAACAATTACTTCATGACAGTTAGATGAAAGTTATTTATAATCTATCATTTTTGCTAATTCGTGTTTTTTATCAGTATATTGTTTTCCCATATTGGGCTGTGTATTTTGTATTTGAATATTTGTTTAAGATATAATAAAGTTATTAACAAAACAATTTTTTTTAGCAACCTCTCTCTCTGTTCTATTGGTCGCCGGTATCAAATCCATCCATATTAAAAATTATAGTATTTTTTTGCGAGAAGAGTGACATAATCTTTCTATACCTGTTTGCATATCACAATGAGAAAACATATTTTTAATGGCCAGGTATCAACTACACCTTATTTCTTCATCTTCAGCCCTTTTTCCACATAAAATATATATTTTGCGATGTAGTTTCAGAAAAAATTGTTGAAGGTGGAATAAGGTGAAAAAGGCATTTTGGACCAATCAAAAGGTGCATGTGTTCCGTTGTTTTGCAAATTAAAAGTGAAAAAACAAACACCGTTTTAATAGCAAGCTTTTATTCAAAAGCGCGGAAGACATGAAATTAAACTTTCCTTCATAGTTATTTATGTACCGAGGGTATAAAGTAGATGATTATGCTCTGAGGGCGACTATCTTACAAAGCGGAGGGCATATACATCTATTCAAATCCATGGTTCATACCAACTTGTATGTCATACTAGTACCTTATCGCATCAAAATATAAATATCTCCAAAAAATAATTCTAATTGATTTTAACTAGATACTATGGTTAATAATAATAATGCTAGCATAGATCTTATATGCTACGTTAGATAAGGTACCTAGGTTACTGTTTTGGTAGATCTGGAGAGGGTCCAGCGTACTATGCATTTGATTGGTCGTTTTCAAATGTTGGCGCTACTTACAGCCAGTTTGACAAATCTCGAATTCTGTTTTCAGAGTTGTCAGATTTATATGCTGATATTTCTATCTTTATCGTGTGTTTTTATAATAATTCTGAAAGTTTTTACGGTGGACAATTAGTTTAAATAATAGTGGTCGTATTATACATCAAAATGTGAATATCTTGTTTGATTTGTAACTCCAAGTTTGAAAAAGGTTCAGCCAGCTCTTTTCATAGGAATGTATGCCATGGGCGGGGTGTTGGTAGTTTAAGGAGCTGAAAGTAAACTATGATCAATTTAAATTTAACATTTTTTCTGGCAGTCTCAACATTCGAAACATTTGGCTCAAAAATTATTTTCCGTTTAGATTTCCCAAGAATGTAGAACTGATAAGAAATGCTTAGTGTGAGATACTTGGTATTTCTGGAATATACCTGTATATGAAGTTTTGTGCTCTGATCACTTTCCTGTAGAAAGTATACGATCTTCACCAGCTGGCAAGTGGTTTTTACTAAATGGAACTAAACAAATTGCTCTATCAGTATTGCAGCAGATGAATATTGAAAGGTATTATAAATTACTCTTAAAATTTAAGTTATTTATTTCAAGTTGATTCCAATTTTGAAGTAACAAGGTAGTAACTATAGAATCAACATATATTTTAATACCTTTTCTGCAGGAACAAATCAACTGTTGAATTAGTTCCTGATGAGAGTGATGAAAAATCACCAAACACTGCTAGTATTTCAGAAGCCGAGAAAGGAAACGATGTACCATTGGAATGTGTATTACAAAAAAAGACTAAGTGGTAAATTCAAGAATAAATCAAACCTTATTATGAATTCCACAGATAGTGAGTGGAATTATAGAATATTTAATTCAAAAATTTTTTTGGGCTACCATTTGAAGGGGCAATTCAAATTACTCCTGGAAAAGATTTGAAATGGCTTCTCCAAATGATTCAACTGCATCATCTTCAACCCTAACTGCAACAGAAACGGAATATAAAAGGCCACATATCACAAGATACATATTAAAGTCTTCCCGCTTCCTATTTGTAGGAAATGTGCTTTGAAGACAATAAAATCACAAGAAAAGAGGAATACGTCTCAAGTATACAAAAGGAAATGGAAAATAGCCCAGGAGGTTCTCTTGAATCAAAGAGTAGTCTTTAACAATCAGAAACGGCAAATTTTTCGTTTGAAATCGAGACTGGTTACTTAGTAATCTCATGGTGCACATTTTAGAAAGATACAGTAAAATTCATAAATGACGAATGAATTCATTATTGCCCAAACCAAAAATTTTTCAATTGCGCACCTATCTTCCACTTTCAAATTTAATGTGGTCATCACTGTCCCAACAATGATGTCGTCAATGTTATTTTGCAATGGGTTTTTCAATGTTCCTTCATATTCGGTTAGAGACTATCATTAAAAATCCAGTGATAGCAGGATTGATGGGATTGACTTAAAGATATAAGCAAAAAACTTTCTCATTCACCTAATGAGCATGACAGAGACTATACCAGATTCAAAGGGTTGGAAGTCTACGTTGCACTTATCGAACATATGAGGAAGTTTTTTGTCCATATCTTCAAAGTCGTTTGAGATAATCCTATCAATCCTGGCATCCTCTACAACTCACGAAATTGATGCTAAAAAATTATTTCACAATACGAATTCATCACGAAACTTTCCAGCTGAATGATGATGTAGCTTGTAGAGTAAGAAGTTTGTTAACAAAAAAATATACTGTTTAAAAATCAATAAAATCCATTTCTCAAAATCACAGTGTTAAAAAATATATGGAAAATTAAAAATTATTATTTCGTAGAAGGAAATCTGCCAAAAGTGGCAACTACTACTATCAATAATCAGCAAATTCAATGTAATCATGTAAATAACCATACATTGAAAGTCAAATATCTTCTATGAAATATAAACAATGTATCAATAATTAACAAATTTAATGTAAACAACCACACATTGATTGTCAAATATCTTTTATGAAATATAAACAATGTTCATCAGCAAGTTTTTAATTTATTTTTCGACGTATCTATCAAGTTTTCATTTTCAAAATTTTGTTATAATAACGAGGTTTCATTGACATAACTGTTATTTATAATGTCTGTAGATAGATTTTTATATATGCATTTTCCAAATAACCAGTCACGGAAACCTTCTCACCACCACATTATATATATATATATATATATAAAACGGCTTTCAGACAAATCATAGGAATTTGAGAAAAATAAACTTCTTCGAGCGGGATTCGAACCCACGACCTTCCGTTCTCTAGGCGGATGCTCTACCATTGAGCTATCGAAGATCCTGAGTCCTCCATCGCAAATTTCAGAAGTCATTCATCAAATTCTATTGATAGTTGTTATTATTCAATCGAGAACCATCGGCGGTTTTCGACTGACGGAGGTGTTAGATGGGAAGGGAAGGATACACATTCATTATCATATGGTCTTAGTCGTCTTAGTGCCAAATTGTATCTTTCAACCGAAGCGTCGTCGATGTTTATCGACTTCAGCAGGTATCAGGTGTAGATACCAACCAGATGATTTCAAGCCGGAAATAGAAGAAGTTTATTTTTCTCAAATTCTTATGATTTGTCTGAATGCCGTTATAATTTAATTCAATTGTTAATTATACAGACACTAATACATCTATCGTTTCTATTTCATTTATTCAATTATTTTTTACTTTCATTTTTGGCTGAACAGGTTTCTCGAACAGTCTATCTCCTCAATAAGTCCTAAAAATTTTATCCTACTTGATGTCACATATGCTTGACATACAACGACATGGCCGACAAAAGAACTAACGAAGAAATTGTTGTAGACCCTCTCAGAGCTTCGTGTAGAAGGATGAGAGCTAATATACACGCCCCAATGCCTTGAAGCCATACGTTCACGACATCATTTTATACCCTGATGCTACTCAGTCCTTGGCTTGGGTGATTGGAAACAGTTCTCAGTTTGATTTTGAAGTTATTCTTTTAGTTTCCTAGACATGTTGGAAATTAATGCTTTTGACGCCTATAATCTAACATTATTGCCGTCAAAGACCGCCGCATTCCGCTGGGTGCCATCCCTGTCGCTCCAGTGAGGATAAACCGCGAATATCTGGTTCGTTTTATCTTGGAGCCAATCTCTGAAATTGAGGTTCGAAATGCAATTTCTGATCTCAAAAATACTAGTTCTTTTGATGTATTTATTCAAATAGTAGGGTCATGAAAGAGACAGCAGACTTTCTGATGATTTTAAGATAACTCGAATTGATCCAATATTCAAGGGAGATGAAGAAAACATGGAAAACTATCGCCCCATAGCGATTGTTCCCATTTTTGGAAAAAACAGATAATATGTGTATTTTCACCAAACTAACTTGTTTAATTCTAATCGATTCGGATTCGAAAAATCATCTACTATAAATGCAAAAAAAGTTGTTGACAACAATGCTTCAAGAATAGAGAACATACAGCTGCTTTGTGAGACCTGACCAAGGCGTTTGATAGTGTGGCTCATTCCATATTGATCAGCAAATCCCATCGTGGTGGAAACGTTACACACCTTTGGCCCTTTTCTCGTCTTACCTAATGAATCTAAAACAGTATATTGCAATTGATACAGAAAATGTGCCAAGTCTCGAAATTATTGAATATGGAGTTCTGCAAGTCTCAGTCCTAGGTCCCCTTTTATTTATAATATATACTAACGATCTCTTTTTCTACATGTCACCAAACATATGCATATCTTTTGCAGATAACACACCTCTTTTCAGTTCAAGTAAGAATGAGACTGCGGGCCACGCCATGAAATAAGCACAGTCCATAGCCAGAGCCACAACTTGCATGGTTCAGGTGCAACAGCCTTATGCTGAATGCCACAAAGACACAAGTCATATATTTTTTCACTAAGATGTCTAGAAACCCTGGTGTAGGGATTTATACCTGGGAAAGTTTGGGGTCTAAGTGGCGACACATGCCTACTAGTATAATAAGCATCATGGCTTTTCGACATCAAATCAGTTCAGATGGCGTGTGCAACGAAAAGAGTTACTACAAATTTCCTAGGAAATGTATAAACGGCCGACCTGACGACTGGCTATACTTTTACTTTTGGACGCTGACTGATAACAACCTATATTATTCGTTTAGAATACTGGCCAAATTCCCTATAATTGTGTTCCTTTCATTCGATTTCGTTTTTTATGAGTATGACATTAGATTTTGCTCATTTTGTTGACTGCTCGAATCAAAGAATATAGTTTGTCGATCGATCGGTTGACTATGTACTTCCAATTAGCGTCAACTAGCGATGAAATTGAGAAACACACCACGATACGTAAAAATGACACTAATGACAGAAAAGTGTCGCCATAAAATTCTAAACAATATCGCATCAGTCCCAGCACCATCCTTCAAGACATCTTATTTTTCACTAATGCTGCCATAGCAACGAGAATATGCTTTGAATTGCTTGGTGTTACACTGGACGACTCTTCGAATTGGTTTGCACACATAGAGCAGCTGTGCGTTAAAATTTCGAAATATATATATTTCTTCTGAGAGATATCATTAATCCGCATATGCACTAATCACCCCATACTACGCTTTCGTTCACTATAACATATCCTATGGGGAAATAGTTCACACGCAAGTTAAGTTTTCATTTTACAGAAAAAGGCAATTAGAGTAATTGCTGGGGCTAAACAATGCGACTCTTGCAAACCTCTCTTTTTGAAATTCAACGTAATGACTTTACCATGCATTTTTATCAAACACTCCTAGAAATATATAAAAATAAAATGAATTTTGAACGTAATACTGACATCTACAATCATTTTACAAGGAGTAGTCAAATGTGTGAGACCAAAGAGATTCAGACTGGAGAAATCAAAGAAAAACTCGTTGAACATCGATTTATACAACACATTGCCCACAAAGATCAAAACTTTCAATTTCAACCTTTTTAAAAAACACATAAAAACACTTGATTTCAAGTGCATTCTATTCTACTGATGAATATATGACTGCCCTACAAGATTAATTTTGGTGTTATCACAAAATGACCAAGACTTTCGAACTGTTTATTTGTTTCTGTCAATTTTTGTATTTTTTACCTTATATATTTTACACTTACATCTACAAGTAATGATGTATTTCAATTCGTGTGACCTTGTGAGCTGACGTGTCTTATTTGTGAACTGAACATCTATGTACTGTTTCACATCTGAAAGATAAATTATTTATCTATCTATCTGTACATGGTATCGATATAACGGATGGGGTATTGGTCTACGTCGACGAAAACCTTGAAAATGGTCGAATTACATATTTGGGAATTCATTGAAATAAAAATAACAAAATACAACAAAACTCTTCACCAACCAATTTATTGATCAAATACTGATATAATGTTTAATGAAAAAATCGCAGAATAACTTCAGTCAATTTCTGGATATATACCCAACTAACACAAGGACATCCACTGTATGTACAATGGATATACGTTAATGTCCGAGGGAATATCCAGTGGACATCCATTTTTTTCCACTGGACAGCCATAGGATACCCCATGTATATCCATTTGAGACACTTTTGGATGTCCACTGGATATCCATCTGGATATCCATTTGAGACACTTTTGGATGTCCACTGGATATCCATCTGGATATTCGGAAACGTCCAAATGGATCCCATCGGACATCCGATGAATATCCATCCTTTGAAATATCGACATCCACTGGACGTTAAAGAACATCCAAATGGATTACATCGGATATTTGATGAATATCCACATTTTGAAAATGAATATCCATCGGACGTTGGAAAACATCCAGATGGGTTTCAACGGATATTCAATGTATATCCACCCTTTGGATTATGGATATCCATTGGACGTTCAAAAACATCCTATATTTGTTGGAAATTGAAAGCCGTCTATTTGAATATTGGAATCCGATAGATAGGTATCCCCTGAAAATTCCAAAAACGTTCAAAGAGATCACGCTCTGAACATTGGTTAAATCCGCTGATTATTTGATTGGAAAATACTTTAGGGTTTTCAATAATATATGGAAGATAGAGTTATACTTTATGGTTATTGATTTCCAAATTTCCAACCTGAAATGTTACAGTATATGAAAAAACCTACAATATATAAAACATTTTATTTTATATATAATGTAAAAAAACTCTAAACATAACATAAATCCAATAATAAATACATTTCTTCATTCAGTACAAAAAACAAAACAAAAAATAAAATCTAGCACTCAGCAAAAAACAAAAAATTGAAATCAAAGTTCAGTATTAGGAATATAATATACAAGGTATTGAGTTTATAATTTGGTAAGTGATTGATTTTCATTCACGCTACGCTCTTTGGCCCTGCGTAGCCATTTTTTCACTGATTCTTCAGTATCTTTTCTGTTCCAATTTTCGAAATCATGAGCCCAGATTCTATTTCACGAATTCGATTATCGAATTGTTTAGAATATGCGTATATTTTCTGTATAGCTCATCTACAGTCACAGTTTGAGCTACTCGACAATCGAATTCGTGAAATAGAATCTGGGGGCAGGTTGCAACCCTGTGGATATTTGATAAGGATCTCCGTGGGATTCTTCTATATTGATTGGGCCACGGATAATAGAGTATACGGTCGTTCAATGCCACGTCATTGACTTGTACATGTCACTGGGTAACCAATCAGAAAACATGATTTGAGCAGGGCTGAAGTTTAAAAATAACACCGGCTGACAATCATGTTTTCTGATTGGTTACCCAGTGACATATACAAGTCAATGACGTGGTATTGAACGACCGTATACTCTATTATCCGTGGATTGGGCTAGGTGCTAGTACTTATACTTTTCTCGCTTCGCCGGAACCTACTACTACTTCGCTTACCTCCTTTTCTTCTGGCTAGTTCCACCACAGAACACCTGTGGTCCTGACATTTCACGTTCCGCGACCGTTCTACGTTCACACTGTAGAACTAATGAGAAATATATCGGCTAGCTTCGGCACGACTAATGGCATGATATTAACTTCGGAGTTTGCACCCTGTACAATTAATGAGAAATCATTCAGTCATCTTCGGAATGACATGAAAATAAACATAAAATTCGGGGAAGATCCTTATGCATCATAATTCCTCATTTTTTCCACGGGAATAAAACTTAGATATTGCTAATTTTGCATAAAATTTGCAGAATTCCCATAAATGAGATCCGATGAAGAAAATAAATGAGGTTTTATTGAGTTCACGCCTCTAAAAGAAAATTACTCTTTTCTACTGAAGAAAAGTGCCATTTTCCACGATGCATGACATGATCTATGGTGATCTATACTGTTGCATGAGTCCACCTATATTTATTTCCATTATATAATTATTTTTCTTGAAAGATCCAGTAATGGATATCCTATGAATATCCATTGAAATCCAAGCCTAAAACATGTCCACTATTGATATCCCATGGATATCCATTTATGTCCATCCAAAACATGTCCACTGATGGACATTCTATGTATGTCCATTTCGTGTCCACGGATATCCGTACATGATATGGACATAAGATGGATATCCATAGGATATTCGGTGCTACTTGGGTAGCTGATCATTTTGTCATTATTGAAGAAATGAACTTCGATTTGCTTGGGGTAAGTAATGATGATACTACTGAGTACTCGATAATTCATATGAGTTCAAGTTACTTTCAATAATAAATTGTATCATACGACCTCAAAGTAATTCTTTCGTAGATATTATTTTTCCTAATAATATAAATACCTAATACAAACATTTTCCGTTGTAATTGAGTTAAATATAACGGATTATTTCCCTCAATGCGAATAAACGATGGAACAGTTGAAGGCTAGACTGCTTTTACAGAGTTTTACAGCGATTAAATGCACTAGACCTTTTAACCGATTAAAATGTTCGAAATAAACCGGGCGTTTGGATCACTTTTCAGGTACTATCTCGGGTACTATATTGTTCCGGTGTTCGATTTTGATGTTTCCTGAGTTTACACGTTTCCTGGAAATAATCTAAAAATATATCCCTCCTTCACCAAGTTCAATCGACCAAAATGCGTGCATTTCCATGATTTCCAAAATTTTGCTTTCAAGCAAATGCTTTCGTGTATAATAATTTGAAATAAAATCCCTCGACCTGGTCATTTGCTAAGCAAAATTTCGAGAATCATGGAAGTGCAGCTTACATTTTAACCGATTAAACTTGGTGCACTCGGGATATAACTAGGGAATGTAATCCCGGGATCCGGGATCCCGGAATCCTGGGATCCCGGAATAAAAAATCGTTCGGGATTTTGAAAGGTCAATCCCGGGATTTTCGGGAACTGAAAAAAGTATATTGTTTCTCCGATTTCTCCTAAATCATTGAAAGAAAGATTAGAGGAGGAATTGGAGAGAAACAACCAGCTGCGAAATGAAAAAGATTGTCCCGTTGGCATCAGTTCAGTGAATATGATTGAAAGAGAAATGATTCTTTATGAGAATGGAGGAAATTTGGGGGCAAATCTCTTGACAGCATTCAATCTCCTATCATAAATTCGACCAACTAGTGTCTAATCAGAAGGAGCATTTTCTGCCGCTGGATATAGATTACACCAAGAAAATATCTAATTTTTTTTTAACAGTTTTTTGTAGCAAACCAGAAATTTTTATTCAATATTATCAAGTTTCAAGTTTTATTTTTCATTCATATATGGATTATTATTTGGTTTTATTCATGTTTTGATTAAAACCAAATTCATCATATGAAGTTTTAACAGTTTTTCAAGTGAAAAATGGATCCCGGGATCAATCCCGGGATCCCGGGATCGAAAAATTTCGATCCCGAAACACTGATCCCGGTCTAGTCCAGTCTATGACCATTTTTCCGTGTATTTATCCCATACAGCACCGATTCGCATGAAAATTTGGATTCAGGATCTACATACCCTCTTTTTCAAAATCTACCCTGTGCCGAGGGTTGCTTTCTCCCTGGGGGTGGATGCCACCCCTTCTTGGGGGTGAAATTTTTTTCATTGGAAATAATTGCGGAAATCAATAGATTGACTAATTCTAAGCACTTTTTGTTCAATGAAGTTTTTTCTGAAAAACAATACTTTTCAACTTATTCGCGAGTGAAATTATCGGTTTTCAGGCAAAAAAAAACACGTTTTCAGATTCTTTTTCGCGAATAACTGGAAAATAATGCATCTAAAATTCCAATCAACTTTCAACAAGCAATTATTCCGTTTGTAGTGGGTTTGCATACATCACAAATAAACGATCGCCTTTGTTTTTTCAAAAGCTATAATTTTGCTCTCCGCAGGTTTTTCGATTAGATGCATTATTTTCCAGTTATTCGCGAAAAAGGATCTGATAACGTGTTTTTTTTGCCTGAAAACCGATAATTTCACTCGCGAATAAGTCGATAAGTATTGCTTTTCAGAAAAAACTTCATTGAACGAAAAGTGCTTAGAATTAGTCAATCTATTGATTTCCTCACTCATTTCCAATAAAAATGTTTTCACCCCCAAGAAGGGGTGGCATCCACCCCCAGGGAGAAAGCAACCCTCGGCACAGGGTAGATTTTGAAAAAGAGGGTATGTATATCCTGAATCCAAATTTTCATGCGAATCGGTGCTGTATGGGATAAATACACAGTTTACACTTTTTTCACCGTCATAGACTGGAGTAGTCCGGGATTACATTCCCTAGATATAACCCCCGATAATCATGCAACCGCAGTTCACTTTGTAATTCAGTTAATACAACGAAATCAAGTCTTCATTTGGCTAAAATGTAAAAACAATCATCAAATATGAGAACCTGAGGGGATAATTATATAATCGGTAGAGCTTCTGTACTTTCAACGATTCTGATGAAATTGCAGATTTACTAACAAATTTATTTGAAAGCCTGATTGACAAAAATACGGTGAATATAAAATGTCGACACAAAGATATACGAATGGTTATGAAGCAAAACATATTATGATATACAAAAATGAACCAAACTATCAAGTTATATGAAAAATTGTTAGGAGAATTGTGGAAATAAGAAAAAATATTAAATCAAACAAATGTTCAACGATAATCAAGGAATTATGACAGTAAAGCAATAGCAGATACTTTCAATAGACATTTTGCAAAAGAACACAGAAAGGATTAAATTGCCGCCTACTCCACCAACCCGACGAACATATATAGGTACCATATCATAAATTTTCCTCGATCCAGTTAACAACGAAATCATAAGTATCATGATGACCTCAAGAAAAATCCCATCGTGGTGGAAACGTTACACACCTCCAAACTGATCTCTGCAATCCGAAAAGGTAGGTATACCACGGATTTAAACCTAGTTAAATTAAGTGAGTGTCACATAAGTGAAAGTGCAAGTCCCCCAGGGTATCGTGCATAGTAAACTATTATTCATCTGTAAGTCACTTCTATGATCATTTTGACTGCATGTTTACGTTTGGAAGTCCCTCAGTAGCAGTAGTACCTACCTACGTCAGTTTGTTATCCTTGACTCACAAGACCGGACTTCTATCCCACCAAATGTCGGCTCGTTCTGTGAAGGCATGAACGAATCCTATCAATTATCGAATAATGATTTGTTCTCTAAACTCTTAGAGGCTATTAATAATGGGAATGGACTAATGAAGCATTGTATAATTGAACATATAGGAGCAAAAAACAATAAATTGTTGAAAGTTATAAAAGTAAAAAATGATCGAATTGTAGAATTGGGAAAAAAGTGCGAAATATACGAAAATCAATTTATGATTCGTGAACGAAAGGACAGGAGAACAAACATAATCATTTTGGGCCTCGATATGGAAGAGAATCAAAACCTGGCTACTTCAACCGTAAATGCTGAATTCATTATTGGGATTGGATTTATAAAGATATATTTAATATATTGCTTATGAATATTAACGACCTGATAAGAATGTAGAAGTCACGGTTGACAGAGAATTGAAGCACACTATAAAACCACAAATCAAAAAATCGAAAGTGACTCCAAGCAACACCGACATTACAGACAGAAAAACTCAGTATATCAGTAATATCTCGTCGAAATAGGATCTTAAAATTCACCTCTGATTCACCTTTGCCCTTTTTTTCTGGTCAATTTCTCTATCAACATTCAAGTATTTTTGCTATCATTACTTCATTATTGTGTTTTTGTACCTTATGCTAAAGCATTCGACACTGTTGAAAACTGAAAATTGTTAAAAATGCTTTTTGACTCAGGATTCGGAGGGGCACAACACGAGCTGATCGAAAGTCACTTGAAAAACAGAGAACAGTTTGAAGAAGTGAATGACAGGAAGGGACAGTTCTGGGATCCATACTTTTTATTTTATGTATAAATATATATACTAGCCGACCCGTGCCCACTTTGTTTGGACCTTAATTATTTTTGTAATGCAATTATATTGAGGAGTTCTTAGTACTAAGTTTTATCAGGTTCATCACAAGGCTCTGCCTTCTAGGCGCATCTGAAAGAGTATTTATATAGAAGTTGCATCCTATCCAATGGCAACCAGAATCAATCGGAATAATTATGACCACGATAAACCTTGATTAAAAATTTTCTATCTATGTATGACAATTGAATATTTTTTTTCAAATAACGTCGAGAAAGTGGCAATTATTTTGGGTTAATTGTGAACATTTTTCCTCCCATTTAGTGGGCACCCGAATCACTCCGAATATCCTAGCTGTACATTTCTCAGGTTTCTTCAGTTTGAACTGTAGTTTGTCCCCCAACTCCACTGGCACTGCCTGGCGGGATCGAAATGGATGCCATTGAGCACATCTAGCGGGTGAACTCTCGACTGAAGCAGTCAGAATGTCAATTATGTCTTATGACTCTTATGTCAAAAAACGTAGACCCCAAATCAAATTGTTCAATCTATGTACAGTTATTTTATATACTATTAGGGCCAATTATTGCACCCCTAGATTTAATGGAGGTTCAAACCAAGATATAAGTTCAATCACTAATAGTGCAAGCGCTGCGAAACATTCCGTATGAAAAAACCGATGACCTCATTCTGATTGATGATTTGAGTTAAGAAAGACTTAATTAATGATATTGTGGAGGTTGCCGGACGGAATTATGGTCTAGTTTTTTTTTTCGGTCCTATATTAGTTTTCGCTTCCATCGCTGTAGCTGCGAAAAAAAAATTGTTATTGACTATTAACACCTGGTTTACGTCAGGTATGGAGAAAAACGGCATGATCTAATTCAATACAAATATAATAAAAAAAGTGGTTTACCTATTAATAAGTAGTGAAGAATTCATTCAGGTAAGTTTTGACAATTATTGCCGATGCATTTGCAAAGGAAAATACAATTGATTTCGCCTTTTCTACAAGTGCAAAACATTGTCAGGCATTTAGCATTATATTTGCAAAGCCTGATCAAAGAATTTGTCATAGGTGGTTTTGCCATTTGCACCGGGTACAACTTTCCATCTCGTCTTTCATAACCGAACTGGAGTAAGTTCGGAGGCCCATGTATTGTAGCCCTTAAGCAATGTAAATACAAAACATCAAAAGTTCTAATAACTTCAGATACATTTGAATTGAATCCCAGCCTAAAAGAGTTTTTTTGGCCGATCCTTCAAACCAAATCCCTCAAAAACTACTATTCGGTAGCTTATGCCAAAAGTGGATGTTGAGTACGAAAACATCGGAATCTGCACAATTTATAAAAATTTGTTCAATTCCTCCACGAACAGCAACAAAAATATGGCTGAAAATCCTTCAATCTGCTTCTAGGTGATTGGACTTCAAATCTAACAATTCAGAAGACCTATTACCTTGGAGCTTGAAGATTTTTTGGAGTCTTCATATCCACTGGTAATGGCCAGCTGGGATTTTGGTTGAAGGACTTGATATAAATATTTGTAGTCAGTTTCAGTTAGTTTCGGTTTAGCAGTGTCTGAGGTGTTCTTTTTTTAAATGATTTATTCAACGTCGGCCTGTTTCCCCTACCAAGGCCAATCATCGACTCCGGTGACCACATTTCCCCCAACCGGAAATTTTGCCGAACACTCTGGTATTCCAACCAGAGGTAGGGATCCTTTACGAGTCCAACAACCATGGACTCAGGACCGCTGGCTTTACGTCTCCTCCGAAGGACAGCAATTCCTCAATATATCTTGTGTTCATTGATATATTGCCTGTGAGCTATGATATAATACTTTGCTGCTTTTTTCTGAGCTTTCCCTGCTGCTTAGCTTCAGATATTGAATGACTAGTCAACATGGAGAGCTAGGCTATGCCCGGGAGGTATTCTTTTCATCATTCTTTTGTTGATTAACTATCATGATTGTAACGGTCATAGAATCTTCGCCACTTAATGTCCCCTTGAAAGTCATTGTCACAGTGTCTGAGATTTTTCAACAGTGTAGGATATATGTTTCGATTTAGTTAGGTAGGTGGTGAAGGAATTCGGCTAGAGCTGTATGTTGCGGTGTCTTTCTGTTCGTTACACTGATATATATCACTAAACACCGCTAATGCTTCATGGAGTGTATTGCCTGATAATTTTAGATTTTGACTGCTAAATGAGACTTGTATGAAAGTCTTCCATTTCGGCGTGTATGTGCATTTCTTCGCGGCATCTTCTATAAGAATTTCATCACACAACTTGTCCTCTGGTATGAGTTCAGTGGTGGATAGTTCCTTCCGTAATTCCTTAGCACACATGACGATTTTGCTACAGTCTAGCCGACGTACACGTTCAGCTATGTCCTTAATGAACTTACTGCCATGAAAACCAAAGAAGATTGCTTTCTCTCAGTAAGATATGAGAATAAAACCTTGTCACCAAATTTTTCGATCAGCATCACTTCGAGATCACGATTAGAACTACATCCTCTACTTCAGCGAGTACAGCCATGCGTTGAGCCAAGTATGTCAATTCAAAAGCGGTCGTCGAAACCCCGTCTTTTATATCCGCCATTAATTTGTCGAAAGCAGCCAGTAACTGTTTTTGTGATATTTGTTGTTGTACGACCCCTTTCGTTACTAGAAGATATTGGTAATGAAACGTTATTTCTTTAACACGACGTATGATATTGGAAGTTTCTGCAAACAGATTTTCCGGTGTTTCGTATAACAAATTTTTGTGAAAATTTCATAGTATTATCGACGCATTGAAAAACAGCAAAGCTGCTGAAATTTCAGTTAAAAGATGACATTTTTTTATTTTGGTTTTCGTCGTATACCACAAATGGAACATCATGAGTCACTCGACGAATCGCTGTAGCTTCTTTTTGATTTGCAGGTCAGTTGATGATCCAGCTACGCCCTGTGTTGTTGATGAAGCTCTTTCTTCCAGCTCCTTATGTAGTGGCGACGACAATTTTTTTCTTCGCTGATATAGCTGGCCATGCAACTTTTATACCACGAGAAGTGGATCAAACAACTTCTCAAATTTGTCTGAAATTTCGTCTTTGCGTCGACTTGCTGCATTTGAATAGTTTCTTTCGGTTCATTCACCAGTTCAGCATGATTTTTCGTTCACCTTTTTTTTAATCTAATAATTGTAGCGATATTCATTCACTTTAAAGAAGGTTATCACAAAATTCGAAGCACTGCTATTTTAAATATTGGAAAATGTATCTGTTATAATAATGGATGAAGTTCAGCTATAACTGAAGTCACAAAAACTGTTGAGAAAAGCGCGGCCCGCTCCAAAACTCGAGAGAAGGTATGTGACGCTGGAAAGGAGATTTATAATAAAACTGACAACGGGCTTTTCTGGCAACTTTCAGTTCCAGGTTTGAAAGGATCTTGCAAAAACATTCCAGTCGAGAAATAGCGGTCAATGGTTTCTGCATTCTATACAACATTTTTTTTCACAACTACAGCGATGGAATCGAAAACTCCTATTATAGGGCCGAAAAAAAGAACTGGACCATAATTCCGTGCGGCAACCTCCAAATTATTATTCGTCAAGTCTTCCTCAACTAAAATCATCAATCAGAATGAGGTCATCGGTTTTTTCAAACGGAATGTTTCGCAGCGCCCGCTCTATAAGGAACAAAGAATCTGACTGCCAAATCCATAGCAATGGAACCCAGCCAAGCGGTGCAATTGTCCCTTTCTCAAAAGTAATTCCTATGATTCATTCTAATAGGATCACTTCTGAGTGAGCTTCGCTTCCTTAGGTACGACGGAAATAATTAATTGTGAATTGACCAAATGTAATATTTTTTCAAGCGAGGCGTCATTGCCATAAGCACACCTATTACCCGTTGCCCGTGCCTAAGTGAGAAAGAGAAAGCGAAGCCTTTCCACTGAAAAATCACCTCAAACTCTCAAACATTTAAATCCCCATCTTTGAGTGAAACCATATAACAGATATAGAATGAAATCGAATTCTGTAGTGTCCTTTATTTCAACTTTCGAATTTTCCAAGTATTTTACTTAGTCAGCTTTTGACCAGAAGATGTCTCTAGGTATAGTGTTCTAATGCTGTATGTTTACATTTCGTTTGAAAGATGTAGACACAAGCTCTCGTTTTAACATCTTAAGAAAACATTCAACAGGCTAGATGAACTGGCTGAATAACATCAAGCAGTCAGATTCATATCAGTGTCTGGTGTGTAGTTGTTGAAAACAGATAGGCGATATAAAACGAATTATATTTTTTCGAATTGGAAATTTCTAGCAGTCTTAGAAGAATAAGTATTTGTCGAGCGATATTCCAATGTTAGAAAAAGTAGGAAGCAAGTGTTCTAACAAACCTCATTATAAAACTAATTCATAAGAAATGTGTTTAAATAACGATGTTTATTCATGATGATAAAGTGAGTGCTCCAATATTATCATAACAGTTATTGAAAGTGTTTTGCTCGGTGGAACTTTTGCAAAACATTTGCCAAATTCAAAAGTGCCACTTTGACTATATACTGTGCTGTGATTCCTAAGGAAATCGAGAACTGAGAAATATAAAACTGACCGTTTAGAAATATATGTCTGTAGTATTGCAGTTAACAGAGTGGTAAATAAAACATTAAAGTTTTTTATCGCTTGTACAAATAACAGAGTTAAAAATAGCCTATATTCGTAAGTGGTGATCACGTGAATATACAAAGGATAGTTCTAGTTTATTGTCATACCTAACTGTGGATAATTTGAACGGTTTCACCGAACGCAAAATTTGCAAATTTGCATTTTTTAACACATGGTAAGTTCTTTGTCAATTTTGTTCACATCTATTTCTTAAATCACTCATTCAAGTACAGTTTTTATTTATCCTCGAATATGCTGACTTCTCTTTCATGAGTTAGGTTCCTACCTAAATACTTACACCGATTTGCGGTTTTTCTTGAATAGAAATAGCTTTTTGGTCAAGCGATGACCTGTCTTATATTTGAGCTCTAAATTTAATTTCTATTCACCATGCATTAAGGATATTCTTCATTACAACAGTTTATGCACGAGGAAGGAAAAGTAACAGTTTTCTCCCAGGGCATGTAGAATTGCAGCTTAAAGTCAAAAGGAGATTTGCACGACTTTGGCACATCTCACATGTCGCGATGTCCTACTCAGGTAAGATCCCTTGTGGTGCAACTGCGACAAGTTTGGCGATATAACTGCAACGTAACTGCGACAAATTTCGATATCTCGTTCGAGATGTAACTGCAACGATTTATTTGCGACATCGCAGTGACATTACAATAATTATAAAATGGGTGACGAATGTGACAAAGAATAGGTCCAGCGTAAAGTTCAGTCTCGATACGGATAATTTGAAGCTCAAGGCAGCAAGTAGTCTCGGCAGATGTATTTTGGGTACCTTCTGTTGAATTCCATTCCGAAAGTTCTTTGCACGTAAGAACAATTAACATTCAAGATAAGTCATATTTTTCATGTCTCAAAAGGGATGAAACCAAGGTAATGCGCTTTATATAATCAGAATCATTCATCTCTGAATCTTTTTTCTCGGTAGTGTAGAGGTTAGCATATTCGGCTTTGAAGCGAAAGACCAGGGTTCGATTCCCCGCCGGGCCACCGTGCTGCGTAATCGCACGTTGAAAGGAAAGGCCTCGTTGATCCATTGCTCGCACAATTTTCGACTTCTGAGGGTTGACGTTCGTCAGCTGGTTAACGGAAACGAACAATTTTGAGAATTCTCTCTTCATGTCTGTTTGAGTAAACACACAATCTCACAGAAACTCTGTATTGTTTACTGAGTTGGGGCAGGTGGTTATGTGCCTGGTTCATGATCGAGATGTGTGTCAATCCCTAATGGGGCAGAGACTTTTCTCTTGAGAAGTAATTAGCAGTAATACCTAATTGTGACATTACAGGAATGTAATAAGTCACAGGCATGTTGGCTGGGTTAGCGCGAAGTACACCAGTCATGCATACAACCCTTGTGTCAAATCGAGTTATAATAACAGATGAGTTATAGCGTAACGGGAATCGCAAGTAAGGAGGTATATTGAAAAAAATTGAGAATATGACTAACTACGATTTCGGCAATATCTCGGGGAATATTTTCAGAACACAAGATTGCCGCTCGTGTGAATAGGGCGTTTAACTAGTATTATCGAAGTTTGCTAGCACTTGTGACCGTTCCAATAATTTTTGGTACAATTAAAATAACGCTCGAAATAACGTGTGCAGCAAGCGATTGGGAAGCGTCAACATATTATATCCTTTTTTTTTCAATGAAAATGTGGATTGTACAAGGTTAGAGACTCGGTTAGAGACTATATAACCTCGACTCCCGTGATGCATAAGTACAAGTGCACTCACAAACGCAAGTGTGGAGGTGATGACGTTGGTTTTCCCAAAAGAAACCAAGCACATGTAGAGGCTCTCTTACATCCATTTTCAGTTCAACTTCCTATTACTGGAAATGATTTTCTGTCTCCAGAATAAACTGAGAAGTGCTGAAGGAAGACTCACGGATAAAAAACATAACGATAATAATACTTTTAAGTGGTATGCATGCATACATGTAGTCTCTCATCTCCTACTTTGTCGGTGGTTCAAGGAACATCAAACAGGAGAAAAGGAAATTGAGGACTCGATTGAGGAGGACGCTTTATTGACGAGTGGTGCGTCAACCCATAGGGGTTTCCGGACCACCGGCTGTGGATAGAAGCCCTCTTGACCGGATACTAAAGAAGCTAGCAAAGCCACATAAGAATTTCGACTCGGGGTGGGTTACCTAATTTTAGGCTCATTTTAGGCTAATTTATTGCCATGTTCCCTAATTTTTTGCTCTCCCCCTTCATAGAAAAATTCGTGGCTTTGCTAGCTTCGGCCGAATTCAGCAGAGTCATATTTCAAAATAAAAAAAAAGTGATTTGATATGGCCAAATTGTAGAGCCTATTTTAGGCTAATTTATTACCCTATTTGAAATTTTTTTACTCTATTCCATCATAGAAAAATCTGTGGCCTTTCTAGCTTCGGTCGAACTCAGCAAAGCCATTTTTGAAATAAAACAATTTTCAGACATTCAAAATAGTGATTTTTTAGGAATATTTTTCGGCTAATTAATAACCCTAGTTTCATATTTCATTGCTCCTTGCGTTATAGAAAAAAAAACAGATTTATTGATTCTCGCCCAGGCGATGATGTAATGATCCGATCCAAACTATAAATATTTGACATGTCAAAACGATGATTATAGTATTTTTCACAGTAAATGGTATTGGCTTATTAACTGCAATAAACTACCCGATTTAATCCCATTGTGTAGAAAATCATCTGGTAAAAGATGCAAATGTGCTACAGGGTCGAACTTAAGAAATTTGAATTTTGCATATTGTAGGAGATATACAAGTAATTTATTTTATCAATCCCTCTCTGAGAAACAAAATTACCTGAATCCGGTCCTTTTACATTTATTTTGTGCATCTCGGATTTTACAACTTAAGGGTCTAATTGGTTTTATTATAATCTTTCAGTCAATACCATTTATTGTGAAAACTACTATACCATCGAATGATCGATGAATGGCTAACATTGAGTTTTTTTGATCAACTTTTTTTAAAACAAACCTGTGGCTTTGCTAGCTTCGGGCGAAGTCAGCCGAGTCATTTCTGCAATAACAACATTTTTCAAAGATTGTAAATAGTAATATTCAAGATTCAGTTTTAGGCTAATTAATTACCTTAGTTTCATATTTTTTGCTCCTCGCGTTTTCGAAAAAACTTGATTTACTTATTGATTGTCATTGGCGATGATGTAATTATTCCAAATTATAAATATTTGACATTTCGACATATCGAAAAGATGATTACCGTCGAATGATAGATGAATGGCCAACATTGATTTTTTTCAATCAACTTTTTTTAAAACAAAACTGGCTTTGCTAGCTTCGGGCGAAGTCAGCAGAGCCATTTCTGCAATAACAACATTTTTCAAAGATTCTAAATAGTAATATTCAAGATCCAGTTTTAGGCTAATTAATTACCTTAGTTTCATACTTTTTGCTCTTCGCGTTTTCAAAAAAAATTGATTTACTTATTGATTCCCATTGGCGATGATGCAATTATTGATGATCACCATTAAATATCGATGAAAAACCAACATTGAATTTATTTGATCAACGTTTTTGATAAAACTTGTGGCTTTGCTATCATCGGGCGAACTCTGTAGAGCCAATTTTGCAATAACAACATTTTTCAAAGATTCAAGGACTATTTTTAGGCTAATTAATTACTTACCCCACTCTCTTATTATTTGCCCTTCGCAATTTCGAAACAAAAAATTATTGAAATTCGTAATTTTTCCTCGGATTATTCCAAACTATAATAGTTTGATGATTTGACCTGTCGATATGATGGTAACCATCGAAGGATCGATGAATGGCCCATATTTAACTTTTTATTTTATATTGATGTGTTTATTTTTATCTTTTTTATTCTTGTTATGTTTATTTTTAATTTGTTCATCCTTATTATGTTCATTCTCATGTCTTTTATTTATTTATTAAAATGTTTATTTTTATCATTTTTATTATTGTTATATTTATTTTTATTTTGTTCATTCTTATTATGTACTTGCATTCTGATGGAATTTAGCATAAATATTATTTTTCCAGTAATGAAGTTTTGATTATTTTCATCATTACTCACCATGGCAAACGAAATAACTCTCTCTTTTGTGAACTCAAAATTTAATTATTTTAATTTCCAATAAATTACTTTTCTACATATTTGCACGGATGAAATGATATCCGGTTCAACCATTTCATTTATCGATCATTCGAGGGTAGATTATCGTTTCGACAAGTGAAGTTATCGAAAAATAATATAGGTAGTTGGGAATAATCACACCATAGCCCATCAATAAATCCCGTTTTTTTCGAAAACACGAGAAGCAAAAAATATGAAACTAAGGTAAATAATTAGCCTAAAATTGAATCTTGAATATTACTATTTACAATCTTTGAAAAATGTTGTTATTGCAGAAATGGCTCTGCTGACTTCGCCCGAAGCTAGCAAAGCCACAGCTTTGTTTTAAAAAAAGTTGATCAAAAAAATTCAATGTTAGCCATTCATCGATCATTCGATGGTAATCATCGTTTCGACATGTCAAATTGTCAAATATTTATAGTTTGGATCATTACATCATCGCCTGGGCGAGAATCAATAAATCTGTTTTTTTTTTCTAAAACGCAAGGAGCAATGAAATATGAAACTAGGGTACTTAATTAGCCGAAAAATATTGCTAAAAAATCACTATTTCAAATGTCTGAAAATTGTTTTATTTCAAAAATGGCTTTGCTGAGTTCGACCGAAGCTAGAAAGGCCACAGATTTTTCTATGATGGAATAGATTAAAAAAATTTAAATAGGGTAATAAATTAGCCTAAAATAGGCTCTACAATTTGGCCATATCAAATCACTTTTTTTTTAATTTTGAAATATGACTCTGCTGAATTCGGCCGAAGCTAGCAAAGCCACGAATTTTTCTATGAAGGAGGAGAGCAAAAAATTAGGGAACATGGCAATAAATTAGCCTAAAATGAGCCTAAAATTAGGTAACCCACCCCAAGTCGAAACTCGTATGTGGCTTTGCTAGCTTCTTTAGTATTCAAATGTTCGTTAAAGAGGAATCTGAATTCTGAATAGTATAATGAACTTTGATCCGATGCCTTACTTGATTATGGCATTTGAAAAAATATCAGAAAATATCTGTTAGACGTACTTAATGATTCGATTTGTACACAGATCATGCATGGAAGCAAAACGAATGTTAATCAATGATCAAAGCTTCCTAGCCCCCCTCCCAAAGAAAATACGAAAAACACCACAGTATATTTTTCGTTACACAAGGATAATTATTGTACTTACACGTGTTCAGAAACTTAAGTTCAATGGAGAGAATGAAGTTTGAAGAACTAATTTTTTTGGTTCTCCGAACCAAACGGATCAATAAAATAAATAAAACTCGGAATTTCAGTGTAGGAGTTGAAACTCGAAATTTTAGTCATGAAGATTTTTTCCAATACTGACCTGAGAAATCACTATTATTCCAGCATTTTCTCTGATCTGAAGTATAACCTATGTGAACAATGATAAAGAAATTTCACCTTGGTGTATAGTGAAAATCGGTCAATAGGGTAGTCTCTTCGATTTGGATGCGTTTGGATGGCAACAAATCGCTACTTCCATCGACTGCCGTATTTCCTCGCGTTTTTCTAAGTCGTATTTCCTTTCAGTTGGTTTGACAACTGGACTCCTAGGCTACTTGATACAGCGACATTTAAGTTATATTCTCAATAAACACAGTGAAACTGAATATATGAATTGATGAAAGATTTTTATATCTCACTGTTAGTCATCATATCCTTTGACGCTTAGCGTCTAAAGATATAAAAGCCCTTGCTATATGATAACCCACTTCCCACCCTACGTGTCAAACGAACTTTTTTATTTTGGCTGTCCCTTTCACAGTTTTTTCTTTCACCTTCGTATCATCTGATCGAATCTCTCCATCACTATTTCTGCGAGATACGGGTATTTCTGATAATACGAAGAACCGAGCGGATGATTTTGTTCTGCACACTCCTGATAAAGAAGCCTTTCTGAGACTGCAGAACACGTTCTGAGAACACCGTACATCGTACAATGAAGCTGGCTGAATTGATTGTCTATCAATTTGTTGTACACTTCGATATGAAGTTTCGTGCGTTCGATAGTAGTACGAGTTGCAGTATTGTGCAGGGATCGAGACAGGAATGTTATGGAAATGAAATTTCGGATCTAGATACGGATATTGGAATATAATTATATTGGTTTCGGATACGGTTACGGACACGTAAATAATTCGGATTATACGTTAGTTTCGGATAGTTTTGGTTACCGATATTAGATTGAAGTGAAATAAAAATGGTATGTAGGTAATAATTTGGTTTTATTTCTAGGTTCTATCTAGTCTAGGTTATCATTTGGTGTTAGAATCACTCACATATTTAAGTCAACAAAAACCTGTCAACATATTTTTTTAGACTCCGCCTTCATCTAAAAGTTTTGTAACTGATACGGTTACGGTTATGGATATTTTTTGAATATCCGATAATTTTGTAACTGATACGGTTACGGTTATGGATATTTTTTGAATATCCGATAATTTTGTAACTGATACGGTTACGGTTATGGATATTTTTTGAATATCCGATAATTTTGGTTTCGGTTACTGAGCTCCACAACATTCCTGATATTGTACCTCTGAATCGCCAGATTGATATGGTTGCAGAAATTCAGGCGTTTGTTGAGATTTTAGATCAACTTCCGTATACCTTGGACTATCTTGTTTACTCATCACTTTCTTTAACCGTCATCTTATCGAATAGTTTCACACTTGAATTTTTTCATGAGGACGACTCTGTTTTAGGTACCTATCTCGTTATTTTCCACACACAGCCCGAGGGGTATTTCGCTCTTGTGAAATTTTAACACCAAATTTCAAATTATTTCAGTCAGGATTTCAGCACGGATTACAGGTATAATTTCTCGATTTGCAAAATTTCTACTAATTTTTGTATACCGGATTTCCGAAGTGAGACGTGTCGATATTGCAGTGTCATCTTCGTTTTCTGTATAGTCTTGCGTACGAGGAAGGCGCTATTACAACATAATTTGGGGGAAAACTCCGGGAAGGTTAGCCATTTTCGAAAATTACTGGTTTTCATAAATAGATACCTGAATAATTGATTGATTATGCGGGGGTGTCTCACTTCGGAAATCCGGTGTACAAAATGATCACAAATCCTTGAAATCCATGTTCAATTCCAGAAATCCAACCTGAAATCTCTGATGAAATCCAGAAATCCTATATGAAATCTTGAAATTCTTTTGAAATCCTTATGAAATCCTGAAATCCCTATGGAAATTCCAGGTGGAATTCAGAAATTCTACAAGAAATATTGAAATCCGAATAGTCTCAGTAGAATTTTTGGAATTCTCAAAAATCCAGAAATCCTAAGTGAAATCTTGAAATCCTTATGAAATTTTGAAATCTTAGTGTAAAGCCTAAATTCTAGGTGAAATAATGAAATTCCTAATGGAATTTGAAAATTAAAAAAATCTTCACGTAAATCCCCAACTGATTATTGAAGAGTGAAGACTGACCCCAAAAACTCGGTATTGCAGTATGTGTCGGTGAAGTTTGCCGCCCAGAAACATTTCCCGTGAAAAAAAGTTATTGTATAATTGAATCGAGAATTGAATATGGCTGCTGAGGCAACAGAGGTGAGAATATAGTTATAAACTACGTAATCTCGTTTATATGCTACTGTAATTGAGCCCCCTTGTAGAAAAAGTACTATGAGAATGACTGTCACCCTTCCTGGTTTTTTATAATTACATGTACCTACTTACCTTTCATGGAATTACTGAGGACAGAGCTGAGGTACTACATATAATGAGGACGTATATATAATAGCTGAAACCTATAGTACGTCTAGATTTCGTGCAAACGGAAGGCTTTACATAATTTATCGGTGTGAATTTGGCGGCCATTCTGAACGGCCAAGTTCTCCGGAAAAGCCCGAAGGCGCTGACCAGTGGCGTACCAGTAGAAATTTATTCTACATCTTTATGATATATGAATAATTGAATAAACAATAGCAATCTTTGATTATTCGATTGATTTGGTGGACACCGTTATTGTTCGTAAATATTCGATAAAATTTGATAATATCATCTATCATCAATCATTCACAGTTCACATAATTTTATATGACTGGTGAAATCCGAAGGTACGATGATCCGACAGCTCTCTGATTGGTCTATATTTAAATTTAGACCAATTTAGACCAATCAGAGAGCTTGTCGGATCGTCGTACCATCGGATTTCGGATATGTTTGAATCCAGCCTTATATTAATATTTTGCAAATTATTGAACTTAAATACAAAAAACGTGGTGGCGACATCTACTAATCAAGTAGGTAACTTCATGGCAAGTGATTGCCAAACATCAAATCCTTAATCCGTGTGCAACCAAAAATATATGCATATGGTCTATTGGGGCCATGCGAAATACCTACGGTATAGGGATGATGAAATCGACTGTAGCTCGTGATGTGGAGAAAACGAGAATTTCTAGTGGACCGTCATTTTCTGTTAAATGTATACGGCGCGGCGATAGCTACACAGCGAGAGGTTTTGACTTTACTGACGTTTGTGGGCGAAAGAACTTACGGAAAATTTATCAGTGAGGCCTCCCGGTTGGGCTTTCAATAGGCGTTGTGCAATAACTTGTCGTTGCTTTCTAAAGAGTGTCTCATGAAAAATGACCCAATTATAGCGCCCTCGTTTGATTTTTATCAACTTAACGTCAGCAACTGTAATGTTTTTTCAAATATGTACGAAGTACAATATTTATAATCTCTTCCTAATTGCTTCTCCAAAATTAAAAAAAAAATCTATAAACTATTTTAAATTTTTGTTTTATTAAATCGGACTGTCTGTAACAAAATATTCACAAGGAAAGATTCTTGATACTATATTGATTATTTTTTCCATTTCTCAGTATTCGTAATTAAATAATGTATTCATTCCACACATTTCATTATTATATGCATGTTAATTGATAACATAACTATTGAACTATCAAAAATGGAACCTCCATAAAGTTAGCAAGGCCACTTGCAGTGAAATTAATGAAACATATTTCGATGATTGTTGGAGAAATGTCGAGAATTTGTCGTTTTATTATGGGTGGCTGTTTCAACTTATGAAATTAGCACCGCCACTCAATAATATGCACCATGTGGCAACGCTGCAATCCAAGTATCTTGCTCTTTCATCAATATTCACAGAATATAGTCAATAAAAACCTGCACAGCAATTGTTCAGAGACCAGAGTTGATATGATGTGTTGTCTCCGGCGGAAAAATCTAAGAGAAGTTTCTTCAGCTATCAATCTAACCTATATACAGGGTGTTCCTTGAAGACATGCTAATATTCAAGGAAGTGATTCTTGGACTCATTTCAAGAAAAAACTTTCTTTGAATGCATGTTCCAAACGTCCTTACCTTCGAGAAATAGGGTTGTGAAGTTGTATTAGAAAAAGCTTTTAGTCTTTTATGCATCAATTCAATTCCTGCATCAGTGGCGTCCGTACGGGTTTCTGGAGAAAAAATCTAAGTCACTGCTCTTCCTCGAAATTGAAATCATTTCAGAAGGAATTATATCTCTAGGTTCTTCTTTGTCCGAAGCATAGATTTCGCAAAAAAATCGTATTACTTCAGGATCAATTCCATAAAAATATTGTGCATCGACTAATGAGAATTTAGAGAATAGTTGTCGGTAAGAATGTAGGCTTTCACGGCCGATGTTGATACTCCGCAAATTTTTCGGGCTTGAGGACCGTGTACTGGAATTTTTAATTCCGGAGCTTTCGGCTTCATCTGCGCCAGCCATCTTCAGGGCGTGGTCGTAGTTCAACTCTCCTCTGCGAGTCCACTATGTAGCCGAAAGCTCCAGAATTCCAGTACACGGTCCTCAAGCCCGAAAAACTTGCGAAATAATAATTCTTGGTGTTACGAACCGTCAATTTTTTTATTTATATTTGAGCTACCTATTGACTCCGTTCAATATCAATTGTTGATAAATTCAGAATTGAGTAACAAATTTTACTACAGGGAAAACAAACGATAATTGCTCACCACCACGTTAGCATTTCAGTAAGTATTTCAGTTTGCATAAATTGTATGACAGTAAGTTCTGATGATTGATTTCAATATATTTTGTGTTTCGAGTAGGCATTTCACATTAACGAATTCAATGACTCTCCCACAAATGTCAATATTTTTATCTCCTGTCATTTGCCTATGAAGGTTGACAATAGGTAGCTCAAATATAAATAAAAAAAAATGACGGTTTGTAACACCAACAACTATTATTTCGCAAGTTTTTCGGGCTTGAGGACCGTGTACTGGAATTTTTAATTCCGGAGCTTTCGGCTACATCTGAGGCAGCCATCTTCAGCGGCGTGGTCATAGTTCAACTCTCCTCTGCGAGTCTACTATGACTGATGTCATCATTACTATGACTGATGTTGATAATGATTATATCTACTATGACAGATGACATCAGTCATAGTAGACTCGCAGAGGAGAGTTGAACTACGACTGCGATGGCTGCCGCAGATGTAGCCGAAAGCTCCGGAATCAAATGGTCCTCAAGCCCGAAAAACTTGCGGAATATCAACATCGGCCGTGAAAGCCTACATTCTTACCAATAACTATTCTCTTAATTCTCATTAGTCGATGCACAAGATTTTTATGGACTTGATCCTGAAGTAATACAATTTTTTTGCGAAATCCATGCTTCGGACAAAGAAGAACCTAGAGATAGAATTCCTTCTGAAATGATTTTTTTATTTCGAGAAAGAGCAGTGACTTAGATTTTTTCTCCAGAAATATTTATTGCGAAACCCGTACGGACGCCACTGATGCAGAAATTGAATTGATGCATAAAAGACATGTACTAAATTCCATACAGATATGTATAATATTATATCAGTTATTATTAAAAACATTTTTCAATAAAACTTCACCACCCTATTTCTCGAAGGTAAAGACGTTTAGGACATACATTCATAAAAAGTTTTTCTTGAAATGATTCTAAGAATCACTTCCTTGAATATCGGCATGTCTTCAAGGAACACCCTGTATATAGGTTAGATTGATAGCTGAAGAAACTTGAAAAATAATCTTCTCTTAGATCGATTTTTCCGCCGGAGACAACACATCATATCAACTCTGGTCTCTGAACAATAAAATTGCTGTGCAGGTTTTTATTGACGATATTCTGTGAATATTGATGAAAGAGCAAGATACTTGGATTGCAGCGTTGCCACATGGTGCATATTATTTTTAGAACACAGGAAAAAAATTATGCGTGACTGGCGGTGCTAATTTCATATAATAAGTTGGAACAGCCACCCATAATAAAACGACAAATTCTCAACAATTCTCCAACAATAATCGGAATATGTTTCACTTGATGTTTCATTAATTTCACTGCAAGTGGCCTTGCTAACTTTATGGAGGTTTCTTTTTGATAGTTCAATAGTTATGTTATCAATTAACATGCATATGTTAATGAAATGTGTGGAATGAATACATTATTTAATTACGAATACTGAGAAATGGAAAAAAATTATCAATATAATATCGAGAATCTTTCCTTGTGAATATTTTGTTACAGACAAGTCCGATTTAAATAAAACAAAAATTCATAATAGTTTATAGATCTTTCTTAATTTTGGAGAAGCAATAAGAAAGAGATTATAAATATTGTACTTCGTACATATTTGAAAAAACATTACAGTTGCTGACGTTAAGTTGATGAAAATCAATGGAGGGCGCTATAATTGGGTCCTTTTTCATGAGGCACTCTTTAGAAAGCAACGACAAGTTATTGCACAACGCCTATTAAAATCCCAGCCGGCAGGCCTCACTGACAAATTTTCCGTAAGTTCTTTCGCCCACAAACGTCAGTAAAGTTAAAACCTCTCGCTATGTAGGTATGGCCGTATTCATTTAACAGAAAATGACGGTCCCCTAGAAATTCTCGTTTTCTCCACATCACGCGCTACAGTCGATTTCATCATCCCTATACCGTAGGTATTTCGCATGGCCCCAATAGACCATTTGCATATATTTTTGGTTGCACACGGATTAGGATTTATACTAAAGAAGCTAGCAAAGCCACATACGAATTTCGACTCGGGGTGGGTTACCTAATTTTAGGCTCATTTTAGGCTAATTTATTGATACTAAAGAAGCTAGCAAAGCCACATACGAATTTCGACTAGGGGTGGGTTACCTAATTTTAGGCTCATTTTAGGCTAATTCATTGCCATGTTTTTCGAATTTTTTGCTCTCCCCCTTCATAGAAAAATTCGTGGCTTTGCTAGCTTCGGCTGAATTCATCTGAGTCATATTTCAAAATCTAAATATAAAGTGATTTGATATGGCCAAATTGTAGAGCCTGTTTTAGGCTAATTTATTACCCTCTTTGAAATTTTTTTACTCTATTCCATCATAGAAAAAATCTGTGGCCTTTCTAGCTTCGGTCGAACTCAGCAAAGCCATTTTTGAAATGAAACATTTCTCAGCCATTTGAAATAGTGATTTTTAGGAATATTTTTCGGCTAATTAATTACCCTAGTTTCATATTTCATTGCTCCTTGCGTTTTAGAAAAAAACAGGTTTTATTGATTCTCGTCCAGGCGATGATGTTATGATTCAATCTAAAATATTTGACAATTTGACATGTCAAAACGATGATTACCATCGAATGATCGATGAATGGTCAATATTGAATTTTTTTGCTCAACTTTTTTAAAACAAACCTGTGGCTTTGCTAGCTTCGGGCGAAGTTAGCAGAGCCATTTCTGCAATAACAACATTTTTCAAAGATTGTAAATAGTAATATTCAAGATTCAGTTTTAGGCTTATTAATTACCTTAGTTTCATATTTTTTGCTCCTCGCGTTTTCGAAAAAACTTGATTTACTTATTGATTCTCATTGGCGATGATGTAATTATTCCAAATTATAAATATTTGACAATTTGACATATCGAAACGATGATTACCGCCGAATGATCGATGAATGGCCAACATTGAATATTTTTGATCAACTTTTTTTAAAACAAACCTGTGGCTTTGCTAGCTTCGGGCGAAATCAGCAGAGCCATTTCTGCAATAACAACATTTTTCATAGATTTCAAATAGTAATATTCAAGATTCAGTTCAAGGCCAATTAATTACCTCAGTTTCATAATTTTTGCTTCTCGTGTTTTCGAAAAAAACGGGATTTATTGATAGGCTATGGTGTGATTATTCCAAACTACCTATTATTTTTCGATAACTTCACTTGTCGAAACGATAATCTACCATCGAATGATCGATAAATAAAATGGTTGAACCGGATATCATTTCATCCATGCAAATATGTTGAAAAGTAATTTATGGGAAATTAAAATAATTGAATTTTGAGTTCACAAAAGAGAGAGTTATTTTTTTCGTTTACTTGACATGGTGAGTAATGATGAAAATAATCAAAACTTCATTACTGGAAAAATAATATTAATGCTAAATTCCATCAGAATGCAAGTAAGTACATAATAAAAATGAACAAAATAAAAATAAAATATAACAAGAATAAAAATGATAAAAATAAACATTTTAATAAATAAATAAAAAAACATCAGGATGAACATAATAAGGATGAACAAAATAAAAATAAATATAACAAGAAATAAAAAGATAACAATAAACACATCAATATAAAATAAAAAAGGGGAATAAAAATAAAACAAAACATAATTGAAAATTATGACTTTATTCGTAAGGAATATATCTATGACATCATTCCTGGATACTTTAGCTGGTCGTCCTGGTCTTGGAATTTCCATTTTGTTGAAAACTATTCACTTAACACCAACCAAACACGTTAGAATATAACAGTCATCCACCCTCGTCTCCCACCTTCTATCTTCCTTCGAGTTCGAAAATTGTATATTAGATGATGAGCCGACTATGTTGTCTATTCATTCAGAAAAAAGTTAAATATGGGTCATTCATCGATCCTTCGATGGTTACCATCATATCGACAGGTCAAATCGTCAAATTATTATAGTTCGAAATAATCCAAGGAATAATTACGAATTTCAATAATTTTTTGTTTCGAAATTGAGCAGGGCAAATAATATGAGAGTGGGGTAAGTGATTAATTAGCCCAAAAAAAGTCCTTGAATCTTTGAAATATTGTTATTGCAAAATTGGCTCTACCGAGTTCGTCCGATGATAGCAAAGCCACAAGTTTTATCAAAAACGTTGATCAAAAATATTCAATGTTGGTTTTTAATCGATCATTTAACGGTGATCACCGTTTGGACATGTCAAATTGTCAAATATTTATAGTTTGGAATAATTGCATCATCGCCAATGAGAATCAATAAGTAAATCAATTTTTTTTGAAAACGCGAGGAGCAAAAAATATGAACTTAAGGTAATTAATTATCCTAAAACTGGATTTTGAATATTACCATTTACAATCTTTGAAAAATGTTGTTATTGCAGAAATGGCTCTGCTGACTTCGCCCGAAGCTAGCAAAGCCACAGGTTTGTTTTAAAAAACGTTGACGAAAAAATTCAATGTTGGTCATTCATCGATTATTCGACAGTAATGATCGTTTCTACATGTCAAATTATCGAATATTTGTAGTTTGGAATGATTGCATCATTGCCAATGAGAATCAATAAGTAAATCAAGTTTTTTTTGAAAACGCGAGGAGCAAAAAATATGAAACTAAGGTAATTAATTAGTCTAAAACTGGATGTTGAATATTACTATTTTGAATCTTCGTAAAATGTTGTTATTGTAGAAATGGCTCTGCTGACTACGCCCGAAGCTAACAAAACCACAGGTTTGTTTTAAAAAAAGTTGATCAAAAAAATTCAATCTTAGCCATTCATCGATCATTCGACAGTAATCATCGTTTCGATATGTCAAATATTTATAATTTGGAATAATTACATCATCGCCAATGAGAATCAATAAGTAAATCAAGTTTTTTCGAAAACGCGAGGAGCAAAAATATGAAACTAAGGTAATTAATTAGCCTAAAACTGAATCTTGAATATTACTATTTTGAATCTTCGTAAAATGTTGTTATTGTAGAAATGGCTCTGCTGACTTCGCCCGAAGCTAGCAAAGCCACAGGTTTGTTTTAAAAAAAGTTGATCAAAAAAATTCAATGTTAGCCATTCATCGATCATTCGATGGTAATTATCGTTTTGACATGTCAAATTGTCAAATATTTATAGTTTGGATCATTACATCATCGCCTGGGCGAGAATCCAAAAATCCTGTATTTTTTTAAAACGCAAGGAGCAATGAAATATGAAACTAGGGTGATCAATTAGCCGAAAAATATTCCTAAAAAATCACTATTTTAAATGGCTGAAAAATGTTTTATTTCAAAAATGAATTTACTGAGTTAGACTGAAGCTAGAAAGGCCACAGATTTTTCTATGATGAAATAGAGTAGAAAAATTTCAAATAGGGTAATAAATTAGCCTAAAGTAGGCTCTACAATTCGGCCATATCAAATCACTTTTTTTTTTATTTTGAAATATGACTGCTGAATTCGGCCGAAGATAGCAAACCCACGAATTTTTCTATGAAGTGGGAGAGCAAAAAATTCGGGAACATGGCAATAAATTAGCCTAAAATCAGGTAACCTACTCCGAGTCGAAATTCGTATGTGGCTTCGCTAGCTTCATTAGTATCGTTTTTTGTATTTAAGTTCAATAATTTACAAAATATTAATATAAGGCTGGATTCAAACATATCCGAAATCCGATGGTACGACGATCCGACAGCTCTCTGATTGGTCTAAATTGGTCTAAATTTAAATATAGACCAATCAGAGAGCTGTCGGATAGTCGTACCATCGGATTTCACCAGTCATAGAAAATTATGTGAACTGTGAATGATTGGTGATAGATGATATTATCAAATTTTATCGAATATTTCCGAACAATAACGGTGTCCACCAAATTAATCGAATAATCGAAGATTGCTATTGTTCAATCATTCATTTATCATAAAGATGTAGAATGAATTTCTACTGGTACGCCACTGGTCAGCGCCTTCGGGCTTTTCCGGAGAACTTGGCCGTTCAGAATGGCCGCCAAATTCACACCGATAAATTATGTAAAGCCTTCCGTTTGCACGAAATCTAGACGTACTATAGGTTCAGCTATTATATGTACGTCCTCATAATATGTAGTACCTCAGCTCGGTCCTCAGTAATTCCATCATAAAAGGTAAGTACATGTCATTATAAAAAACCAGGAAGGATGACAGTCATTCTCACAGTACTTTTTCTACAAGGGGGCTCAATTACAGTAGCATATAAACGAGATTACGTAGTTTATAACTATATTCTCACCTCTGTTAACTCAGCAGCCATATTCAATTCTCGATTCAATTATACAATAACTTTTATTCACGGGAAATGTTTCTGGGCGGCAAACTTCACCGACACATACTGCAATACCGTGCTTTTGGGTCAGTCTTCACTCTTCAATAATCAGTTGGGGGTTTACGTGAATTTTTTTTTCAATTTTCTAATTTCATTAAAAATTTCATTATTTCACCTAGAGTTTCAGGCTTTACACTAGGATTTTAAAATTTCATAAGGATTTCAAGATTTCACTTAAGATTTCTGTTTTTTTCAAGAATTCCAAAATTTCTACTGACTTTATTCGGATTTCAATATTTCTTGTTGAATTTCTGAATTCCACCTGGAACTTCCAAAGGAATTTCTGGATTTCATCAAAGATTTCAGAATTTCAGGTTGGATTTCTGGAATTCAACATGGATTTCAAGGATTTCTGATCATTTTGTACACCGGATTTCCTAAGTGAGACACCCCTCGCATATAACTTGGTAAAATCAATCAATTATCCAGGTATCTATTTATGAAAACCAGTAATTTTCGAAATGGCTAACCTCCCTGGAGTTTTCCCCCAAATTATGTTGGATACTTACAAATATTTATAACTATTAGGATTAGCCTCGGGAGTAGCCTTGTGGTAATATCGCCTTCCTCGTACGCAAGACTATACAGAAAACGAAGATGACACTGCAATATCGACACGTCTCACTTCGGAAATCCGGTATACAAAAATTTGTAGAAATTTTGCAAATCGAGAAATTATACCTGTAATCCGTTCTGAAATCCTGAGAGAAATCTCATAATTTGAAATTTGGTGTTAAAGTTTCACAAGAGTGAAATACCCCTCGGGATGTGTGTGGAAAATAACATGATAGGTACCTAAAACAGAAGTCGTCTTCATGAAAAAATTCAAGTGTGAAGCTATTCGATAAAATGACCTCCAAAAAGTTAGCATGGCCACTTGCAGTAAAATCATTGAAACATTTTTTTTAAATTTCGTATAATTGTCGAGAATTTGTCGTGGAAAGAAAATAATTGTCGCACTTATACTTTTTTTTCTAAGGGGTGGCTTTGCTAACTTAATATTGAGTTAGCACAGCCACCTTGCCTAAATTTTTAATAAAACTCAAATCTCGAAACTATTAACGCAGGCAATTGTCGAATAATTGTCGTAGTTCATTCTATGTGAAAAACCACCAAAAAAGTTATTTATTTTCTGGAAATCACGCCTTTGTCATGTTTTACCTTGCATATTTCCTACGTTTTATATCATGTGAAAACACCGCTGGGATTCTCACTGTTTTTTCAACATTCTTTCATAAAATCGCAAGAGGAGCCGGAACTATGCAATTGTTGAAAAGGCAGTGTCGATATGTCATCAGTATTTTCGTTGATTATTTTCCTCAATGCGAATAAACGATGAAACAGTTGAAGGCTAGACTGCTTTTACAGAGTTTTACAGCGATTAAATGCACTAGACCTTTTAACCGATTAAAATGTTCGAAATAAACCGGGCGTTTGGATCACTTTTCAGGTACTATCTCTGGTACTATATTGTTCCTGTGTTCGATTTGGATGTTTCCTGAGTTTACATGTTTTCTGGAAATAATCTAAACATATATCCCTCCTTCACCAAGTTCAATCGACCAAAATGCGTGCATTTCCATGATTTTAAAAATTTTGCTTTCAAGCTTTCGTGTATAATAATTTAAAATAAAATCCCTCGACCTGCGGTCTCGGGATTTTATCAAATTATCATACACTCAAGTCATTTGCTAAGCAAAATTTCGAGAATCATGGAAGTGCAGCACACATTTTAACCGATTAAACTTGGTGCACTCGGGATATAACCCCCGAAAAAGCGCCTGAGGAGAGAACAGATTGTAACTATGGATTTTTCACGAATTCCTTTCGAAAAACAATGTTTTCCAATTCCCAAAGTATTGATCAAATGTCGTATGATATTCGACAATTGTTAATGAAAAAAAAATCAATTGTCGCCCATATAGTTTTTTTTCTAAGGGGTGGCTTTGTTAACTTAATAAGTTAGGTTAGGTTTACTTAATAAGTTAGCAAAGCCGCCCCTTAGAAAAAAATCTATATGCGCGACAATTGATTTTTTTTCATTAACAATTGTCGAATATCATACGACATTTGATCAATACTTTGTGAATTGGAAAAAATTGTTTTTCGAAAGGAATTCGTGAAAAAATCCATAGTTACAATTTGTTCTCTCCTCAGGCGCTTTTTCAAGGCGTGATTTCCAGAAAATAAATAACTTTTTTGGTGGTTTTTCATATGGAATGAACTACGACAATTACTCGACAATTATCTACGATAATAGCTTCGAGATTTGATATCCATTCGGAATTTTAGCAAGGTGGCTGTGCTAACTTAATATTAAGTTAGCAGAGCCACCCCTTAGAAAAAAAAGTATAAGCGCGACAATTATTTTCTTTCCACGACAAACTCTCGACAATTATACAAAAAAAAAAAAAAAGTTACAATGATTTTACTGCAAGTGGCCTTGCTAACTTTCTGGAGGTGATAATGTGACAGTTAAAGAAAGGTGATAAGTAAACAAGATAGTCCAAGATATCTGGAACTTGATCTAAAATCTAGACAAACGCCTGAATTTCTGCAACCATATCATCTGGCGATTCAGAGGTACAATATCAGGAATGTTATGGAGCTCCGTAACCGAAACCAAAATTATCGGATTTCCAAAAAATAGCCATAACCGTAACCGTATCAGTTAAAAAACTTTTGGATGAAGGCGGTGTCTAAATAAAATATATTGACAGGTTTTTGTTGACTTGAATATGTGAGTGATTCTAACACCAAATGATAACCTACCTAGAAATTAAACCAAATTATTAACCTACATACCATTTTTATTTCAATCTAATATCAGTAACCAAAACTATCCGAAACTAACGTATAATCCGAATTATTTACGTGTCCGTAACCGTATCCTAAACCAATATAATTATATTCCAATATCCGTATCTAGATCCGAAATTTCATTTCCATAACATTCCTGTCTCGATCCCTGCACAATACTGCAACTCGTACTACAATCGAACGCACGTAACTTCATATCGAAGTGGACAACAAACTGATAGACAATCAATTCAGCCAGCTTCATTGTACGATGTAGGTACGTTGTTCTCAGAACGTGTTCTGCAGCCTCAGAAAGGCTCCTTTATTAGGAGAGTGTAGAACAAAATCCTCCGCTCGGTTCTTCGTATTATCAGAAATACCCGTATCTCGCAGAAATAGTAATAGAGAGATTCGATACGAGGGTAAACGTCAAAGCTCTGGAAGGGACAGCTAAAATAAAACAGTACATTTCACACCTAGGGTGGGAAGTGGGCTATTATATAGCAAGACTTTTATATCTTTAGACGCTAAGCGTCAAAGGATATAATGACTAATAGTGAAATATCAAAATCTTTCATCAATTCAGATTCTCAATTACACCGTGTTCATCAAGAATATAACTTAAATTTCGTTGTATCAAGTAGCCCAGGAGTCCAGTTGTCAAACAAACGGAAAGGAAATACGACTTTGCTGTCTGTATATAGATGCTGTATTGAAATCCAGATGAAATAATATTACATGGAAACAAAAAAAATTGTCCAAGAATTTTTCTATGGAAGGATGTACTCCGCCTGAAGTTAGAAAAACGGCAATCGATGGAAGTAGCGAATTTGTGCCATCCAAATCGAAGCGACTACCCGCTATTGACCGTTTCTCACTATTCACCTAGGTGAAATTTCTTAATCATTGTTCACATAGGTTGAAAAAGTGTTACTTCTCATCAGAGAAAATGCTGGAATAATAGTGATTTTTCAGGTCAGGATAGGAAAAAAATTTCTAGTTGAACTCCTACACTAAAATTCCGAGTTTCATTTATTTTATTGATCCGTTTGATTCGGAGAGGTAAAACCAAATGAAAATAGTTGTTTGAACTTCATTCCCTCAATTAAACTCAAGTTTCCGAACACATTTAAGTTAAAGTAAATTTATTCTTGTTTCACGAAAAAAATACTGTGGTATTTTTCGTATTTTCTATTTTTGAGGAGGGGAGCTAGGAATCTCAGATCACTGAATAACATTTGTTTTGCTTCCATGCATGATCTGTGTACTAATCGAATCATTACTTCTGTTTTAACAGATATTTTCTGATATTTTCCAAATGTTATAATCAAGTACTTAGGGCATCGGATCAAAGTTCATTATATTATTCAGAATTCAGATTCCTCTTTAACGAACATTTTGAGACTGAATACACAAATTAACTCATCCAAAATCTCGTCCGAACTCATGAGTGAGGTAGCCAGGAAGAACACCAGTTTCAACACAGCAGTGTTATCCGAGATAAACTTTATATCGAAATTCCGGGTTTCAACTCTTTACAAAAGACGCTTTTTTACTCGCTTTTTTATTTTGGACGCCCCTTCCAGACTTTCGAAGAAACAGCGAAGATTAAACATCACAAATTGGGTAGAACATACTAATATCCTACAAGTCCACAAGTTTTTCTTGTTCAAAAGTCCGTCAACACTTGTTTCATTGGTATTACGGTTCATCACAATCAGCACCGTAAACACGGGGCCCTGATATATGTGGCTATGGAGTTGTTTCACGAACGCCTGAAGGAGGAAGAAATACTCAAAACTTGAAGCAGATATTCTAGAAACGTTCTATACTAACTTCTCGCAGATATCGCATAAAATCAAACCAGAGAAATGATGGTTGTTCATTTATCGTACTTATTTCCCTCGGTTCAAGTCGAGATAAGATAAGAGAGGTCCTAGCAATCACTGCGGGCACACTCTCCACCACCGAACTTTCCAGTCAAGAGGGCTTGTGTGGGTAAAAGCGGGTGGTCCGGAAATGGGTTGACGCACCACCCGTGAATAAAACGTCCTCCTCAATTTCCTTTCCTCCTGTTTGATGTTCCTTGGACCACCGACAAAGAAAGAAAATGAGAGACTGCATGTACACATACCACTCAATAGTAATATTATCGAAATGTTACGAGTGTGAAGGTGGCCACGAGTTTCTATCCACGAGTTAGTCGCGTCTCGCTGCCGGAGTCGTCCGCCAGCGGCAGCCAAAAAGTAGTACGAACTCGTGGATGATCCACGATCTTGCCCACCGATCAAGTCCTTTTCATCTTATTGTATATGTTGAAAGGAAGGGAAAATGTAAAAAGACTCGTGGATGAGAATTTTTGTATCCACTCCAACTTCGAGAGAATTTAAAACCCTTTCATATTTGAAAAATCTCGTGAATGGGACTTCTTTAACATGAAACCATACTTCTCGATGTGCTGAATAAGACGCACATATCGAAAGATTATGTCGGGCGTTCACTTACCCCCCACTCCTACTTTGAGAAAATTTGAAGATATTCATTATCTCATTCAAAAGTCTCGTGGATGAAACTTTTTTAACATTAATTCATACTCCTTGATGTGCTGAATAAGACCCACATATCGAATGATTTTGTCGGGCAGTCACTAACCCCCACTCCTACTTTGAGAAAATTTGAAGATATTCATTATCTCAATAAAAAGTCTCGTGGATGAAACTTCTTTAACATGAATCCATACTTCTTGATGTGCTGAATAAGCCCCACATATCGAATGATTTTGTCGGGCAGTCACTAACCCCCACACCTACTTTGAGAAAATTTGAAGATATTCATTATCTCATTCAAAAGTCTCGTGGATGAAACTTTTTTAACATTAATTCATACTCCTTGATGTGCTGAATAAGACCCACATATCGAATGATTTTGTCGGGCAGTCACTAACCCCCACACCTACTTTGAGAAAATTTGAAGATATTCATTATCTCATTCAAAAGTCTCGTGGATGAAACTTCTTTAACATGAATCCATACTTCTTGATGTGCTGAATAAGCCCCACATATCGAATGATTTTGTCGGGCAGTCACTAACCCCCACACCTACTTTGAGAAAATTTGAAGATATTCATTATCTCATTCAAAAGTCTCGTGGATGGAACTTTTTTAACATGAATCCATACTTATTGATGTGCTGAATAAGACCCACATATCGAATGATTATGTCGGGCAGTCACTAACCCCCCACTCCTACTTTGAGAAAATTTGAGGATATTCATTATCTCATTCAAAAGTCTCGTGGATGGAACTTTTTTAACATGAATCCATACTTATTGATGTGCTGAATAAGACCCACATATCGAATGATTTTGTCGGGCAGTCACTAACCCCCCACTTCTACTTTGAGAAAATTTGAAGTTATTCTTTATCTCATTCAAAAGTCTCGTGGATGGAACTTTTTTAACATGAATCCATACTTATTGATGTGCTGAATAAGACCCACATATCGAATGATTATGTCGGGCAGTCACTAACCCCCCACTCCTACTTTGAGAAAATTTGAAGATATTCATTATCTCATTCAAAAGTCTCGTGGATGGAACTTTTTTAACATGAATCCATACTTATTGATGTGCTGAATAAGACCCACATATCGAATGATTTTGTCGGGCAGTCACTAACCCCCCACTTCTACTTTGAGAAAATTTGAAGTTATTCTTTATCTCATTCAAAAGTCTCGTGGATGGAACTTTTTTAACATGAATCCATACTTATTGATGTGCTGAATAAGACCCACATATCGAATGATTATGTCGGGCAGTCACTAACCCCCCACTCCTACTTTGAGAAAATTTGAAGATATTCATTATCTCATTCAAAAGTCTCGTGGATGGAACTTTTTTAACATGAATCCATACTTCTTGATGTGCTGAATGAGACCCACATATCGAATGATTATGTCGGGCAGTCACTAACCCCCCACGCCTACTTTGAGAAAATTTGAAGATATTCATTATCTCATTCAAAAGTCTCGTGGATGGAACTTTTTTAACATGAATCCATACTTATTGATGTGCTGAATGAGACCCACATATCGAATGATTTTGTCGGGCAGTCACTAACCCCCCACTTCTACTTTGAGAAAATTTGAAGTTATTCTTTATCTCATTCAAAAGTCTCGTGGATGGAACTTTTTTAACATGAATCCATACTTATTGATGTGCTGAATAAGACCCACATATCGAATGATTATGTCGGGCAGTCACTAACCCCCCACTCCTACTTTGAGAAAATTTGAAGATATTCATTATCTCATTCAAAAGTCTCGTGGATGGAACTTTTTTAACATGAATCCATACTTCTTGATGTGCTGAATAAGACCCACATATCGAATGATTATGTCGGGCAGTCACTAACCCCCCACTCCTACTTTGAGAAAATTTGAAGATATTCATTATCTCATTCAAAAGTCTCGTGGATGGAACTTTTTTAACATGAATCCATACTTATTGATGTGCTGAATAAGACCCACATATCGAATGATTTTGTCGGGCAGTCACTAACCCCCCACTTCTACTTTGAGAAAATTTGAAGTTATTCTTTATCTCATTCAAAAGTCTCGTGGATGGAACTTTTTTAACATGAATCCATACTTATTGATGTGCTGAATAAGACCCACATATCGAATGATTATGTCGGGCAGTCACTAACCCCCCACTCCTACTTTGAGAAAATTTGAGGATATTCATTATCTCATTCAAAAGTCTCGTGGATGGAACTTTTTTAACATAAATCCATACTTCTTGATGTGCTGAATAAGCCCCTCATATCGAATGATTTTGTCGGGCAGTCACTAACCCCCCACTCCTACTTTGAGAAAATTTGAAGATATTCATTATCTCATTCAAAAGTCTCGTGGATGGAACTTTTTTAACATGAATCCATACTTATTGATGTGCTGAATAAGACCCACATATCGAATGATTTTGTCGGGCAGTCACTAACCCCCCACTCCTACTTTGAGAAAATTTGAAGATATTCATTATCTCATTCAAAAGTCTCGTGGATGGAACTTTTTTAACATAAATCCATACTTATTGATGTGCTGAATAAGCCCCTCATATCGAATGATTTTGACGGGCAGTCACTAACCCCCACACCTACTTTGAGAAAATTTGAAGATATTCATTATCTCATTCAAAAGTCTCGTGGATGGAACTTTTTTAACATGAATCCATACTTATTGATGTGCTGAATAAGCCCCTCATATCGAATGATTTTGTCGGGCAGTCACTAACCCCCCACTCCTACTTTGAGAAAATTTGAAGATATTCATTATCTCATTCAAAAGTCTCGTGGATGGAACTTTTTTAACATGAATCCATACTTATTGATGTGCTGAATAAGACCCACATATCGAATGATTTTGTCGGGCAGTCACTAACCCCCCACTTCTACTTTGAGAAAATTTGAAGTTATTCTTTATCTCATTCAAAAGTCTCGTGGATGGAACTTTTTTAACATGAATCCATACTTATTGATGTGCTGAATAAGACCCACATATCGAATGATTATGTCGGGCAGTCACTAACCCCCCACTCCTACTTTGAGAAAATTTGAAGATATTCATTATCTCGTTCAAAAGTCTCGTGGATGGAACTTTTTTAACATGAATCCATACTTCTTGATGTGCTGAATAAGACCCACATATCGAATGATTATGTCGGGCAGTCACTAACCCCCCACTCCTACTTTGAGAAAATTTGAAGATATTCATTATCTCATTCAAAAGTCTCGTGGATGGAACTTTTTTAACATGAATCCATACTTATTGATGTGCTGAATAAGACCCACATATCGAATGATTTTGTCGGGCAGTCACTAACCCCCCACTTCTACTTTGAGAAAATTTGAAGTTATTCTTTATCTCATTCAAAAGTCTCGTGGATGGAACTTTTTTAACATGAATCCATACTTATTGATGTGCTGAATAAGACCCACATATCGAATGATTATGTCGGGCAGTCACTAACCCCCCACTCCTACTTTGAGAAAATTTGAAGATATTCATTATCTCATTCAAAAGTCTCTTGGATGGAACTTTTTTAACATGAATCCATACTTCTTGATGTGCTGAATAAGACCCACATATCGAATGATTATGTCGGGCAGTCACTAACCCCCCACTCCTACTTTGAGAAAATTTGAAGATATTCATTATCTCATTCAAAAGTCTCGTGGATGGAACTTTTTTAACATGAATCCATACTTATTGATGTGCTGAATAAGACCCACATATCGAATGATTTTGTCGGGCAGTCACTAACCCCCCACTTCTACTTTGAGAAAATTTGAAGTTATTCTTTATCTCATTCAAAAGTCTCGTGGATGGAACTTTTTTAACATGAATCCATACTTATTGATGTGCTGAATAAGACCCACATATCGAATGATTATGTCGGGCAGTCACTAACCCCCCACTCCTACTTTGAGAAAATTTGAAGATATTCATTATTTCATTCAAAAGTCTCGTGGATGGAACTTTTTTAACATGAATCCATACTTCTTGATGTGCTGAATAAGACCCACATATCGAATGATTATGTCGGGCAGTCACTAACCCCCCACTCCTACTTTGAGAAAATTTGAAGATATTCATTATCTCATTCAAAAGTCTCGTGGATGGAACTTTTTTAACATGAATCCATACTTATTGATGTGCTGAATAAGACCCACATATCGAATGATTTTGTCGGGCAGTCACTAACCCCCCACTTCTACTTTGAGAAAATTTGAAGTTATTCTTTATCTCATTCAAAAGTCTCGTGGATGGAACTTTTTTAACATGAATCCATACTTATTGATGTGCTGAATAAGACCCACATATCGAATGATTATGTCGGGCAGTCACTAACCCCCCACTCCTACTTTGAGAAAATTTGAAGATATTCATTATCTCATTCAAAAGTCTCTTGGATGGAACTTTTTTAACATGAATCCATACTTCTTGATGTGCTGAATAAGACCCACATATCGAATGATTATGTCGGGCAGTCACTAACCCCCCACTCCTACTTTGAGAAAATTTGAAGATATTCATTATCTCATTCAAAAGTCTCGTGGATGGAACTTTTTTAACATGAATCCATACTTATTGATGTGCTGAATAAGACCCACATATCGAATGATTTTGTCGGGCAGTCACTAACCCCCCACTTCTACTTTGAGAAAATTTGAAGTTATTCTTTATCTCATTCAAAAGTCTCGTGGATGGAACTTTTTTAACATGAATCCATACTTATTGATGTGCTGAATAAGACCCACATATCGAATGATTATGTCGGGCAGTCACTAACCCCCCACTCCTACTTTGAGAAAATTTGAGGATATTCATTATCTCATTCAAAAGTCTCGTGGATGGAACTTTTTTAACATAAATCCATACTTCTTGATGTGCTGAATAAGCCCCTCATATCGAATGATTTTGTCGGGCAGTCACTAACCCCCACACCTACTTTGAGAAAATTTGAAGATGTTCATTATCTCATTCAAAAGTCTCGTGGATGGAACTTTTTTAACATGAATCCATACTTCTCGATGTGCTGAATAAGACCCACATATCGAATGATTTTGTCGGGCAGTCACTAACCCCCACTCCATGTTTTAGTGAATCCATAATAAGTTCCCAACCCACTTTTCTCCAAAGTGTATGTATTTTTCCTTCTTGAATCATTATGGAGATACCTGCTTCAAATGCCTTCGCTAATTGATTGTAACATTCTATTAGCAAAGTCGTTACGTATCCTTATCATACTGTGTGTAATTTATGAGCAATTTTCATTTTTGGGTAAGCCAACTATCGGGCCGACGCGACGGTAAGTCCTCCAAAATTTGATAAGCCCCTCCGTGCCACCTATTAAGGTGGATTCAATTTAACTTAGTAACTTGAGAAGTTCGATGTTCGAGATCAAATGGAAGCATTATATTTAGCTTTCAATTTTTAACTTTTTTTCGCTAAAGCTCCAAACATTTATCAGCTGTCAGAATCACTCGCGCATATATTCCCTATTCAATTTTGGGAGTTGTTGCATGAATGCCCTTTTTTCAAATATGACTTTCTAAGATAAGTTAAGTTTTAATCTGTAGTGAACCTCTCTCGGTCAGAAATAATTTTCAATGCAATTCTTATTTTTTTTCATATCAATTAACTTTTCAGTGCCATCAGATAACAGATGATTTACTGCATTCGAATCATATTTTTATTCTAGAAGTGCATCGTGTGTCGTGTGCAGGAAACAGTCTGTTCTTATTTTGGCGCCATCTGTTGGTTGGAATTTTTTTTTTTTCATAAAGAAGTCATGAATACTTGCTGCCACCTATGTTTGATTACTGTCAGCAATGAGTAATATGACAAATCCTGGAGCATATACCTTAGTTCAAAAATATTTTGAGAAAGACGTATCCAGTGTGTGAATGCACGACAGTAATAGAATGAGGGAGAATCTTTTACTTTTCTATATTGAGCGAAATACCCAGAGATGGCGATGATAACATTCAGATTATTGGGGGTTTTCAATTCACATTCCCGCGTTTTCATTAGTCCCTTCGATTTTTACCAGTTTACTCAGTACAAATCAATGTGATCGTTAATTGTTTTTGTGAAAAATTGACTTATGTGATTAAGGTAGGTGTTAACCTTTACAAATGCTCACAAACAAATCTCTGATTGCAATCAATTGAATGAAACATTTGAAACCGTTTATGTATCAGAGAATTGGTTATATATACCCTTTTTGTGTTCAGTTGCCACGTGCTTGGATAAACTGCCTGCTCAGAATCTCTCAATTTTGAATGCAATAGTACCAAGAAATGAATTTTATTAAGATAATCTGGAAAACAAAATTTGATAAATATTCAGGTCAACAAAAATGTGATTACACATTCAACAAATTCGGTAACGATAGGAGAAAAGTTCTACTTCTCAAAATGCATTGAAATGATGTCAAAATGAAATCTTTCATTTGGATTCCACTGCTGAGAGATATTTTGACAGGCAAATCAGAGTTATACGAGAAGTTGCCCATTTATAGAACGTGTACCGAGGGGTAATTCTCCGAGGCAATTTGGTGTACAGATGAGAGGCAGTGCGAGGCATTGTCGAGGCAGTGCGAGGCAATGCGAGGCAATGGGAGGCAGTGCTAAGCAATGCGAGGCAGTGCGAGGCATTGTCGAGGCAGTGCGAAGCAATGCGAGGCAGTGCGAGGCATTGTCGAGGCAGTGCGAGGCATTGTCGAGGCAGTGCGGAGCAATGCGAGGCAGTGCAAAGCTTTGCACGACAATCCAATCACAAATTTTTAAATACAAGTCACCTATATCGGCTCGTCATACTCATTTTCCACTTCCTGATTTGTATATATATAGTCAACTTCGTTATTATAGGAGTAATCTTTTCGAATCACAGATACCCACCTCGATTATTTACATAATGTCAAAGTTTTTTTAATAAATTCTGTCAATATCGCAAATGGCTTTCAATTAAAGCATAGTACAGAGTTCTGAGTTGACGTACTGATAAGTATTCTTAAAGTTTTCCGAATCTTTACACAATTAATCATAGTTTTTTTACTATAAAACGTATATGATGGTTCCATTCCAGATGATGACTCATGATTATACCAAGATATTTGATTTCAAAATGGATAAGGCTTTCACGGCCCATCAGCTTTTCAGTATCACTACTTTTGTTCCTGTTTTGTAATTTCTTCAAACCCCAACAAAAGTAATGATATTTGATTTCATTTTTAGTTAGTATAGTCGCCGCATAGAATTCATTTTACGATGTGCATCTAGTATTAGATTTTACCTCGGATTTTACCAGATCTTTCATCAGGACTCTAAATAGTTTTCATTTAAGATTCAAACATTGGAAAAATTCATCTTCCACTATGTTTTAAAGACTTGATACAAATATGTGAATGCAATATTGATTAACTTATGTATATCAAGTTAGCCAGGCACTTTTCGAAATATGGAAAACTAATGATTCCATAATTATTCGCTAATTAGTTGCGGAAGAAAACATTTTTCCCATTTTTCCGCTCCTTTTTTTTTAAATACATGATGTCTCGCTAACTTGACTTGACAAGTTAGCAATACAACTTTTTTATTATTGAGTTTTTCATAATTTTGACAAGACCATCAGATTCCTCTAATTATTCGCTAATTAGTTGCGGAGGAAAATCTATCACTTTATTTTTGTATGAAAAGATATATGATGTCTCGCTTACTTGACGTCAAGTTAGCAATAAAACTTTTTTATCCTCGAGTTTTTCATAATTTTGACTAGACCATTAGATTTCTCTAATTATTCGCTAATTAGTTGCGGAGGAAAATCTTTCATTTTATTTTCGTTCAAAAAAATATATGATGTCTCACTAACTCACACGTCAACTTTGAAATACAACTTTTATATTATTGAGTTTTTCATAATTTTGACTAGGTATATCATTTCTGCAATTATTCGCTAATTAGTTGAGGGGGAAACTATTTTTTTCTGTTCTAAAACATACATGGTATCTAAGAGTTTTATGAGGAGTAATTTTGATTTTTCATTTTATATTTTACATATTGAAAAGAAACACCTACGTGGCTATACCAAGCACAAGACTCGGCACAAATGATTTAAAAAAAAAGAGTTCTCGACCGCTGATTCGAACCAACACCAAATATAGGGTTTTCTATAAATGAACGTAGAATTCGTACTTTTTTATTAGAATATAGATTAGGTCGTCAATGCCGTATAAGTTATTTCATTCATAACGTACCAAACGTCACTTTGCTCTCTACAATGAGGCCAGGAAATGTATACTTTGGATAGAAGGAAGAGGAATTATTATTATTATCTCGCTATCTTCATATCAGCTCAGTCATTCACACTGATATTTTCGAAATTATAACTGAAACAATTATATATATTCATGACGTACCAAACGTCACTTTGCTCTCTACAATAAGGCCAGGAAATGTAAAATTTGGATAGAGGGAAGAGGAATTATTATTATTATCTCGCTATCTTCATATCAGCTCAGTCATTCACACTGATATTTTCGAAATTATAACTGAAACAATTATATATCCTTTCAACTATTCGCCAATCATTTGCGGAAGAACATGATTTTGTCCAGAATCAACCAAAAAAGTGTTTCGTGTCATACCTACTTTGAGGTTGGAAAGAGATCAATTATTGACGACAGGTAGGTAAAAAATAACTTTTCCGACCTCTTTTGAAACTTTCCAAATTCACTCATAGGAAATAGAAAATGTATCTTTTAACAGTTCATATAATCATTAAAACATAAAACACACAACACAACTTTCTGATTATAATAAGGATAAAACATAACATATGAGTATAAAAAAGAAAAAAAAGACTAGATTCGAAAAAATAGTAGGCATATTCTGTCTGAATCCAATTTGAGTTTTTTTCACTCGGAATATATATGTAGTTCCAGATGACCCATATTTTTTTCAGACTGCCTAATTGGTTTTTCCCTTAAATCGTCGTTCACTGTCGGATTCAATCCCCTTTTACACACCGCCGTGTAGTGTCCGATGGTTGTAGACTGTCTCATTTTCAAGTTGTTTCCTTTGTAATTTACAAACCCCATTAAACTGACATGAAAAATTTTTCGGAATAGATACTATCTCTATAAAAAAAAAAAATGGGAGTTTTAATTGAAATCATAAAGATTTCGGATAATTGGTAAAACCGATGTTTAAATTAATTGTGTAATTTCGTGATAGGAATTTCTAATATCTTCAATCAGCTACGTGAAATTTTAGCCCGAAAGCCAATAAGTTCGAAAGCGATCTGCAAGTGTGTCCACCCCAAAAATTGATTATATAATTCAATTCCTTTCCTGGTATTTGCTAGGAAAGAAGTAACTTTCTGATAGTTGTTAGCCCATTAATCCGTTTTGTAGGTAACCGAGAATGGCCCGAATATATCGTCCAATTTTTTTTATTGTAAAATGGAAGTATATTAATGTCGCCAAAAAAAATTATTTATCAATTATTGGAAATTCAAAATACTGAAAATACAAATAGAATACCTCATAATATGATAGCGGCATGAAATTCAACCAATAGAATCAGTAAAGAAAGTCAGATATTTTCAAGAAGTGATCAAGTATGTCGAGGAAATAAAAGTTATACGTCAAATCCATTATTTCGCTACAATTTCCTGTGTGCCTCCGTGGCGCAAAGTGTTAATAGAACGGACGATAGTCTTCATCCCCCTCTAGGTATTGGTTTGAACCCGGGGTCAAGAACTGTTTTTTTCAAACCCTTCGTTCTGTAGGTTCTCCTAGTTTTGGGAATTTCAGGAACGTTATACCGTATCTACTTTCCAGTTTTAGTTCTTTAATGAATTTTATTTCTTAGTTTCATAGAATTTTTTAAAAGAATTGTTGGGTGTAAAGTGCCTTTTCCTCCCTTGACTGTCCTCCGCTACGCGTCGGGCAGTAACCTTCATCCTCTGGAGGAAAAGTGGCACTTTGCACCATTGTTATACAAATAGCTATTATTATCATCAAAAATCATCACAACTTCGCTTGTATTCAGTATAAAGTGAATGTACATAAACAGTAGCACCACTGAAGTAACAATTGCTACTTGTGTTTGGTATAGCCACGTAGGTGTTTCTTTTGAATATATCTTGGAATATATAAAATATGAAATGAAAATATAGAATGAAATATTAAAATTACTCCTCATGGAACTCTTAGATACCATGTATGTTTTAGAACAGAAAAAAAGAAAAAAGTTAGTTTCCTCCTCAACTAATTTGCGAATAAATGCAGGAATCTAATGATATACCTACTTAGTCAAAATTATGAAAAACTCAATAATATAAAAAATGTTATTCTAAGTTGACGTGTAAGTTAGCGAGACATCATATATTGTTTTGAACGAAAATAAAATAAAAGATTTTCCTCCGCAACTAATTAGCGAATAATTAGAGGAATCTAATGGTCTAGTCAAAATTATGGAAAAATCGAGAATAAAAAAGTTGTATTGCTAACTTGACGTCAAGTTAGCGAGACATCATATATTTTTTCAAACAGAAATAAAATGATAGATTTTCCTCCGCAACTAATTGGCAAATAATTAGAGGAATCTGATGGTCTAGTCAGAATTATGAAAAACTCAATAATAAGAAAGTTGTATTGCTAACTTGACGTCAAGTTAGCGAGACATCGTGTATTTTTTTAAAAAAAGGAGCGGAAAAATTTTTTCTTTCGCAAATAATTAGCGAATAATTAGAGGAATCTAATGGTCTAGTTGAAATTATGAAAATCTCAATGATAAAAAAGTTATATTGCTAACTTGACGTCAAGTTAGCGAGACATCATGTAATTTTTTTAAAAAAGGAGCGGAAAAATTTTTTCTTCCGCAACTAATTAGCAACAAAATAGCACCAAATTATGGAATCATTAGTTTTCCATATTTCGAAAAGTGCCTCGCTAACTTGATATACATGATTAACTTTTCACTTAGATGAATTGTGTCACCGGGAATTTCTAACATCCGACCGCAAAAGCTTCTGGATATTTATTTTCAGTACGACAGAATATTGATCACAAAACTTGACCGCTATCTTTAAATAAACGAAAAAACCTCGGAAAAAACAAAGGTAACCCTATAAAGTCCTTCTTTGAATATATTATTAACTTGAAAAACATTCTACATAACATCCACCGTTTAGGGACCTATTTTTTAGTTCAGCAGTATATACATTTTTATGTTGAGCATTGTATAAATCACCAAAGCATGAATGCGCGGCGGCTAAGATTACAGGTTGCGCATTTTCCTAGGCTCATCCTGAGAAATATCTCGGTAAATATTAATAAATGCCAATAGAACTTTCGCAAATGAGTGATTTCGAAAGGAATATGAAGAAAGTATGAACCATTTTTGGAGGCAGTGTTGAGGCAATGCGAGGCAGTGCGAGGCAATGCGAGGCAGTGCGAGGCAGTGCGAGGCAGTGCGAGGCAATGCGAGGCAGTGCGAGGCAGTGCGAGGCAGTGCGGGGCAGTGCGTGGCAGTGCGTGGCATTGTCGAGGCAGTGCGAGGCAATGCTAGGCAGTGCGAGGCATTGTCGAGGCAGTGCGAGGCATTGTCGAGGCAGTGCGAGGCATTGTGGAGGCAGTGCGAGGCAATACGAGGAAATGAGGCAATTTGGTGTACAAAATTTGGCCAGCGAATTACCCCTCGACGTGTACCATTGTAGATTGTGGTCATTGTCTAGAGCGCGTTGGGCGACACTGGATTTTTCTACCCTTCCGTATTTTATGTGTGTAAAATTCTCTTTGAAACGGCTTTTGATAGCTCGTCGGCTCTGGCCGATGTACTTGTTGTTGCAATCTTGACAACTGATCTCGTGAATTCCCGACTTCTCTGACTTCTCTAAATTATCTTCTGGGTTACCAAGAAGCTGTTGTGATTTGTAAGAAGTTTTTTATGCAACTTTCATATTTACTTTGTTAAATATCTGTTGAAGTCCTCTAGTGTATTTAGGTTCATATGGAATTATTACAAACTTTTCATTTTTGTCATCTTTTTGAAAAGTCGAAGATTTACGAAGTGTTTTCCTAAATTTATATTTTCTAACTATCCCTGAGATAGATGATGAGATAATTACAGTATCGTGTCAAAAAAGTTCCATCTACAAGACTTTTGAATGAGATAATGGATATCTTCAAATTTTCTCAAAGTAGGAGTGGGGGTTAGTGACTGCCCGACAAAATCATTCGATATGTGGGTCTTATTCAGCACATCAATAAGTATGGATTCATGTTAAAAAAGTTCCATCCACGAGACTTTTGAATGAGATAATGAATATCTTCAAATTTTCTCAAAGTAGGAGTGGGGGTTAGTGACTGCCCGACAAAATCATTCGATATGTGGGTCTCATTCAGCATATCAATAAGTATGGATTCATGTTAAAAAAGTTCCATCCACGAGACTTTTGAATGAGATAATGAATATCTTCAAATTTTCTCAAAGTAGGAGTGGGGGTTAGTGACTGCCCGACAAAATCATTCGATATGTGGGTCTCATTCAGCATATCAATAAGTATGGATTCATGTTAAAAAAGTTCCATCCACGAGACTTTTGAATGAGATAATGAATATCTTCAAATTTTCTCAAAGTAGGAGTGGGGGTTAGTGACTGCCCGACAAAATCATTCGATATGTGGGTCTCATTCAGCATATCAATAAGTATGGATTCATGTTAAAAAAGTTCCATCCACGAGACTTTTGAATGAGATAAAGAATAACTTCAAACTTCCTCAAAGTAGGAGTGGGGGTTAGTGACTGCCCGACAAAATCATTCGATATGTGGGTCTTATTCAGCACATCTATAAGTATGGATTCATGTTAAAAGAGTTCCATCCACGAGACTTTTGAATGAGATAATGAATATCTTCAAATTTTCTCAAAGTAGGAGTGGGGGTTAGTGACTGCCCGACAAAATCATTCGATATGTGGGTCTTATTCAGCACATCAATAAGTATGAATTCATGTTAAAAAAGTTCCATCCACGAGACTTTTGAATGAGATAATGAATATCTTCAAATTTTCTCAAAGTAGGAGTGGGAGTTAGTGACTGCCCGACGAAATCATTCGATATGTGGGTCTTATTCAGCACATCAATAAGTATGGATTCATGTTAAAAAAGTTCCACCCACGAAACTTTTGAATGAGGTAATGAATATCTTCAAATTTTCTCAAAGTAGGAGTGGGGGTTGGTGACTGCCCGACAAAATCATTCGATATGTGGGTCTCATTCAGCATATCGATAAGTATGGATTCATGTTAAAAAAGTTCCATCCACGAGACTTTTGAATGAGATAAAGAATAACTTCAAACTTCCTCAAAGTAGGAGTGGGGGTTAGTGACTGCCCGACAAAATCATTCGATATGTGGGTGTTATTAAGCACATCAAGAAGTTTGGATTCATGTTAAAAAAGTTTCATCTACGATATTTTTCAAATATGAAATGGTTTTAAATTAAGTTGGAATGGATACAAACATTCTAAATTGTCATCCACGATTCTTTTTATATTTTTCCTTCCTTTCCACATACAGAATAAGATGGAAACAACTCGATCAGTGGGCAAATTCGTGGACCATCCACGAGTTCGAACGACATTTTGGGAGCCGCTGGCGGACGCCTCCGGCAGCGCAACGCGACAAACTCGTGGATAGAAACTCGTGGCCACCTTCACGCCGATCGAAATGTTTATTATCAGTGATTCTTCCTTCAGCACTTCTCAGTTTATTCTGGAGACAGAAAATCATCTCCAGTAATGGGAAGTTGAACTGAAAATGGATGTAACAGAGCCTCTACATGTGCTTGGTTTCATTTGGAAAAACCAACGTCATCACCTGCACACTTGCGTTTGTGAGTGCGCTTGTACTTATGCATCACGGGAGTCGGGGTTGTATCGTCTCTAACCTTTGGTACAATCCACATTTTCATTGAAAAAAAAGGGAACATAATATGTTGACGCTTCCCAATCGCAAGCTGCAAACGTTATTTTAATTGTACCAAAAATTATTGGATTGGTCACAAGTGCTAGCAAACTTCGATAATACTAGTTAAACGCCCTATTCACACGAGCGGCAATCTTGTGTTCTGAAAATATACCCCGAGATATTGCCGAAATCGTAGTTAATCATATTCTCAATTTTTTTCAATATACCTCCTTACTTGCGATTCCCGTTACGCTATAACTCATCTGTTTATAACTCGATTTGACACAAGGGTTGTATGCATGACTGGTGTACTTCGCGCTAACCCAGCCAACATGCCTGTGACTTATTACATTCCTCGAGACATTCCTGTAATGTCACAATTAGGTAGTACTGCTAATTACTTCCCGAGAAAATTTCTGCCCCATTAGTGATTGACTCACAACCTCTCGATCATGAACCAGGCACATAACCACCTGCCCCAACTCTGTAAACAATACAGAGTTTCTGTGAGATTGTGTGTTTCCTCAAACAGACATAAAGACAGAATTCTAAAAATTGTTCTAAAATTGTTCGTTTCCGTTAACCAGCTGATGAACTTCAACCCTCAAGAGTCGAAACTTTAACGTGCGATTACCCAGCACGGTGGCCCGGCAGGGAATCGAACCCCGGTCTTTCGCTTGAAAGGCGAATATGCTAACCTCTACACTACCGAGAAAAAAGATTCAGAGATGGATGATTCTGATTATATAAAACGCATTACCTTGGTTTCATCCCTTTCAAGATATGAAAAATATGACTTATCTTGAATGTTAATTGTTCTTACATTCAAAGAACTTTAGGAATGGAATTCAACAGAAGGTACCCAATATACATCTGCCGAGACTACTTGCTGCCTTGAGCTTCAAATTATCCGTAACGAGACTGAACTTTACGCTGGACCTATTCTTTGTCACATTCGTCACCCATTTTATAATTATTTTATTATTATGTCACTGCGATGTCGCAAATAAATCATTGCAGTTACATCTCGAACGAGATATCGAAATTTGTCGCAGTTACGTTGCAATTATATCGCCAAACTTGTCGCAGTTGCACCACAAGGGATCTTATCTGAGTAGGACATCGCGACATGTGAGATGTGCCAAAGTCATGCAAATCTCCTTTTAACTTTAAGCTGCAATTCTACATGCCCTGGGACAAAACTGTTACTTTTCCTTCCTGGTGCATAAACTGTTATTTCCATTTTTCAATTATTTCAATCTATGGTAATGAAGAATATCCGAGAGAATATCCTTTGTGCATGGTGAATAAAAATGATATTTACAGCTCAAATATAAGATAGGTCATCGCTTGACCAAAAAGCTATTCCTATTCAAGAAAAACCGCAAACCGTTGTAAGTATTTAGGTAGGAACCTAACTCATGAAAGAGAAGTCAGCATATTTGAGAATGAATAAAAACTGTACTTGAATAAGGGTTTAAAAAATAGATGCGAACAAAATTGACAGAGAACTTACCATGTGTTAAAAAATGCAAATTTGCAAATTTTGCGTTCGGTGAAACCGTTCAAATTATCCACAGTTATGACAATAAACTAGAACTATCCTTTGTATATTCACGTGATCACCACTTACGAATATAGGCTATTTTTAACTCTGTTATTTGTACAAGCGATAAAAAACTTTAATGTTTTATTTACCACTCTGTTAACTGCAATACTACAGACATATACTTCTAAACGGCCAGTTTTATATTTCTCAGTTCTCGATTTCCTTAGGAATCACAGCACACTAGGTATATAGTCAAAGTGGCACTTTTGAATTTGGCAAATGTTTTGCAAAAGTTCCACCGAGCAAAACACTTTCAATAACTATTATATTAATATTGGAGCACTCACTTTATCATCATGAATAAATATCGTTATTTAAACACATTTCTTATGAATTAGTTTTATAATAAGGTTTGTTAGAACACTTGCTTCCTACTTTTTCTAACATTGGAATAACGCTCGACAAATACTTATTCTTCTAAGACTGCTAGAGATTTCTAATTCGAAAAAATATAATTCGTTTTATATCGCCTATCTGTTTTCAACAACTACACACCAGACACTGATATGAATCTGACTGCTTGATGTTTATTCAGCCAGTTCATCTAGCCTGTTGAATGTTTTCTTAAGATGTTAAAACGACAGCTTGTGTCTACATCTTTCAAACGAAATGTAAACATACAGCATTCGAACACTATACCTAGAGACATCTTCTGATCAAAAGCTGAACCAAGTAAAATACCTGGAAAATTCGAAAGTTGAAATAAAGGACACTACAGAAATCGATTTCATTCTATATCTGTTATATGGTTTCACTTAAAGATGGGGATTTAAAAGTTGGAGGTGATTTTTCAGTGGATCAGATAAAGGGTTCGCTTTCTCTTTCTCACTCAGGTACGGGCAACGGGTAATAGGTGTGCTTATGGCAATGACGCCTCGCTTGAAAAAATATAACATTTGGTCAATTCACACAGTGGCGGATCCACGGGGGGGGTTTTCGGGTTCGGACCCCCCCCCCCCATTGGGAAAATGGGAGATTTTTTTTTCAATTTTCATCGGCTCCTGGTTTCAAAATTTTGTTAGGGAACGAAAAAATGTCACATGAGCAAGACAAAAAAATGAAATAGAATAATTTTTTTTGCTCTTCAATAATTATTATTACATTCCATTGAGAACTAAAGAGCAGGCTACATTTAAACATTAGTAAATTTCCATTTTTTAAAAACCAATTTCATCAATTTATTCAATTCAATAATCCTCCAATTCCTAAAAAAATTATTCTCAAGAATTAAAAATAGTACAAACAAGATCTGGGTTGATTGTTACCCAAACAAACAAACAAATTTCGCTTGAAATTTTGGACTCACCGATTGTTCTTTCCTTTTTTTCTGGTTCAGTCGGTTCAGACGCTGGATCAAGCCGAGTAAAATATGAAAATAGAGTCCTCTTCATGTTGTAGGTTCAAAATAAAATGCTTTTTTTTTAACTATCAATTTGCAATTTTCTCGATGACACTTTAAAGAAAATTGACACTTGTCAGGCTTAACGAGGAAAAGTTCGAGAAATTTCTGACAGTGCTGCCATTGGATCCTTTTTGGCGCAGTATTTAAAAAAATAAACTTGTTACATTTGTGATGAGTATTGTGTATGCTGGTAACGATTCGAATATACTATGTATGAGTAGAATATGCTCTCCATTAGCTTAAATCAACTCGATTCGATTCAAAAAAAGTAAAGTTTCGAACCTACTTTACCTCCTGGCTACACCTTCGAATTTTTCTCATGTCGATCTCTTTCACCTTTTTTTGGATCTTGACTAGTTGTTGCTATACGGTAGCTCATAATTTTCTGTTTTATATATATATATATATATATACATATATATATGTGAAGATCTTCACTCTGTCAAGATGAGTGCTGGGGGTAAGGAGACTTAGGCCTCGCCACCAAGTCAAAAAGTCTCCAAAGTGGGAGCCGAAACGTCGAAAGAAAAAAAAAATCCAGACGCGGTTCAACCGGAAGTTCCAGAGAGCACATATATATATATATATATATATATATAGAATAACGATTTAGTGACTGGTTCGAGTATAGGTCTTGCTGTAGTGAGGTTGCAGTCAAAAAAGGGGGCTAAATTTACAAAGAAAACTCTTTGTTATACGTCGAGCTTTCGGTAATGTTTATTACCTTCTTCGGGACAACTATAAAATGGTTGATTACAATATATATAAGTTATTTTATAAATGGAGTACTTACTAACGTGAGATTGAAATGAAATTGGATCAGAACAAACAGAAAATACATGAATGAAATGAAATGACAATGACAATGACAAGTTTACTCAATCAAGGCGGAAAATTTTGGTTAACGGGTGTTGTAGTTTTTTCGTTGAAAAGTAATAAATAAGTATATATCTGACTGAGGTTGTTCAAGTCGGTTCGTTTATTCATAGAATTTCGTTCTTTATGAATATGAACCATTTCTAGAAATATTCTTTTCGAAAGATTCTTCTCTGTGTCCAAAACTTCAGTATTCTCATAATCCATTCGATGATCATTACGATTCACATGTTCCGATAAGGCACACGAATTAACGTTTCTTCTACAGTCGCTTCTGTGTGAAATTATGCGACTATTGAGATTTCTAGCTGTTTGACCAATATACGTCTGATTACAATCTAGACAGGGAATTTTATAAACAATATTAGATTTCTGTTTTTTTAAAATTGAAGATTTAACTTTGGAATGTAAGATAGAGATAGTACTTATGAATTTTTTCGTGATTTTAATGTTTTCGTTCTTCAGAACATTGATTAATTTTGGAGTGAGTTCATGAATGAATGGTAGAGATCTGAATATGGTGGTTTGTGACGGGTTAGGAATTATGTTCGTGAGACGTGATTGATTATCATTGGAAAATAGTAAATTATTAATGAGATATTTGGGATACGAATTTTCTAGTAGAATATCACGTAATTCTATCAAACAATTTTGGCGTATGCTGGGATGACTTAATTTAACGACTCTACTTTTGAGTGAAGTGACCATATTTATTTTCATTTTATAGGGATGATATGAATGAAAATTAAGAAAACGATTACTACATATCGGTTTTCGATACCATCTGGTGATTATTTTGTTTTCCTCAGTTCTAATCAGTTTCATATCTAAGTATGGTATACAATTGTCTACTTCTTCTTCGACAGTGAATTGAATATTGTCATCATGAGAATTGAACAAACTCAAAACATCGTTTATTCTATCAGAAGGTACTGAAAGAATCAAATCATCCACATATCTTTTCACAAAAGGAACATTGAAAGGAAGTAAAGGTAAGCAGTTATCAAGAAGATCGTCTAAAGCATAGTCGGCTAAAATCGGAGATATTTTTGAACCCATAGGTGTGCCAAATATTTGTTTATAAAATTTGTTTTCGAAAACGAAATAAGTAGAATCAAAAATGAAATCTAATAATTTGAAAAAAGTTGATTTGTCTAAATTACAAAAGTTTTTCACAAATACCCACTTTTTTTCGATACAATTTTTAACAGTTGCGAGAGGTAAATTTGTAAATAAGGAAACCACATCCAAGCTGATGATGACATAATTAAATGGTAGTTGATATTCATTAATGAATTCACTGAATGAGAAAGAGTCTCTGATGAAATAGGGATTATTATCAGTTTCATAAGCCTGTGTAAGTATATTGGTTAAAAAACTAGCCAATCTACTGTTAGGGGCATCAATAGATGCTACTATTGGTCTCATTGCTAAATTCGGTTTGTGAATTTTGGGAAGTGAATAGAAACGGGGTGCTACGGAATTGTAAATCGTAAGTGATTTAGCTGTAGGAATATCGATATTCTCAGAATTTTTTAAATTAGAAACCCATTTGTTTGCTTTCTGTTGTAGTGTGCAAGTTGGATCAGATTTGATTTCAGTGTAATATTTCTTATCATCAAGTAGTGTTTGACATTTATCAATGTAATCTTTTTTATACATAACTACAGATACATTACCTTTGTCACTATTTATCAAAATGATTTCTGGATGATCTTTCATATATTTATTGGATTTATAGAGTAATTCATTAAAAACGTGTTTGTTGTTATGATTTTTATGGACAAAGTTTGTTATTATGTTGGTGAATTGAGATCTGAATAAATTCCTCTTCACTGAATCAACACTTTCTATAATAAATTCGAGATCAGCTAATAAAAATGGGATATGAATATGATCAGTACTTGGAGAGATACTGAACTTTGGACCCAGTGAAAGAAAATTTTGAATATCAGGTGGTATAACAACATCAGTCAAGTTTTTGAACCACTTTTGTTGGAATTTAATTTTGAGAAATTTATTATTTTTCAACTCAGTGATTTTATTGATATTGGTTTGTTTGATTTTATGGAAGAGTCGGTTGTATTTGATAATGAGAATCCGTTCGAATTCGATAATAAGATAATGTGGTAAAGATGATAATAACGAATCTTTGATTTTCCCAAACTCCTCTTCATTTTTTGATATATCACATATTGTGATTTGAATTTCTAAACTCAAAAGTTTTCGCCTCAATTTAAGATTAAAGTTATTAATCTGGTGTCCAGTTCTCCCTTCTTGGTGGTTAATTAAACTTGTAACATTTCGTAGTCCATTTGAAATATGTTTAGGAAATAAGTCCATTTGTCTGCATTTCAACAAAAATATTCTTCTGTTCCGTAATGATGCCAATTTGGTGTTCGTTTTAGCCCAGCGTTTGAAAAGACTTACGCTAGTCGCTCCATATTGTCGATGGATATCCTGGTAAAACCCCATCCTTGTAATAGAATAACGATTTAGTGACTGGTTCGAGTATAGGTCTTGCTGTAGTGAGGTTGCAGTCAAAAAAGGGGGCTAAATTTACAAAGAAAACTCTTTGTTATACGTAATAAACATTACCGAAAGCTCGACGTATAACAAAGAGTTTTCTTTGTAAATTTAGCCCCCTTTTTTGACTGCAACCTCACTACAGCAAGACCTATATATATATATATATATATATATATATATATATATATATATATATATATATAAATTTATATATAAATTTTGAGCCATAGACCCCCCCCTTGACCTGATCCTGGATCCGCCACTGATTCACAATTATTTCCGCCGAGTCTTTTGAGAAAGGGACAATAACTGCACCGCTTGGCTAGGTTCCATTGCTATGGATTTGGCAGTCAGATTCTTTGTTCCTTAGTGATTGAACTTAGCTTGGTTTGAACCTCCATTAAATCTAGAGGTGCAATAATTGGCCCTAATAGTATGTAAAATAACTATACATAGATTGAACAATTTGATTTGAGGTCTATGTTTTTTGACATAAGAGTCATAAGACATAATTGACTTTCTGACTGCTTCAGTCGAGAGTTCACCCGCTAGATGTGCTCAATGGCATCCATTTCGATCCCGCCAGGCAGCGCTAGTGGAGTTGGGGAACAAACTACAGAACAAACTGAAGAAACCTGAAAAATGTACAGCTAGGATATTCAAGTGATTCGGGTGCCCACTGAATGGGAAAAAAATGTTCACAATTAACCCAAAATAGTTGCCTCTTTCTCGACGTTATTTGAAAAATATTCAATTGTCATACATAAATAGAAAATTTTTAATCAAGGTTGATCGTGGTCATAATTATTCAGATTGATATTCTGGTTGCCATTGGATAGGATGCAACTTCTATATAAATACTCTTTCGGATGCGCCTAGAAGGCAGAGCTTTGTGATGAACCTGACAAAACTTAGTACTAAGAACTCCACAATATAATTGCATTACAAAAATAATTAAGGTCCAAACAAAGTGGGCACGGGTCGGCTATTATATATATATATATATATATATATATATATATATATATTTATACATAAAATAAAAAATATGGATCCCAGAACTGTCCTTCCTGTCATTCACATCTACAAACTGTTCTCTGTTTTTCAAGTGACTTTCGATCAGCTCATGTGTTGTGCCCCTCCGAATCCTGAGTCAAAAAGCATTTTTAACAATTTTTAGTTTTCAACAGTGTCGAAAGCTTTAGCACAAGGTGCAAAAACACAATAATGAGCAAAAATACTTGAATGTTGATAGAGAAATTGACCAGAAAAAAGGGCAAGGGTGAATCAAAGGTGAATCTTAAGGTCCTATTTCGACGAGATATTACTGATTTACCGGTTTTTTTCTGTCTGTAATGTCGGTGCTGCTTGGACTCACTTTCGATTTTTTGATTTGTGGTTTCATAGTGTGTTTCAGTTCTTTGTCAACCGTGACTTCTACACTTTTATCAGGTGGATTGAAAGAAAAATCAATCACTGTGGAAGGAGTGGAAGGAGCATTTGAATTTCTGCTCCTCTTCTTCGATGAATAAAAGTCTTCAGTTTCTATTGATTATTGATTGGTGGTTTATCCTCTCTCCAGTTCCTCAGCTGTGTATATATCTCCATTGATGATCAGTTCGTTGTTTCTAATTTTCGCCGTTAAGTTCTTAAATTTGGCTTCCTTTATATGTTTGACCAAAATTATATTATCTACTCGATCCTGGTAGCACATATTATCTTGAATAATAGAAATTTTTGTGTCTTTCAGTTCGTGAACATTCTGAAATATTGTGTTCTTAGTCAAGAGCGAAATAAACTAACTTTTATGGCTTGTTTTTCGTTAATATTCATAAGGAATATATTAAATATAGCTTTAATGCATAAATCCAACCCCAATAATAACAACAACAACAAATTCAGCATTCAAGGTTGAAGTAGCCAGGTTCTGATTCTCTTCCATATCGAGGCCCAAAATGATTATGTTTGTTCTCCTGTCCTTTCGTTCACGAATCATAAATTTATTTTCGTATTTTTCCAATTCTATAATTCGATCATTTTTCAGTTTTATAACGTTCAACAATTTATTGTTTTTTGCTCCTATATGTTCAATTATCCAATGCTTCGTTAGTCCATTCCGATTATTAAGAGCCTCTAGGAGTTTAGTGAACAAATCATTGTTCGATAATTGCCCAGACGGCACCCAATATTCCTGGAATATCCCTACTACATCCCATTTTCCAGTAGATATTGCAATATTTCTGGAATATTCCATAAATATGTGTTTTATCCAATATCCATGAAAAATATTCCTGGAATATATTTTTACGAATATCCATCAGATATTCTTATTGAATATTACTGGTATATTCAAATGTCATATCGAGCAGAAAGGTAGATATTCGAATATTCTGGGAATATTCAAAATGCATTTGTGTAGCATTTTCAACTAATATAAAAAACTAGTTAATTGAAAATGTAACACCGGAAGTTTTTCTTTTGTTATCACATACGCATTTATTTATCCTTGTTCCTAGTTCAACTGGCAACTGGGGTGGTATTTCATGTACCACATAATTCTATTCTACCTTTCATGCAAAAAGTGAAATGGCACTATGCTTGACTTCATGGGAGAGACAGAGACATAATCAGCAAGAGAATATTGTCACAGAACACCCTGGTGTTCTGTGATATTGTAGTACGAATTTCAAGGTTCGTAGACAAAATATTAAAGTTGAAGCATGATTAGATTTTCCAAGTACGACATTTGATGTGTAATTTCAACCAATGGGGAAGATGACCCAAAGCTTTTAGTAGGTGGCAGCACGACTGCATGTGCCTAACGAGTGATTTTGCAGGTTATGTTTTATTTTTATTTTAATGAATATTTTCAAAAGATACTTAAGAATCATAAGGATGTTTTCTCCAACCGATAGATATGGATGTTTGTCTGTACCGGAACTGAAAAGTTTGTTGAGGGAACGTAGTGGATCCCTCAAAGGAAAAAAAAAGATCTGAGTGAAAGGTAAAAAATTCAAACTGATTACAGAGGTGTTTCGTTAAAAATCATCAAAATAACCATCTACTAGCCCTGCTACGTTCTTTTGTAAGTGACTGGAGCATAATCTAGAATGTTCAGAAGCCTGAAAGCTCTTTCTTTTCAGGGTTACTTCCCACTGCTTTTTCAGTTTTGTTTCTTTTGGAAATAAATGCGTACCTACATTTTTACATCCGAATGCACTACATAAGACCATTTTATGTCGATTTCAAATCTTTATATTCTCAATTATTGCAAAGAAGGGACGTTTAATGTTTTGAATTGTTGTCATTTGACTTGAGATGCTGTCAAAGGTACATGCAGTGGTGGCGCTCCTAGTGGTAGAGTTTTGCAGCCGTCATCCCCATTGAGATATTCAATTATCTTCGCCGAACGCCGCAGCTTGAGAATTTTTTTTTTGACAAATGGCATTGACATGTGATCTTGTCAACTGTAAGTGTTTTTGATAAAAAAATCGCAGCATTCATTTTTGTGTGTTGCTCAAATTCCACCAATAGTGAAATTAGATTTAGGAGCCCTGGAGCATTCGGAGAGGTGTGGTCTAAAACTAAAATCAGCATTCCCGCTATCAGTTATCAGTTCAGTTTCACAGTGAGAAAATTAATAAAGTTTTTCATATTATCGAAGAGAAGTAATCAAGAGGACTGACTCATTATAAAATAGTTGTATTAATAGTTATTTTTGAGTAAGTGAAATTCTTTGTTTGGGTGAAAAGGTGTGTGTGTTCAGTGTCGTAGCACTTTCAACCCCCTCACAGTGTTTGAGAATAAATATTGTCCGATCAGAAAGAAGTAAAGGGACTCAATCACCTACAGTCTGTGTTTTGCCCTGTAACCTGTAACACAATGAAGAAATGTTTTTTGAGAAAAGTGAAGAGATTGACTGACCAAACATTGTTGATTTCTGGAGACAATTTTGCTGAAGAGCAGAAAATTTCTGAATCGTCAAAGAATGACCAGAGCGCTGAAGAAACAGTAAATAGTTCTGATACCGTGATAATGCAGTCCTTGACTCTACCAGCAAATCAAAGAATCATTACTGAATTGATGCATGATCATCACTCACCAAGTAATATGGTTGGGAATACTTCTGTCTCAGAAGATGAGTCCAAAGTTCTTGGTGATATATCTAACGTTCCTATTTACTTAACTGTTTTTTGAGTTTTTTTCAATAAACATTTTTCTGTTCACCTACATTTTTTTATTCTTGATGTGTGTTTTCTTTCTGCTATTCCGGTCAAAAAAAGCATATATGCTATGCAGTACAAAAAATATATTCCTGGCATATAAGTATTTCAAGGGCAAGAAAACATATCTGTTGCATATGCCATGAACATATCTTGGGATATCAAAACATATTGGAATAAGTTTCATGGTGACTTTGAATATTCATGGAATACCTATGCATATCATATGTTTTGGGGGATATGGGATATTCCTGGCATATTCCAATATTCCACTGGGATGTGCATATAGGATATTTATGCAATATGATTGTGCCGTCTGGGTGATAGGATTTCGTTCTTGCCTTCACAGAACGAGCCGACATTTGGTGGGATAGAAGTCCGGTCTTGTGAGTCAAGGATAACAAACTGACGTAGGTACTACTGCTACTAAGGGACTTCCAAACGTAAACATGCAGTCAAAATGATCATAGAAGTGACTTACAGATGAATAATAGTTTACTATGCACGACCCTGGAGGACTTGCACTTTCACTTATGTGACACTCACTTAGGTAATTTAATTGGGTTTAAATCCGTGGTATACCCTTTTCGAATTGCAGAGATCAGTTTGGAGGTGTGTAACGTTTCCACCACAATGGGATTTCTGTTTGAGGTCATTATGATACTTATGATTTCGTTGTCGTTAACTGGATCGAGGAAAATTGATGATATGGTATATGTTCTTCGGGGTGGTGGAGTAGGCGGCAATTTAATCATGTCAATTGAAAGTATCTGCTATTGCTTTACTGTCATAATTCCTTCATTATCGTTGAACATTTGTTTGATTTCATATCTTTTCTTATTCCCACAATTCTCCTAAGATTAAGATTAAAATATGGGGCTTATGTGCTGAACACACCGCGACCTTTGCAGGTTTATTGTGCGTGCCCTCATGTATGTTAGAGTTCCTTGTCTAGACCCGTTCTTGTAACTAGACTCCATAGGCCAGACCTTCAGTTCTCCATATATTGAGAGGGTTGTGGTTTTTCCTCCCCTAACGTTGCAAACCTTAGCCTTGACAGACCTTCGTAGTAGCACAGTATGTGTGCTGAGGTTTCCTCATCCTCTTGGCAAAACCTGCATAAGGTTGTGTATACCAGTCCGATGTTGTTCATATGTTTGTTGAGTCTACAGTGTCCTGTCAATAGCCCAACCAGAATTCTAGTTGAATGCCTATTTTGACTTAGTAGGTACTCCGTGAATTTTGGCGATGGTTCTTTATAATTAATGAACTCTTTGGCCTGTCTCATACCCGGCGTCTTATTCCACCATTTTTGAGATTGTTTTTCCTTCCAGGTGCTGTTACAAGTTTTTCGCAGCGCTTTTGCTATACCACAAAAGGGTTCTGGGCCAATGGGGGAGCATCGTGCTCCTTCTCGTGCTAGTGCTAGCTAGCTCTTGTAGCTTTTCTAGGCAGTTCCAGACCAGTTTGGAGTTAACCTGCATGGAGCTAATTTTCATAGCTTTCATAGCTGCTTAGCTATCAGAGTATATAGCAATGGTCTTTTCCTTAAACTCTTGCCTTAATAACTCTTCTGCGCAGTGGCGTATTGCTGCAGTTTCTGCCTGGAATATCGTCACTTTGTTACCTAAGCTTAGTGAGACTTTTTTCTTTGATTTGACTATATCGATTCCTGCTCCATATGCTATCATAGGTAAGATGACCCTGGTGTATAGCCATATGGTCATTTTAGGTTGTAAACCCCAGTTTTTCCCGCACATCCTTCTACATAAGTTGAAGGCTATCATGCTTTTTTGGATTATTTTTTGTAGGTGTTGATTCCATGTCAACTTGTGGTCAAAAATGACTCCCAAGTATTTTGCCTCTTGTGCAATTGGAATTTCTACCCCGTTCAGAACTGGTGGCTTAATCCCTCTAAGTGTTTTCTTTTTAGTGAAGACTACTTGTGTAGTTTTGAGAGGGTTTACAGTTAGTTCCTCCTCCTGGCACCATTTTTGCCCCTTGCGATAATCGCGAGGTCATCGGCATATCCTAAACAACGCATACCTTTGGATTTTAGCCTCATTAGTAGTTCGTCCACTAGGATGGCCCACAGTAGGGGCGATAATACCCCTCCTTGCGGACACCCCTTGCCTGCTCTAGCTGTGACTGTGCATGGTTCCGCCTGTGGATGATATTATTACCCTTGTTTCCAGACTGGCGTTTATCCACTCACACAGGAGAGTTGGAACCCCTTTTCTATCTAGAGCGTTGGTGATGGACTCTGTAGATGCGTTATTGAAGGCCCCCTCGATGTCGACAAATGTCGCCATGGCTTCCTTATCCTCTAGGGATTTTGTAAGTAGCCTGTTAAACTCATCCAGTGCCAGATCTGTTGACTTGCCTGGCTGGTACGCATATTTGCGTTCGTTGAGAGGGTTTATTGATAATACCTCATCTCTTATGTATCTATCTACCAGTCTTTCCAGTGTTTTGAGCAGGAAAGACACTAGACTAATTGGTCGGTATGACTTGGGCGTCATATTATTTACTTTCCCTATCTTGGGTATATAGATGACTCTGCCTTTTTGCCACTCATTTGGTATGTATCTCATGGCTATGCATATATATTCTACATAAGTATGGAATCAGCGAATCCTGCCCCTTTTGAAGTAGGATGGGATATATTCCGTCCTCTCCTGGAGATTCGTATGGTTGGAATTTACTCATAGCCCACTTCCCGGACGGTTGCCGAAAAAGTTCATTTTCATGTCTTCAGCGCTTTTGAATAAAAGCTTGTTATCAAAACGGTGTTTGTTTTTTCACTTTTAATTTGCGAAAAAACGGAACACATGCACCTTTTGATTGGCCCCAAATGCCTTTTTCACCTTATTCCACCTTCAACAATTTTTTCTGAAATTATATCGCAAAATATATATTTTGTGGAAAAAGGGCTGAAGATGAAGAAATAAGGTGTAGTTGATACATGTGTTTCACAGGTATAGAAAGATTATGTCACTCTTCTCGCAAAAAAATACTATGATATGGATGGATTTGATACCGGCGACCAATAAAAAACAGAGAGAGGTTGCTAAAAAAAATTGTTTTGTTAATAACTTTATTATATCTTAAACAAATATTCAAATACAAAATACACAGCCCAATATGGGAAAACAATATACTGATAAAAAACACGAATTAGCAAAAATGATAGATTATAAATAACTTTCATCTAACTGTCATGAAGTAATTGTTGATAAGATAATAAATAATACCAAAACTGTTAAAGAGAACAGTCAAAGCAAAAAAGAATTTCTTATATCGAAACAAAAAGGGCAATTTTGGTCTAAAATTTGAATAATATAATAATACAATAATTGTCAAACTTTACGTTTCCTTAGTTTTTCCTGAACATCTCTCAATAAGGCATCGAAAGAGTCTTCAGTGGCACGTGGAGCATAGTATCCACTTTCATCACGCATATTATCTGAAAAAAAAAAACATATGTATTATTTACGTTTGAACAGTGTTACAGTCCTGAACTGAATGAATATATAAAACAAATCAAGAAAACAGGCGTGAATAAGTGAATAAAACGTTATTTATTTCTGTGACTACTAGAATAGCTCAATTTGCCATTTACAAATATACATAGGAAAAATTGAGTTGAAAGAGGCCTTTAGTACCGCTTTTTCAAAAAAAAAACAAATTTGGCAGTAGTGGCAGTCCACTTTAGGCTCTCATGTTTTATGTTGGCAATATTCCTTATAAATGAACATTATTTGAGCAGAGTTGACAGAAGGGTTAGAAAATTACAGGTATCTGTTCATGTAACAGTTCATAAAGAATGGAGTTGTCTAACCCTAAGCAAGTCGAAAATTATTTACTGAAAAGACAGAAATTCGATATTCATAACAAGAATCCAAAAGAATGTATATTTACACCGTACCAGTTTTCAGTCCTAACATTGTGGCAGTGTACGTGTTAATGTGCAGGCCTCTTTAAGATCCTCTGTACGCGTGTCGACTATACGCAAATTGCAAAAAGTTGGCTACCAAAACCATTTCAAAACCTTGCAAATGTACGAAAGTAGAGGGCCAATTAGGGTTAGAATAGAACAGAATATTTTATTCACTACGTTACAAACATGAAGTATATCTGTTGCAAGTCAGCAAGTAGATACGTCAAAAAAAATATTGAATATATAATACAGACATTGACATACACTTTGTGGTAGACTTCTGTAGATAAAAGAATCGATAATATATACGACATTACACAACAATTAATTCGAATAAAAATAATGAAAGATTAATTAATAGAATATTGTAAAAGTGAAACTATAAAATATACTGAGATGGCAAAGGGCAGGTCAGAGAGGTGTGCTCAGTGCTCAGGTATTCATCAACTGAGTAAAAATTATGTTTGAGAAGGTATATTTTGATAGTGTATTTGAAGTCTCTGAAACTGAAACATTTTATCTCGTCTGGTAAAATGTTGTAAAGGTTGTAGTTCAACGAGTTCTTTTTTGAACAGTTTAACCAATAGGCAGGGTTTCTAATGAGCTTTGGGTTTCTTGTGTCATAATGGTGAATATCACTCTGAGTGATGAGATTTTTGCTCTGTTTGTGTATTTCCTGTAGTGTGTTGTATATAAATAAAGTGGGTAGTGACATTATACCGAGTTTGATAAATAATGGCTGACAGTGTTCCCTGTAACCCACATTGGCAATAATTCTGATAGCTTTTTTTTTATATTGGAAGATTTTTATTGCTGTACTTGAGTTACCCCAAAGGAGAACACCATAGTTGATCTGCGAGTGGAACAATGCGAAATATACTGTTTTTAGGGTGACTGTGTTACTTATGGGTTTTAGTTGGCGTATCAGAAAAATTGCACTTGACAGTTTTTTACTTAGCATGTTGATGTGTTCTGTCCAACTTAAATTTGCATCAAGGATTATTCCTAATAGTTTAACACTGTCTCCAGTTTGGATGGTTTGGTTGGTGGAAAAAATTATATTGCGTCTTTTCGATATTTAGGACAAGGTTGTTGGATGAAAACCAGCGTTCAGCACGATACTTTATATCGTCAGTTTGTTCAGTTAAAGTTTTACTGTTTTTTTCTGATACAATGAGCGAGGTATCGTCGGCGAATAAAATACATTTATCTGGGCCAACAAAATTATCTAGATCATTCACATAGATTATAAATAATAGTGGGCCCAGTACAGAACCTTGTGGGACTCCATATTTGATTATTTGAAAAGAAGATGATGTTTTGTCGTTTTCTACCTTTTGGTAGCGATTTGAAAGATATGATTCAATAAGGTCTAGAGTGATTCCTCGTACTCCGTAATACCATAGTTTCTCCAGAAGTATTTGATGTGATACACAATCGAAGGCTTTGGTCAGGTCACACATGGTCACAGATGTATGAAGTCCATTTTCAAAGCCCTCGACTGTTGCGTTTACTATTTTGGTAACAGCATTAATGGTTGAGCGAGTTTTCCGAAAGCCATATTGTTGTTTTTCAAAATAGTCTAGTAATCTTTGTTTCAATATTATTTCGATGATCTTAGAAAAAATACATATAATTGATATTGGTCGGAAGTTGCTCGGGACTGTGTGATCCCCTTTTTCAAAAATTGGAATCTCTTTAGATAATTTAAATGAGTCAAGAAAGGTGCCACTAGTGAATATGAGATTAATGAGATTTGTAAGGGGATAAAGGATAATTTAAGATACAGCTTTGATTAAACCGCAGAAACGCAGAAATTCCGTGTGTGGCTCGTAAACAAGGCCAAAGTCTTCAAATTAAATTTGTGTGGCGTTGTATATTAGTTTACAACTCGTGTTTTGAAATAGCCTTGTTATATGAAGATGAAAAATGTTAAATATTGGCATGAACTTAAAAATAAAAATTATGCAGTACCGTATAATGTCATAAACTATTAATCGGTTTCTAAATTGACAGCTAAGCATGTTCTGGAAGTTGAAGTGCTCAACAGAGGCTTTTGACTGTTTAGAACACAGCTGACAACCGAATTCCGTAACAGTAAAGTATAAGGGATAAGGGATTTGATATGTATGAAACTCACCTAAATCAGAATATGTGGTTTGACAGAATATCCTACGTCCTCCAAAGCTCAAATCATATTTAGGTTGCCATGGATCATCATTACCATGCTCTATTGCCGCATATGCATCCAATTTATTAGCAAATGTGACAAAACCATAATTATCCCTGAAAAATAACAAAAATATCACCTTTGAAGCGATTATTTCGACGAAAGAAGTTGCAAAACATGTTTCCAAATATTTTCCTTAACATTCAAATGGGAACGATTTTTTGGCTACCTACAATACCCCAAAAACATTTTCTCCATAAGAATGTTCGTTGTGAAATGTTATGACAACAATGAACACTAAAGTGACATTCATGAAGACATGAAAAACAATACTCACAAATAGCCATGGTCTCTTGCATGAAGGCTTATATTCGTTATAGGACCGAACTTCTTGAACCTCCTCCTCAAATCATCCCTCGTAGTTCCTGGAGTAATACGACCCACATAGATAACCCGACGCTCCTCCACTTCTCGCAAGCGTTCACTTTCTTTGCGTAAGTATCTTTGTGAAGGAGATCTCGACTGAGTAGGAGATCTTGATCTCGAACGAGTAGAAGATCTTGATCTCGAACGACTGCGAGATCTGTGAATTAACAAGAAAAATATTTTAACCCTTGTCACCGATTCTGAGCATATATAGGTGAAAAGAATACAAAGTACAAGTACTTGATCTGAATTTGAAACATGATTTAATTCTTTCCATAACCTTGCCTTTCAACAATCAAGGAATCTGCTAGTCAAGTCTCCATATTATAATATTATACAAGGAGTGTACATTCAGATAAAGTCTGCTTATGAATGCAGCGAATTCACTCGAATTAGAAGCCTAGCCATAATTAGTACTGCAAAATGCTAATCAGATCATCAACGATCCCTCCTCGAGTGTATTGATGTCGTAAACTCAAGAAAAAAAGAGATTTATATACCTGAATGTTGATCAATGGAAATGATCATTTGATATGTATTCATATTCATAATACTGCAAAAAATTGATTTGTTTATCCGCTCATATATCAACATTCTTATAGATCAACCAGCGACTCATTGGATTATATTTCTCATATTTGGCAGCATTCAATCGAGAAATTCGGAGAAACGATAGCTGTTGCACTCGATATTTCAAAAGCGTTTGATCGAGTTTGGCATGGGGGTTTCCTTTCTAAGCTGCCGTCTTATGGTTTGCCTCCCCAGTTGTGTGCTTTGTTGAAGAGTTTCTCGTCTGATAGGTCTCTGTATGTGGTTGTTGATGGAGTATCATCTGATATTCTCCCAATAAATGCAGGTGTTCCACAGGGTTCAGTTCTGGCGCCCACTTTGTTTCTGCTTCATATCAATGATTTGTTCGAGAAAGCATCTTGTTCAATACATAGTTTTGCGGACGACAGTACTCTTCATAGCAGTTTCTCTTCCAGAATCTCCATACCAGCTCGAGAAACAAAAATTCAAAGACATTCACATCAATAAAATTAACGACGACTTGGCAAAAATAATAGAATGGGGTAACATGAACTTGGTGGAATTTAATGCAACGAAAACCCAGGCATGTCTCTTCTCAAGAAAAGCCGATCTATCATCATCGAATATTCAGATGTTAGGAGTAACTATTCCTACAAAATCAAGTATCTCGATGCTAGGAATTACGATCTGTGATAATCTCTCATGGAAAAACCATGAGAGATCGATCGCTAAAAGTGCTTCCCAGAAACTTGGATTTCATTTCGTACGAAGAAATACTTCACTTCTCGTCAGCTTCTAATGATCTACAAGGCTCAGATACGACCTGTCATGGAATACAGTTCTCATGTGTGGAGTTCGGCACCAGAACATTCATTGAGGCTTCTCGATTCTATTCAGAGAAAGGCAATTCGTCTTGTTGGTGATTCTTCGCTCACAGACTCGCTCACTTCATTGGAACATCGTAGGAGGGTCGGAGACTTTTCTCTCTTCTATAGATACTTTCACGGTCGATGCTCTTCCGAATTGTTATCAATCGTTCCTCCGTTGGCAATATCTACACGGATGACTCGAGGAGAACAGAATTCCCACCCCTTTGTTGTGAATTTGGAAACCTGTCGAACCTCTCTTGCTCAGGGATCTTTTTTCAATAGAACAGCTGAGCTTTGTAACTCCTTGCCAAAAGAGGTTTTTCCTAAGGCTTACATACTTCAGAAATTCAGTGAATGTTAGTTCGTAGTTCCTGTCCCTTGATTCACGCGATGTATTTTGAACATTACAGGGCTTCCCTTTTGTGTGAATCTGCATATATATATATATATATATATATATATATATATATATATATATATATAAAATTATTGGTATTAAGACGAGATAAATAGATTATGTTGTCTCATCAGTTTGGCATGTGTTATATTTTTGATTTCAATATAGTTTATGTTAGAACCCAGAGTTCATTGTAAAAGAATCATCTACAAGGCTATAAAAAACACTGTAGGAATGTTGAAGAGATTCTTTAGAAAAGGGGTTTATTCAGCATTCATAAAACGAATTTGGAAACTGTCAACTACAAAATGTTGGCCACCAAAGGATATGCAATCTTTCAAGGCGTTAACGGCAGTCTAAATGTGGTCTACCTTCCAAGTTTTCAGGATAAAAACGAATTAAATATGGAATGAAACCAGGTCGGATCATGTGTAATTTTCGGAAAAGTGTTCAGCTCTAGTAAATTGATTTAAATATTAACGGGAAAACATTCAGATGTTGATTTTGAAACTACTTCTTATAGTAGTAGTGATAAAAGTTATGTATGGAATTCATACCAAAAGTAGGCTTTGCTACTAATCCCCTACGCCATTTGTCAGAAGCAGCATGGATATTCGCTGACCCATCAACCATGAAACGCAGCAGAATTACTATCAATGTGATGTAAAGATATTCTCGAGAAATAATCTCTTCACAACCACTTGTGCCAACTTATTATTTTTCAGAAATCAAAATTATTTTTTCAGCATATACAATGAAAAGCGGTTACAGGTGAATAGAACAACATTATATATAGATGTACATTATAGTACATGAGTAAGTTGAATATCCTGACAGTGATGCAACTCATCCAACAAGATTTCGTAGTGAAATTTGTCTGGCCTCTAGTTGCACAGTGAAATCGCCTAAAATTGTTCTAAAATGTTCGTTTTCGTTAACCAGCTGACGAACGTCAACCCTCAGAAGTCGAAACTTGTGCGAGCAATGGATTAAAGTGAAGGTTCAAGTGTTTGTTTGTCCCGCATTGCTCAATTATACCATTTCTCCACTGTCACATTGCAATAGAATATAAATGAACTGTAGCAAACTTATTCCTACATCTCGCGAATGAATTTACAGTTATTCTGATAGAATATGAAGTTTATCTACATATTGAAGGATGAAGATATGCGAGTACTGTCGAAAATTGTATGAGTTCTTAGAAAAACATTCGCAATGATACAGAAAAAAAAAAGTGGCGAAAGAATTGTATGTATTAATGGAATTTTCCTTACCTGGAAGAACAAGAGGAACATGAAGAGCTATGAGATGTACTACTAGAAGATCTTCTCGAACTTCGCGAAGTGCTGCGAGAACTGTCAGAATTTCTCCTTCTGTAAGACAAATGAACAAATGACCAAAATATAAAATATATCTAAGCTTGTGTCGGTCCAACTAACCTGCTATGTCGAGAGGTAGTAGGGCTTATTTGGCATTCGTTGGAAGACGCTGAAGAGGATGAAGAGGAAGAAATCCTCCTCCGGTACTTTCTAGACCGTAACTGTCGTAGTTGTTGAATAAAAGATTTATTTGTTTGGCAGTCGATGCTTCTTGTCTGCGTGGCAACCCTGTTTTTAGGTAAATATACAATTGTTTTGTCTTCGCCGTGCTCGAGTTTATTCACTGGAACATCTGCTTTTATGTTCTGCTGATCACAACGATCAATGACTTTTGGGATATTCTCAATAACAGAAGTTATAAGTGAGTTACAGTTGATTTTGTCACTAACTTTCTCCAATAAAGGCTTAATTTCATCGAGTTGTTCTACAGGAGCAAGCGGATCTAGTTTCTTATGTTGTATATTGAAATCAGTATTTACACCAATACTAACAAGAGTCTTCTTTTCCATATCATTTGGAATTTTTATAGGTTGGGGTGGGGTTATTACTAAAGGCAATTCTGCTTTCTTTTCTGGCTTAGGAGGAGTGTTTAAAACTTCCATTGCCATTTTCATGAGTTTTTGTTGATGCCGAATTCTTCTGGTATTTTCGTCTTCCAGTGAAGGAGAGAGAGAAGAATTGGAATTTGGAGAACGGTTCTGAATATTATTTTGGGTTTTCAGACTGCCTTCTCTCCTCTTCTTATATTCCTCTAAATTGAGTTTTTTCTTCTGGTTAGATTGATTGTTGTGTATTGTATTCACCTATGAAAGTGAAAATAATTTAAAGCCATGGATTACAAATTTCAATTAGTATAAGAATTATGGGCTTTTATGATATTTTTTGAACGCCATTTCAATTATATACGATAACCCTGTTACAAAATAAAATATAGCTTCACCAAACGTCAGAACATAAAAATTTTCTGAGAATGGAATGGAAGTCGAATAGATACTAAAGCATTGCAAGTGACTTTTCAGTAAATTACAAATAGTTGAAAAGCATATTGAGTCTATGCTAAGAAGTGACAAAATATTGTTACGAAATCTCCAAGCACCGGCCCTGTCGCTCGTTAAATGCAAAATAATATGAGGGGTCGAAGAAAGTCTGTAACCCCCCAGGAAATCCCCACTAGCATAGAAAATTCGATACATATCATCGAGACTTGCATCGATAAGTCCGGAAGATTCTCCATAGGCGTACAGAAGTATAAATACGGATACAATTCGGCAGACGGCAGAGTTTTAGTAAAGAGCATTGGATAGTTTAGCTGAGCAGTTCAGGTAATTGTAATGTATGGCGATAAAGAGTTTTAATAAAAGTAGTTTGGTGTTGTTTGGAGTTTTCATAAACGAACCCAAGGAAATATTGTAACAATTTTGAATTCATCTAATAAAGACTCGTGTAGAGCTAGTTGAAATTCCAAACAGCAATCTAGGACAGCAGCTTATTATGTAAAAATGTTCAATTCATAACTAATATTAACATTCTCCAATGACATGTATACTAAAAAGTTGACATATTTAACGAATAAACAACAATGTTGAGATTTTGAAAAATTTTCATGTCCAATGAGGAATTTGAACATTTTCAGGGAGTGTGTCTATGTCATGTTCCTGATGAGGATTCATTTTTTTGCTGTTCACACTACCGTCAAAGTTCTTAATACGATCTACTTGTCCGTAGAAGACTTTTTGTATATTATTTTGCTTTTGATGCCAAAGTCAAGCTGCTTCAACGCCCAGATTTAGAAGATTCGGAAGAAAGATGAGAGGTAGAGAAGATACCTTTCATTGAATGATGTAACGGCACATTTTAATTGAGGTTCTGGTACCTTGAGGTACCATTACTTAATTGACTTACAACAATCTGATTGATGCATTCTGTATAAAGTGAACTCTTTCATTCAGTTATTGAAATCGTTAATAGAAATGTTGACTTTTCAGTAATATTTATCATATTTCGTGTTCAGGGTAGACTTTCCACGTTTTAAATTTGTCACAACAAATATTCCAGCGATGAGGAAATTTATGCGAATGAAATTTTCCGTAATCGTTAATTGATGACACAACACCACCAACTACAAAAATACCGTTTTTACCATGCCAAGTGTTCAGAGTTTTCTATTTAGCTATTTGAATATTGATAAGGAGGAAATTGGAACTCGAGATTCTTTTGAATTTTTTTTTCCATGGTAGTTGAGAAACAATTTTGAAAAAAAAAGTGTTCATACCATGTATATGTGGTAGTGTTTATACTGACGAAACATCAAGATCATAAAGAATAAGAACAGCTGAACATAAAAAATGGAACTCGAGATTCTTTTGAGAACGTTTTTCTATGACTAGGTAATTGAGAAAAAAATTGGAGAAAAAATGTGTTTGTACCATGTATATGTAGTAGTGTTTATACTTGAGAAGAAGAGACATAGCTAAGTTGAAACTAGCTGAACACATATTATCAACAAATGGTAGACACGTGGTGGAATGGAACATTAATCAACTTATGACAGGACAGAATGGAATAAAAAGAAACTCGGAGAGACTACTTGTATGTCATTAAACGGAAATGAGGAGATTGATTTTTCCTCACTGAATATAGATCAATGTTGGATGCTTCTTCCACAGAGGGAAGTTGAACTGAGAATATTCAGTTCGGTCAAAATCAACAATATTGACGAGTTCTCACGCCGGTGTCACATTTTGACGCAACTCACAAAAACTAGAATCTAGAAAATAAATTTTCCGAAGTGCTTGAAAAAGGAAGCAAAGTAGTTTCTAAAACTTCACCAAGGGGACGTATAAAATATTTTTTACACTTTTCTTCAATTCAATCTCTAAATTCAGAAATAAGATACGTAGTTGACATGTCCATATTTCATTAGTTTAATGCATTTAACGCGCTTATACTGATACTATTATATATTAAGAGATGAGAATGAGTAAAATGCTGAAAAAAGTCTGCACGAAGATGTATTCATATCAATTATTAAAATCAACAATATTGATGAGTTCTCACGCCGGTGTCACATTTTGACGCAACTCACAAAAAATAGAATCTAGGAAATAAATTTTTCCGAAGTACTTGAAAAAGGAAGCAAAGTAGTTTCTAGAACTTCACCAAGGGGAGGTATAAAATAATTTCACACTTTTCTTCAATTCAATCTCTAAATTCAGAAATAAGATACGTAATTGACATGTCCATATTTCACTAGTTTAATGCATTTAACGCGCTTATACTGATACTATTATATATTAAGCGATGATAATGAGTAAAATGCTGAAAAAAGTCTGCACGAAGATGTATTCATATCAATTATTGAAATAAACAGTATTGATGAGTTCTCACGCCGGTGTCACATTTTGACGCAACTCACAAAAAATAGAATCTAGGAAATAAATTTTCCGAAGTACTTGAAAAAGGAAGCAAAGTAGTTTCTAGAACTTCACCAAGGGGAGGTATAAAATATTTTTCACACTTTTCTTCAATTCAATCTCTAAATTCAGAAATAAGATACGTAATTGACATGTCCATATTTCACTAGTTTAATGCATTTAACGCGCTTATACTGATACTATTATATATTAAGAGATGAGAATAAATAAAATGCTGAAACAAGTCTGCACCAAGATGTATTCATATCAATTACTCATATTTTTGAAGAGAAATTAATAAAAGCATCGTTTACATACCTTCAATAACGAAACCATCAATTTTCCGTCGGCATTTTTGACAGTAGGTTGTTTACCAATAACAGGCCTGTCGTCTTCTTCAGCAGATTCGAAACCAGAATCTTTTTTCGGATGTTTGGGATAAGGACTAGCTAAACCACAATAGTCGTGGTCCAGTTGAACACTTTCCATTCCGCTGCATTTTCTATTTTCTTTGTTTTGCGCTGACTGTGCGCAAGTTTCTTGCATGCGAGGCCCTCCGCGTTTTTTGGCCGGCATCGGCGGTATCACAGATATTGTTTTACGTTTTCCAGATTCTTTTATGCGAGCTATCAACTCTTGAGGCAACGAATCGATAATTTGCTTGTTTGCTGACGGATACGTTTGGGAAGGAGAGGTAGTTGATTCGGAATTTTTTCGAATCGATTTTTGAATACTGCAGGGTTGTAGCGGTGGTAGTTGCTTCGTTTCATTTGGAGTTGATGCGAATTCAAATTTAGTTTTATTGTCAGAACTTGGAGGAACCAGAGTTACCTTATTTTCCGTTTTTTGTTTGGTATCTGCGTTATCTTTTCTCGTTGGTTTGACTAAAAACATAATTCATTAATTCTGAGACAGAAATAGTCCGAACATAGAAAAACACAAATCAAGTTTTTTTTTACTGAATAATTGTGCACCCAAGTTTATTCTTCTTCTACACTTCAAGGTCAAATGAAATTCACGGAAATGTTTCACCGTGTTCTAGATGCTTCGTACTTTCTTGCCGTGTTTTTCCCAATCGTAATTTGGTAGGAGGGTTTCATATTTGGAGACTACTGATATTATCATTGTTTATAGATAAATCGCATAGTCTACCAACCTTATGGAAATATAATTTGAAGTGAAGAAAACTATCGATGGATGGCATTAGTGAGTTCGAAATCTAACGGCCAGTTTTTCAATCTGCGGTTAAGCTAAGTCCTTGATAATCCATCGAATGTCTCGGTCAATCACTTCAGCTGACAGCTAACGCTTAGCTGGTGATTGAAAAACCGGCCCTAAGTCATGTCTTTTGGTACATTTTTCTTACGGAAGTCGTATCTTCAATCACACACTTTCTTTACCATTTATACGAATTCTAAAAAAATGGCATTAAATTGAGAAGCTCGGTCATGTTAGCTCCCGGCCGGCCAGCTCCAAAAGGCGACAGCCGGTCAATTCCGCCAATTTCTATTCTGGAATATCGATTTCACAGAAAACATCATGTGTTTCGTTTCAACTTTGATATACACTATCTAGAATATATAAGCTCCACAACTGTTATTGCAAATTCGACAATTGTTTCCTCTGCCGACCATGAGCGACAAATATCAGAATTCATAGAATGGTTTATCGCCACCCGCTTAGTGAGGAAGTATCAGCTACAAAAGTTGAAAATGTGATATGGATCTATTTTCAACGATTACGATAGCGAGTTTGACGATGGTTTCGTAAGAGAAAATGAACGGCAATGGCCGATATTGGTGGAATACTTTCAGCTTTATACGAAAACACCTGTTTTTCACCTTTACTTGATGAAAAAAGTGGAGAAGAGGAAGATGCGACTCGGAACACTTCCGAACTATTTTGATCGCAAGTTAGTCGATTGTTTTCTTCGAAAAAATAACCGGCAATTACTAGAATTCATCAAATGAATATGTTTCATACTAAACTTATATTTCGCCCTTACTTGATGAAAAAAGTACCATCTTCGAGAGAGGAAAATGAGACTGAGAATTCTTTCTACCGATTTTATTAGCAAGTTTGTCGATGGTTTTCTTTGGGAAAAAAATTGACGGCAATGAGCAGAATTCATAGACTTCCTTCAATTTTATACAAAAACACTTGTTTTCCACTTCCACCTGATAAAAAAGTACCAGCTCCAAGAGCGGAATATGCGATTCTGAATCATTTCAAACGATTCAATCGCAAGTTTGTCGATTGTTTTTTTTTGGGAAAAAATAGCCGGCAATTAGCGGCAATGATCAGAATTCATAGAATTTCTATTTTATACGAGAACACTATTTTTTCACCCATACTTGGTGACGAAAGTACCAGTTCCAAGAACGGTACTGAGAATTCTCCCAAACAATTTTAATCGTAAGCTTGTCGATATTTATTCGCTTCCTCCCAAACATGTTTTTTCTCTCTTGGAGCTGGTACTTTTTTCATCGAGTAAGGGTGAGAAACAAGTGTGTTAGTCTGAAACTGAAGGAATTATGTGAATTCTGGCCATTGCCGCTCATTGCCGGCTATTATTTGCCAAAGAGAACAATCGACAAACTTGCCATCACAATCGTTCAGAAGAGTTTCCAGTCACATTCCCCCTCTTGGAACTGGTACTTTTTTATCAAGGTTGAAAAACAAGTGTTTTCGTATAAAACCGAAGGAATTCTATGAATTCTGCTCATTGCCGGCTTTAGTCTCGTACGAAACCATAGCCAAACTGACTATCACAATCGTTGAAAATAGATCCATATCACATTTTCAGCTGATACTTCCTCAATAAGCGAGTGACAACAAACCAGTAACTCGTTTTTATCATAAAGAAAGCATACTATGAATTCTGACATTTCCCGCTAATGTTCGGCAGATAAAAAGATTTTCGAATTGTAATAAGAATTTGGAGCTTGTATATTCTGGATAGGGATTATTCGAATTGAAACGAAACACATGATTTCCAATTGCCATCTTATGGAATTATGTATAACTAATCAAGAAAATGTACGATTTAAGCTAGGACTTAGCAGAAATGTAAGCAAAGACATGACTTGGAAACGAACTCACCAATGCCATCTGAAGTATTAATTGCTTCAGATGATATTTTCCTATGATTGACTATCCTCTTATGAACAATAATTTTTTCAATATTTCAGTCAAACTGGCAAATACAAATCTGCACCTACTTTGTTCTTCAGACAAGTGAAAGGAAATATTTATTTATTTAGCCATAGTAATATAGAATTTACAGGGGTAATGATATACAGTTTACATTCCATATACCTATTACATAATAGAGAGACACCTGTTACAGAAAGTGATATAGCGATTCCACACTTGTATTATATATAGTTCACCAGGATATCAGCTGTCATATTACCTAATAAAAATATATAGATTAACATCATACTATTGCTAAAAGTATAAGATGCACAATGGTATTTATAATACTGTGTGTGCACCCATTTATCAGTTATTCAGTCACTATTAAGGTAAATATAGTGATTAATAAGGAGTTGTGCCCCTTTTTCCCAGTAAGTAAAACACTTTCAACAAATTAATCGGACTCTTTTCTGTATTGCCTTAATTTGTGGTTTGGTTTCGTTTTTTATATATCATCGTATATCGACGTAATAATAATAATAATGTCGACAGCGTTACAAACAAGCTTCAAAAGCTTTGACAGCCATTGACTATCCTATTTATCTCTATGAACAATGATATTACTGACTTTTTAAAACATGGGAATATATAGTAAATTGAACATCATGGGTAACGTGCGATTGAAAACTTTTGAATTGTTGTTATCGAATTATCCTCTGCGGATACGGGGAATAGAATAGATCCCAGGTATGATCTGCCTGTCGTAAAAGGCGACTAAAAGACCCAACCCAAGCCAAGGTGGAAGAAATCGTACCGAGGGCTGAATAGCAGAGGGTTGCGAAATATGTTCGTCGCAAACGATTCCTTTGGGGCACTAAGGGGCATCCCATAGTATGAGCCCCTTACTGCGGTATGCGGGACTCTGCCGCAGCGGACTACCTTTCTCTTGCTGCTCGTGGAAACACTATGATTCCGAAAGAAAATAAAATAAACGAACCGCCCACCTGCCAAGGGAGTCAATCCGGGGCTTCGGCTCCAACTATACCGCCCACCCGCTAAGGGAAGCGTCCTTCGGCTTCGGTCACCCAAATCACCGGCTCGGAAAATTCACACACTCCGATCGCAGGGTCGAGTGGAAATGGTGAACCGTTCCTTGCAGGCGTACAGGAGAGAAGCCTATCGTCTGCTAGAGAAGCTAAAAGACATACCCGAGAAGGAGATGTCGAAAAAGCAACTGGCCTCGATAGAATGGGCTCGAGAAGTTGTTGCAAAAGCCGAGCGCGACCCCGAAAAACTGAATCTGAAACTGCAGCTAAACCAACAGCTAAGCGACAGCTATCAGGAGATAGAGCGATCAAAAAGCAAAAAACACTTTGTCAAGGCAGTTGTCGATCGACCACCAAGAAGGCAACATCACTCTATCAAAATGGATGATGATCGAAGTGGCGCTTTGAAAGTAATTCAAGAAGCTCCTCAGAGAAAATCCGGGAGCGCCTTCCCAGTGTACATACGCGGGCTGATTCTAGGACCGAGTCGAGCTGGTATCGTGCGAAGGTCAGAGATCAGCAGATCTGCACGAGAAAGCGAAGCCTGGCCAGGCTCAAGACTAGAGGCTGTGACGCAGGAGAACATCCTGAGCAGACCAAGGTCAAATACCTAGCTTCCGGCAGAGCCATCAGACCCTGCAGAAATAATGGAATTCCTACAACTCAGCAACCCTAGCCTCCCAAACCAAGACTGGAGGGTATCAAAGGTAGACGAAGAAAAAAAACTTAACCAAACCCTGAGTGCAAGATAAGAAATGAGTGAAGAAATGAGTGATGCACTGAAAATTCTGGGCTGATGTTGATCACTTCCTTGTGCTCACATTTGATATTATAATGTTATGATTGGAAATTTCGAATAAAACACAGAAAGCTGAATGCCATAACAAAAACATATATAGCTTCTTCTCGATTACAATAACTTATTGAAGGAATATCCGATTTACAAGGCGGATATTCAGAAAACAAAACCGTGGCAATGAATATCACTGACTTATGCATAAATATCCAATCATAGCACCCTTGTTTTCTATTACAGAGCAATCACAAATGTTAATAGTATTGAACTATGTTTGGTCTATTTTTGGGTATTCTCACTAATGAATCAATAGGTGAATAATCAGGTGAGGTATCAGTTAGTTTGACAAACGATCATTAAAAGCAAATTATATGAATGAAATTTGCTCATACCAAATATGAAAACCCCATTACCAAATTCAAAGAATGCAAAATAGAAAGTGAAAATTTATTATTCTTCCAGTTTTTACAATATTATCATTGAAATAATCGAAAGAACATGGAGGTAGGAGGAAAGAGAAGTTTTCCTTTAGTCCATTCCAAGAATTAGGTTGAGTAAATTCAGATGAAATATTGCCGATGTATTATGTATATGCGAATTAACCCGTTAACGTTATTTTTGAAATAGACTGTCGATTTATGGACATACATTTTGACTACATGAGTAGTCCCAGAAGTTACATTTCAATAATTTATTCAAAAAACTAACCAATCAGTACACAGTAAGAAAGTCGAACACAAGACAAGATGCAAAAATTCTAGCTATTGTCAAAACTGTACATGTACCAACGATCAATAAATACACCCTGGAACCATAAATATTAAACTGACAGTTTTGTACTTCAAAGAACCCCTATTACCGATCTCTGGATGGTCGGTATTAGTATGCTGTACCTTTTACTCAATGGTCAAATAACCCCATTGTTGCCTGTACACGACATAGACATGAAAATGAAAATAATGTTTCAATTGGTGGAATACAGAAAGATGTTGGGGATTGATTTATTACATATGTTGTAGATTCAAATGAATATAGAAGTTTTTATAGCAGATGGAAGTAAATCTTCAGGTAGCGGTATCTGTTGAGAATTTTGAATGCCAGTCTAATATGAAGTAGAATCAGTTATTATTAATTCAAAGAATTTAAACATTTTTCAAAAATAAAAAATTATCAACCCAACAGAATATAGATAACTCCATAAAGGCCATTCACTACTCTCATAATATTTGTCTCCCATATCTGAAATGGATTCGCATTTCCCAAACAATCTACCCTTATCCCTTTTTGGGTCGCAGGTCACTAAAATATTACCAGGTAGTAATTCTACTTGCAAAAATATAGGTAGCATTGGTTTGTTATATGTCTATTCACTCTGTACTTTCGGCATATAGTTATTTAAGTTCATAGTGTGAATAAATTAATTTAGAAAATATTCAATACATTAATAGTATTTCATATTCATTGTAACATACAGTGTGTCTCATTTCTTATGGAAACACCTCCATATACTGAAGTAGAACTCTGTAATATCAGATTCGGTAGATATACCGGCGATGAGTCTCAATCTTGCCTAGAATTGATCAGAGTGACATACACTGCTCGCTAGGGACGATACAATCACCCAGTTTTGCGAAAAATGGTACCTATATGTGGACAATATAAGCTCAAAATTCCAACGGATTTGGAATCAGGGCATCAAGTCCACTAGCAATATCGATTTTCGCTGAAAAGTGTTCCGTTAGGAAAAGGAAAAAAACTAATTTTCCGTAAATCGCTAGAACATTTTGACCATACAGAATTTCTTAAAGAAAAAGTCAAGATTTCCTGTAAGGAAATGATATTTCCTTACGGTTGTTAGTGTTTTACATAAATGATTGAAAACACATTGTTTATTTGCGATAGTCCATAAAACATACTTTTCTCATGATTTCCCCGGCAATAATTTTAATGAAGTAGTATTCACTGCCTCAACCAGCTCTGAAGTAGTCCTTGGAATGGAAATTTCATCATCACTTATCATTTTACTTTCGAAAATACCACCAACAGAATTTATAAACGTCAAGTTTGATAATTCAACCTCAATACGTTTGTTTCCACAGTAACCCAAGTAATTTCATTATGAATTTCAAAGCACCATTCATATGTGAATAGAATTAATAGCGATTTTTTCGGGAAAATAGTATGTTTACCTCGTAGGAAAAGCCAAATTTCTGACTCTAGTGTTGCTAAGTCTCGGTTTGCGTCTCGACCCCTGATACTATTTTTCTCAAAATTGTGTGATTTCATCGCACCAAGCGAGCAGAGTATGTCAGTCAGATCACAATAGGTAACTTTCAGACTCATCGATAGTACGTCTACCAATCCTGAATTTAACAGAGTTCTACAGAAGATACGGAGGTGTTTTCATGAGAAGAGAGCCACTGTATATTAATACGTGTAAAACCTGTTAGTAACATTCTCGAAAATGCCAACTTTGATGTCGGCGAAACGTCGTTTAATTTGAAAATATTAGTTAAAATCTGTTGAAATATAGTTATGGCACTGAAAAAATCTTCTGGGACCAATTTCTGCATCCGTTCAAAACATTTTTTGGCATTTCACTATTATATAATAATATGCAATTTGAAAACTGTAAGCCACTTGTCAAAAATTTAATTATTTTGTTAATATTGATCCGTCAGTTCTTTGGTATTTTTTCATAAGTATAGCCCAAAAGTAGGATAGTTTCTTTTTGGTTAGCTGTGTTGCAAAGAAAAGAAAAACAATCATTAGAAGTTAAATGGAAAATATTTGTTCCCAAGCCCTTTTTTATTTCTAAACTAATAGGCTACCTACAGATTGACATTAATTTCTGTTTTTGTAAAACTTACCCAGTTCGACTTTTTTATATTTTGGTTCTGGTGTGGGATTGAAAGGTTCAACTTTTATTTTACAGCTTTTCTGGTGGGATGCCGTTTCTTTCGTTTTCTTGATATTCTCTCTGACGGATTTCAACTGTTTCTTTGTTCTCTTTTGTTCATTTGAAGGTTCATTCTTGACTTTCACAGTCTGAGGAATGTCACACTCTTTCTTTATGCTTTCAATAATAGGATTTGATAGAATAAGCATCTCATTATCAATTTTGTCTATCTCTCTTTTCACCACAATACCACACTTTTGATCAATACTTGTATCAACTTTTTCTTCTTTCACATTCATCATCTCATCAGGCATTTGTGTGATTGCCGGAGTTTCTGGTAAAGTTGGAAAACTAGAGTTACTGTTGAAATTACTTTGCAACAGTATCTGATCAGAATTCATTGAAAAATCGGGTAAATCATATGGGTTCCCACTAGGTTCAATAATGTTGATAGGTAAATCAGGAACTGTTGCCTCAAACTGCTCAAGAAGGCTGTTGAGATCACAAGCTTCAAGAACAGCAGGATATTCCTCATTAAGAACAGGAAAATTTCCTTCTTTTTGCTTCTCTTCTCTATGATTGGTAGAATTTTCATCAGTTTCTGATATAGTCTCAACATCCACCTCATCTTCATCATCATCAACAATATATCGCTGAGCTTTGAGGTCAATTTTTTTAACAGGTGCTTTCAGCTTTTTCACCGAACTGTTTTGAGTAGAACTTAAAGGTGGTTCATCCTGAACTATGTAAGAAGTTAAATCGAATGAATCACCAACAGATATATTTAACAAATCATTTATGGGCGAGTTCCTCTGCCGAATCATTTCATCTTCATTTTCTTCTGGGGCTATGATAGGTTCCACCATCCTAAATTCATCGCTCACAAGCTAAAAATTCGTCAACATTATCCCAGAAAAACAAATTTTAGAATGCATCAAGGTTAAATATGACCTAACTATATAGTACATAAAAGAAAAATAAACTATTCATAAGCGCAAATTTAATTTTTTTTTTCAAAAAAAAGATTAAATCTGAAAAATACAGTATTGCCATTACCTAGAATATAAGAGTATATTGTGTTAGTAGGAGAAAAAGTGATGCGTTGTCCGTATAATTAACAAATTAATGAAATGAAAGCGGCATTCAAACAAATTAGAATTCAAGAAAAATAAACTTCAAACGGGATTCGAACCCACGTTTTCCATTAACTAGATGGATGCTTTGCCAATAATAATCAAGAACGATTTCGAAAGCTTTCATTCTAAAAGGAATTTCTGCACCACAAATTATTGTGATTGATTATATTCTTATCCTGCAAACTACCGGAGACCCTCAAAACATTTCTTGAATCAAATTTGGTCAGCACATCTTAATCTCTTCCAGCTTGATGTTATTCTTGCCATTACTTGAGTAGAGAGAATTTTTTCTTGAATTTATCCTAGCATCCTCCTTATAATAAAAGTCAGATGTCCCGATACAGAGGGCAAATCTGACAGATCTACAGATCTGTCACTGGTGAAAAACTGACATTTTTTCAAGTACTGGATGAAAACTAAGTGAATTGTTCTTTAATTCTTAAAGTTCTTTGACAAAAGTTTTATTGTTGTACACGACATAGCATTTCCACATTAAAAGGGCGCCGCTATTTTGTTACGTCCCTGTACAGAAAATTTTGTTACATCGAATGATCAAGGTTACTATACGGGGCTTTATTTGAGATTTTTTGCTTTTTACTATAATACTGGAATGATATGCAATTGTTCAATGGTTAAAAATATCAGTCTCCATGAACTATACTTAACTATACTTGGATCCATACCCTCATTGTAGATATCAAATTTCTAACCGAAGCCTAAACAATCAAACACCGCCGCAAATAATTTTTTCGTTTTTACTGTGTATAGAAAACTTGTTTAATTATGACTATTTTTCTTGTTAATTATTCCCAATAAGTAGTTTTGCATGATGTTCAACTTTTATATTCAAGACTCTGATAATATCATTTCTCACAGAATGAAGCAAGTTCCGTGCAATATGATATATTTCTATTTCAATATGAATGGATTCAGATATCTCACCACAGCAGCAAATAAAGATAGTTACCAATGTCCAAGGAGTATTTCACTTCAAAAATATGGTGTACAAAATTCACTAGTGAACTTGGAATTATGTTCAAATTCAGAAATGCCACCTGAAATCTGATAGAAATCCTGATGTGGTGTACAAATTTCACGAGAGTGAAACAACCCCCGTCAATGTCGTGTAATCAATATTGTTCAAGATTTTTTTCACATTACTCACATACATCATTTTACATGATCAACAAGATTGTTATGAGTTCTTATGATTTTAACCTGATAGTGTCAATCTGAAATTAATTTTTAAAACCACAAGGACGCTGTGAACTTAAAAAAACTTCGGAGAATATATACAGAAAGGAGTCCCCCCATATAACTTTGATACTTTGGAACTGGATATGATATAAAGATAAAAGGAATTTTACATAAGGTATCATTTTCACATACTCTCGTTGCCCAGGAGGGGTTAGAAAAAAAAGCCTATCAATTTTATAAGCATCACTGGTTTGAAATGAAGACTGACTAGTTGCTCCAGTTATCAGCATTTGTTATTAAACTACAAGGGGGTCAAATGACCCACTATGAATCAGAATTATAACTCACAGGACTATCCCATTTTTCAAATGAAGATTTGACTATGATTGTATACGCTAGGGATCACACATTAAAAGGTAAAGAGCCAACGAACTATTTTGGATCCCACTATTTGAATTTATACTTGCAGTCTTTAAAACAAGGCAGGTTTCAACATCTATAAAAAAAAATTAAATTCATACAGATATTGCACATTCAGATTTGATTCATAAAACATTCTTTTTTATTCAGAAGTAAAAAGTATGCCTTTCTGCAAATGATATTGAACATTAGAGCTGACAATATTCTATCAAATTGAAATCATTGACATTGAATGTAATTCATTTAGGTATCTGCATAGGTGGGAAAAAGTGAGTTTTCAAGAGTTTTGATTGAATATTCCAAAGTTTTGCATTTTCCAAGTTTGACGAAAAACGGCATGAGTAATTCAGACTAAAAGTGTTTTGTGTGGCTCACAAGTTTGACGGACTTGTCTACAGGTTGTCATTCTCTATGCTCACAATATACTATTATGTCATACTAGTTCATTATTATGTTTAGGTATATGGCATTACCAAGTACATTATAGTTTGCTTTGTACCTGTGGATGCGATGTAGTCACGAAAAATTCCAGTGTTCAGTCTTGAATGCCCTTGGGCAACCTACCTTCCCAAATGTCTTGGGCTTTGTGGGATCATCACCCTTGGGGCATAGACATTAAACATCCATGTACTTACTTTGATATGTAAATACCCATTTCGATAGGAATAGAAACTACTTTTATCAACAAACATAAAATTCAATAAATTTTAAATCATAACGAAAATGGAGATGAAACACTTGATTTCTCTATTGTGTTATTTGGTGAGGAATGTTGATAACTATAAATATTGAAACTTGAAAAGTTTAATATTATGAGCATTTTTTTCATTAATGTTCGTTTTCATATGAATGGAAAGAATATTTACATGATTCTGATTATTTCCGCTGATAACTTTGAGTTCCATATATGTTTTCTAAAGATAACACTCCAGATCAGGTAAAAACATATTTGGGAAATGTAGCTGACCCAAAAAAATTGTAAATATTCACAATGCTAATTATTTATGAAATACATATGGAGGTGACTAGTTATTCATTTCAATTTCAGTTCAATTCATTCACTGTACAATATCTTTTTCTGTTTAGGTAATGGAGCCCTAAGAAAAATCTTCACAAAATAAATATTTCATCTAATGTCAATAACTTTTTTGAGTGTGATGTTTCCAAAAATTTGTTGGAAATGTAACAGGATTGATTGATTGACAATAAGAAAAGCACTCTTTGATTTCATGATTGTTTAAAATCTGAATGCCTGAAGAATTATCTTTATTATTGGCTTCACTTAATATTTACCTGCTTTTTTGCAGAAATCTTTAGTGCTTTGAGCACAAGTCTATAGGTGAACAAAGTTGACAGGTACTAATAGTACAGTACTATGCTAGATAGGATTTTGTTCATCTTGTTAATGAACCTCCTGAGACTCTCAATACTTGATAAACTTCTCAATCAAAATAAGCTAATCAACTCAAATCAAAGCATTCAATATTCTGTTGACATTTGGTATGAAAATGCATTTGATATTTGAATTATACATCAGCATTTGAAAATCTGATCATACAATTACAAATTTCATTTCATCTACTTACATCTGAACTAATCAACGTTGGCCAGTCATTCATGAGTGCCTGAAAATCATTTGGAGGAGATTCATTCAACCTCGAGACAGTCATTGGTATCAAAGCTATATCTCCATTTATCCTAGACAACAATAAACATTGAGCTTGTTTCAGGGTGTAGTAGGTATTACTTACTCTCGTTCATCATCCATATTCCACTCATACATTTCATTTTGTCTGAAGTTGTGATGGTTGTCCAGACTGGTCGAATCGTCTGGATAAAGGTCCTACATACACACAGGTTATTAAATACACTATTGAATGGATATTTTTATGGCTTACCATGAAATTGTAACTATCGAATGTGGAGAATTGTTCCCCATCTCTGAACGAATCTACCATATCCATACTGAGTGGTCAATAACACGCAAGTGAATATACACTAATTATTGGAACTGTAACAATCACAAACACTAAATAACCTCTTGAACAACTAATTATGCCCTTTTTCTGGCGAAAAAATACAGAATTTACGTAATAATAACCTTTTAATAGAACCGCCTGGAGTTATAGGTTATGAAGGGAAAGCATACATATTTCACCCAACTGAATCAAATTGTATACATTTTGTCTCGTACTTTCAACTTAATATAATCAATGGTGTTTTGGGAATTTCTTTTTGTTTATGCTTCAGTTTCAGCAACTATTATTTCCACCGTATTTGTTATCAAATTAAAATTGTCACAACATGTGGACAATGAATCAACTACCTCTCCGCTATCCTTCGATTAGAACACAAAACGCATGCGTAAGTCATACATCGAACCAATCGCATTCAAGCCGGCTTCACAGATTTTCGTAGCGTGGATCGTGGATAAGGATTTACGGCTTCATGGGTAGGAGAGTAGGAGGGAAAATTGACTATGGATTTGACATTTGACGTTTCACATATAAGGCTGGATTCAGACTAAGATGACTGCCATGCAAAAACTGCAACGCAGCAGAGTCAGGTAGAAACCAAAGTAAGAGATAGAGAGGAAGCAATAGCACCTAAAGGCTGATTTCCAACTGAAGTGAGTTAGATATCAATCTTGCTGAAGTGCCCATTAGCAGGTTGAGGTCCGCTCCTGAGAGGGCGGGGGTGGTAAGGAAAATGGAGGATGGCGAGGTCTCGTATCCAGGCAACTGGATATGGCATCACGTCATCCTGGGCGCTCAACCCCGGGGGGGGCATGGTGGGAAGATGACTGCCTGTATACAGTGTTGCGATATTGTTTCAGACAAACCTGTAGACAGGGTGTACTTGTTCAAAATTACGCCTTAAGGGTGTGCTAGAGGTTGAAATTCCTCAAAATTTTCGAGATCACTCGATCCATGGAACACGTTGTTGCCAATACAAATCACTTTTGGTTAGAACAGAGAATCTGACGCGAGATTATTCTGAGGCTGATGAACACAATCTTTATCTTCAATTACCTACCTCCAAGAATAATCTCACGTTTTAGTATATTCAATAACCATTTGAAAATTTCATAGTGATCATGAAAAATCACAAGAGAAGTTTGCTGGCAACAACATTCTGAATATTCTATGAATGCAGTGATATATATGTGATATGTGTTTTAGATATATTCAGTTCAACCCAGAAGATTATGAAAAATAATAATGATATCACTCACCGGAAAAAATGGCATTTTCTAACTTCAAATATCCATAAAATTTCATCACAATTCTCACTCCTATTCGCTCACACGCATTCACGTGAATAATATTCGGCTGAATTGTGATACTACTTCTGACGCAAGCTTTTGAATTGAGATCACAATGTCAAATTGCTCAATGAAAATATCGACAATCAACTAATTTATCAACACAAAGACCAGAATTGGCCATGACTTAGCCACTTGGCAACACAAGACGTGCACTTGACTGACATCTCAACTGCGAGAGTGACAATACCTGGCGAATTTTTCAAGTTATTACTACAGTCTACGTCATCAATTCTTGATGAAGTCGGCCAGATCGGATTTAGTATCTGTCTGAATCCAGCCTAACTCGGATTGGAGGTGGTAGCCCCACGCACCGAGAGAGAAGCCGCCCACCTTAAGAGGCCAGACTCTATCCCGCGCACGCGAGTGGCGAAGCGCAGAGACTGATTGGACCGGACCCGGCACTGAACTGAAAAGCTTATGCCTAACGATAACAAAACCGAAATCGAGAAATAAAATCTGGCCTGCCCCCCCGCAACATAACATAACCTGGGCAGGGGAGTAAGAAGAGGGATCCCCCCCCCGCCAACGGCGGGAAGAACTTATAGAACGGGGGACTACTGCACCACTTACGAGTGACGTCTCAATGTATCACGTTGCATATTTGCATAACCAAAAATCCGTTTTACAGTGAGTGAGCGAGTTGTTGATCTGTTGATTTGTTTTTGCGATTTGAAGCTATTCGAAGTGTTCAATAGTGTATTGTTTTAAGTTTATGGATATTTAAGATCGTATCTGTCTGAATCCAGCCTAACTCGGATTCGAGGTAGCCCTTCTTAGCGCCACCTACGAGAAAATAGCCACATTACTTAAGGCCAGATTCTATTTCACGAACTCGATTGTCGAGTAGCTCAGACTGTGATTGTACCAGGCGCTGTACTGAAAATATATGCATATTCTTAACAATTCGATAATCGAACTCGTGAAATAAAATGTGGCCTCCATTGACGTAATATAACATGGACTAGGCATTAGAGTGAGAGGATTGATCCCCACGCCTAAAACGGCATGAACATATTAAACTAAGGGCAACTGCGTCACCACTTACGAGTGACGTCACAATGTATCACTTGTTGCATAGCCAAAAATCCGTTTTACAGTGAGCGAGGGAGTTGTTGATCTGTTGATTTGTTTTTGCGATTTTTGGAAGCTATTCGAAGTGTTCAATAGTGTATTGTTTTATGTTTATGGATATTTAAGACCTTTTCAATTATCTTTTTAGTGTTTATGCGTTTGGGGAGTTTCATTGGACATTTTTTGCAGTGAAAATTTAGTCCCATTCTTGAATATTTTTCAATAATCTAGTAAATATTTAAGAATCAATAGGATACCAGAAAAGAACTGATTACCTACGGAATCTAAGTATGCAACACATATTACTGATGACGTAACACATTATGACGATGACTATGACGCAGATGCCCTTAGTTGGTTCGGGTTCGGGCCGCAAGAACTCAAGAACTTGTATTTTGTATTTGAGGATTAGGCGACACCCCGTCCATCGCCCATGTTATATTACGTCAATGGTGGCCTCTCGACTAAGTTTACAGTTTACACGTGTTTTGGCTAAAATGTTGAATATTTCTAATAGACCGTAAGAGCATGACAGTTGGAAGTGTATGATTTTATTCCGCTTGCCTTTTTGATGATCGATAGTTGGCCCACAATTGAGCCAGGAATAGTGGGTCAGAATCTCCGGACGCTTGACGGCCATATTTGAAAACGCGTTTTTATTTGTACAATATTTTCAAGTTTTTGCATGATCTTATACCGCTTGCCATTGTAACACACGCTCATTTACACTTAATGGAGCTTGAATAATGAAAGGCAAGCGATTACAAGTGACCGGCTTAGTTTGAAAGGTCACGAAAAACCGAAAGAAAATAATTATAAATTGCATGTTTTCAAACTACTCACCCAAAAACACACGCCCCCCACCAAAACAAAAAACCCCCAACACACCCAAAAACCACACAAAACCCCAATCCCCAACCCCCCCACACAAAACAAAAACACATGAGACACAAAAAACACAAAAAAAAAAAACACAAAAAAAAACCAAAAAAAAAAAAAAAAAAAAAAAAAAAAAAAACTCCCTACAAAAACCCCCCCCCCACAAAAAAAAAGCAAAAAAAAAAAAAAAAAAAAAAAAAGACACAACAAAAAAAAAAAAAAGAAAAAAAAAAAAGAGATAAAAAAACCACAATCCCACAAAAAAAAACCACCCCCCACTCCCAAAAAAACGAAAAAAAAAAAAAAAAAAAAAAAAAAAAAGAAAACAAAAAAAAAAAAAAACATCACAAACAAACCCCCCCCCCAAAAAAAACCACCCAACACAACACCAAACACAACCCCATCACAAACAAACACAACACAAAACAAAAAAAAAACCACCACAAAACCACAACAAAAAACACACACCCACAAAAAAAAAAAAAAAAACCCCCCATATAAAAACACAATCAGCACAATTTTTTCTTTCCAATATTATAACATCCCCACTTCAAAAAAAAAAAAAAACACAAAAAAAAAAAAAAATAATACAACCCAAAAAAAAACAACATCCCAAACCCAAAAAACAACACCCCACCCCCCCACACCACACCCACCCCCCACCCACAATCCCCACACACACCCCACACCCCCCCCCCCCCCACCCCCCCCCCCATCACCCCACATCCACCCCCCCCCCCCATGCTCCTCCAAAACAACCAGCAGCACGCCGTGTAATACAACAACCAACAGTACAATAACACCAAGCCCCACCCCACCCCCCCCCCCCCACCACCCCACCCATATTCCTCCCCCCACCCAAGAGGAAAAAAAACAACCCCCCCAACATCACAAAAAATAACCCCAACAACACAACTAACAAAAAAATCCCCATCAACACACAACAAAAATCACCCCCCACCTCATCACACCAGCACCCCCCCACCCCCCCCACAAGCCACAACACCCCCACACCCCACACAACCCCTCCACTCCCCCCCACCCCCCCCCCACCCCCCCCATCCCACCCACCACCCACCCCCCCAACCCCCCCCCACCACCCACCAAAACAAAACACCAAAACACCAAACACCCACACACACAAAACCCAAAAACAAAAAAAAAAAAAACAAAAAAACAACAACAATTCCCCCCCCCCACAAAACACAACACCACCCCCCCCCTCCAACACCCCCACACAGATTCGCAATCAAGCGAAAAAAAAATAAAAAAATTTCAATTCCAAAACCCAACCCCCCTCCCCCCCTCCCCCCCCCCCCACACACCCCCCAACACACCACCCAACCCCCCAACCCACCAGACAAATGAGAAAGGAAATCCCAAATCCTCACAACCCCAATTCCCACACACATCAAAAAACCACACCACCACCAAAAAAACAAAAACAAAAACAAAAAAAAGAATATCCAAAACCCCAAAAAAAACAACAACAACTCCAAAACCCAAAAAAAAAATAACCATCTCCCCCCCCACACACTCACACCCCCTCCCATCACAAAAAAACAACAAAAAAAAAAAACAAAAACCCCCCACCAAAAAAAAAACAAACCAACAAACACACACCCACACCCAACAAAAAACCAAAAAAAAAAAAAAAAGAAATTAAGAAGGCGAAAACACAACACCACAAAAACAATAACACAACATCATCAAAATCACAATCCCAACATCCACACATACCAAAACACCCACCACAAACCCCCACACCCACCCCCCCACGCCCACCACTCCCCCCATACAAAAAAACAAAAAAACAAAAACTCTAAAACACAAACACAACAACACAACCCCCAAACCCCAAACACCCCCCAAAAACAAAAACCCCCCTCCCCCCACCAAAACACCACCCCCCCCCCCACCCTCTAACCCCATCACCACCCCCAACAACAACAAAAACAATCACAAACAAAAAAAATAAAAAATATCATAAACACATCCCACCACCAAAACCCAAACAAAAACAACAACAACACCAAAAAACAAGAAACCCACAACCCCCCCCCACAAAAAAAAAAAAAACCCACCATCATCAAACATAATAGAAAATCACACAAAAAAAAAAAAAAAAATAACAACAAAACCAAAATCACCTCTACACACACACCAAACCCAAACTCACACACCACAACACAACACCATACCCTCCAAACCCAGACAACACCAAAACACCACCCCACCCACAAAACCAAAAAACCCCAATATAGGCCCAAAATCAAAAAAAAAAATAACAAAACAACCACAAAAAAAACAACAAAACCACACAACCACAAAAAAAAGAGCAACTTCCCCTTTCCCAATACCACTACCCCTCTCCCTCTCCCCACCACCAACCCACAAAAACAATCAACCACCACCAACCAACAATCTTATAAAAAACAAACACACAAACACCAATACCACAAACCACCCCCCCCACCCCCACTACAATTCATAACATACAACCACAAAAAAAAAGAAAAAAATATAAAAATACAAAAACCATCAAAATATCAAAAAAACCCCACACCCCCCCCCCCATTCCCACTCCCCCCCCCCCACAACAAACCACCCAATTCCTCCCCCCCCCCACACACCCTCAAACACACCCCCCAAAAAAATAGAACACAAAAAAAAAAAAAAAAAAAAAAAAAAAAATATAAGAAAGAAATATATAAAAAACATACACAACCCCCACACAAACGATTTATCCCCCACATCCATAAACAAATACACACAAAATTTAATCACAGAGAAAAAAAATACACATTTTTCAACCAAAAAAAACAAAAAAAAACCACCCACCCACAAAAAAACAACAACCAAACTTCACTGACCACCATCAATCATCCCTCCAAAAATAATAACACCATCAATTCCTCCGGCCCCACCAACACCACCGGACACCACACCACCCACATTCCAAAAAACATCGACCAAACAACCATCCCAAAAAAAAAAAAACGAAAGAAAAAAAAAAAACAAAAATAATTAAAGAAAAAAAAATCCCCCAATAATCATCACCAACACCAACCAAAAAAAAACCAACAAAAAAAACAACAACAAAAACCACCCATACACCCACCACCAAAAAAATCCCCCCTCAGGAGGAGGTAAAAAAAATTCGGGTGGAAAAAAAGCATCAAATAAACCCAAAAAATAACCACCACACCAACGAACCCCCCCAAATTCCTCCTACCCACCCACCAGCCGGGCCCCCCACAAAAAATAAACAAAAAAAAAAATAATAAACAAAAACCAAAATCCAACCCCCCCCCCACCCCCCCCCACCAAGCAAAAACAAACAACACGTCCCGGCGAAAAAAAAACAAACCTTCCTTCACAAAAAACAAACACACCCACCCCACCTCAAACAACAACAAACACCAACAAAAAAAAAAAAAAAAAAATAAAAAACAAACAAAAACACACCCAGAGACCCCAAACAAAAAAAAACAAAAACAAAAAAACCAAACAAAAACAACACAAAAAAAAAAAAAAAAAAGAACCACAAACAAACAAAACCCAAACAACCAGACCCCCACAAAAAAAAAAGATGGATGATTGAAATAAAAAAACACCCCCATAAATCAGTCTGATGGAGGAAAAACAAAAAAAAAATAAACCCGGAAGTGAGAGGAAGAGGAAAACAACAATCATCCCCACAACATATTATTAATCATTAAGGGGGTTCCACCTAGTCCCAACCATCCTCCCGACAAAACAAAAAAAACAAAAAAAGCACAACCAAGAGGAATATTAAATAAACACCAATAATAACAACAAGGATTATCTTCCCTCCATTAAAAACCCACAAATAACATCACTCTTCTTTTGATTAACTGCAGGTATTTCTTCCTTTTCCTTCCCCCTCACCCTCCTTCTCCCCCACCCCCCCCCCACCCCCCCCAACCCCCATATTGTGGTAGAAGAAAAGAAAAAAAAAATAAACCAAAAAAAAAAAAACAAGAAAGAAGTAATTTTTTTTTTTCCTTCTCCCCCCCCTTCCCCAATCAAAAAAAGGATGGGAGGATGGATTTTTCCTTCCGAGACAGACAGAAATTACAGATGATGATGAAGATTCATCAATCCCAGCTCTTTCTTCCTCTAGATGGATCATTCGGATTCACACGGAGAAAACATCCAAAAAAAAGAGATATAAATAATCTCCCCCATCCCCCCCAAACAATAACATCCTCCTCCCACAACAATCACAACCAGAACCAAAACAACAAAAAAAAAAAAAAAAAAAGAAATCAACCAAAAAAACCTACATCACCACAACCCCCCCCCACCCACCCCCCACCCCCCCACCACCACCAACACCCCCCCCCCCCCCCCCCCTCCTACCCCTCACCCACACCCACCGCAACCACAACCACAATCCCCCCCCCCCCCCCCCCCCCCCCTCCACACCCTTCCCCCCAACTCCACTTCCTTCCCTTCCCTCCGCAAAATCCCAAATATTCACCTTTCACTACCCTCCCTACTCCCCTTTCCCCCCCCCCCCCCCCCCCTTCCCCCCTCCCCCACCCTCCCCCCCCCCCCCTCCCCCCCCCCTTCCCAACCTTCCCCCCCCCCCCCCACACCATCCCCCCCCCCCCCCCCCCCCCCCCCCCCCCCCCCCCCCCCCCCCCCCCCTTCCCCTCCAAATTCCCCCCCCCCTTCTTCCCTTCCACAAGTAACCTCTCCTCCTTTCAGGTTTTCGCCCACATCCACAAACAATTCCTCTTCCCCTTTCCCCCCTTCTTCCCCTTCCCCCTGGGCTTCAACCTCCTCACCTTTCATCAACTCCAAAATCCATTTTTCCAACCCCCCCCACACCACTTCTCCCTGTTACCATTCTTTTCCCTTCCTCCTCCCCCCTTTTCTCCTCCCTGACTTCGTGTAAAAAAGAAAAAACTCCAACAATAACTTCTACTTCCCCCCCCCCCCCCCCCCCCCCCCCCCCCCCCCCCCCCCCCCCCCCCCCCCCCCCCCCCCTCCCCCTCCTCCCCACTCCCCCCCCCCTCCACCCCATCTTCCCCTACCCCCACCCACTATCTTTCCCCCTCCTTTTTTTTTTCCTTCAATATCTTCCCTTTCCCCCAACCGTTTTCTTCCCCCCAAAATATTCCCCCCCCCCCCCCCCCCCCCCCCTCCCCCCCCCCCCCTTTCCCCCCCCCCCCCCCCACCCCCCCCCCCCCCCCCCCCCCCCCAACCCCCCCCCCCCTCCTCCCCCCCCTCCTTCTCCAAATCTATTCCTTCTTTTTCCTCCCCCTTCTCCCCCCCCGATTCCTCTCTTCCCACCTCCCTTTTTTCCCCCCCCCCACCATCCCCCCCAACCCCCAAAACCCCTCCCCTCCCCTTCTCTCTTCCACATTTCCAGGTACTTCCTCCCCTCTCCCCATCCCAAACTCTACTTCTTTTCTTCCTTTTCCCTCCTTTTCCGGTCTTCCCATCATTCGGAATTGTTTCCGATCCATTTTTCCATTCTTATCTATCATTCCCAACTCTCCACATCCCTTCAGGGCAACACTCACTCCCCACTTTTCCGATCTCTTCTCATTTTCCCTTTCGTAATCTCCCCCCTCCTCTCCCTTTTCTTCTCTCCCATTTCCATTTTTCTTTTTTTCGTCGAGACTCTTCATCATTTTTTTCACTTCCCCCTCACATCCCTCTAACAATACACATTCATATCTCTCCTGACCATTTCCCCTCCCTTTTTCTTTCTTTGATTCTTTTTTTTTTTTGCAATTCTATCTGCAATAGAATTTAAATTATACGTTTTATACAAAAAAACCTTCGATTCATTTATTATCGATTTGATTATTACCGCCACTATTCGACTCGAACGCAAACTCACCTACCTACCTCGTTGAGCTGAGTGAGATTTCACCCGATGGAACACATTCGAAGGAGTTCTCGGACATCTCACTCCGAAGCTATCGAGTGCATCCGATGCGTTTTCGGACGAGTTTTGGGTGAAGGAGTGCACTTGGAGGATGTTTTCGAACGCAATCCTGTATGTGTATTGAACTCCAGTCATATACGCGGGAAAAATTCAAATTTTGTGCTACACTTCAATGCTTGCCTTTTTTATTAAATATTTATCTTATCGCCCTTTAATTAAATGCAGAATGGCAAGCAGTTTCTAATTGTACAGAGTTTGCGATTTTTTTTACAACTCTATTTATTGTTTATAATAAGATGATTTTATTATACATGCTTGCCTTTCGGGTTGTGACATTGTTTTATTACGAAATGAATGTTTCTCTTTGTTTGAAGCAATTCGGGATCATGCAAATTATGTGCAAAAATTTTACAAGATGTTCCGGAAATTTCGTACCGTTAATCTAATGACCGGCGCTTGCCAATTTTTGTAGCGTGATATTCTAATGTGAACTTTCATTTTTCTCATTAGCAAGTAGTTTAAAAACATGCAATTTATAATTATTATTTTTCGGTTTTTCGTGACCTTTCAAACTAAGCCGGTCACTTGTAATCGCTTGCCTTTCATTATTCAAGCTCCATTAAGTGTAAATGAGCATGTGTTACAATGGCAAGCGGTATAAGTTCATGCAAAAACTTAAAAATATTGTACGAATAAAAACGCGTTTTCAAATATGGCCGTCAAGCGTCCGGAGATTCTGACCCACTATTCCTGGCTCAATTGTGGGCCAACTATCGACAATCAAAAAGGCAAGCGGAATAAAATCATACACTTCCAACTGTCATGCTCTTACGGTCTATAATAATGCATAATGCATGGAATGAACAAACACTTTTCGGCAAATTTCATTTCCCTAATGGTAGACATTTTCAAGAATATTACAGGTTGGCAACTTGAAACGAAGTTCTTTATTACACTTGGTCCCATTCTTGACTATTTCTTAATAATCTAAATACAGTGATATTTAAGAATCAAATGCCACCAGAATAAAAAAAGGCTGTCACGAACCAGGGTGGAACGTATTAAGGTGATAAGAAGACGGGTCTGACTATAGTAGGTAACGCCAACCTCGCTGGGGCGAAGCACTAAGGGGGCCATGGGAAAAAACGTACCAGAGCTGTGATAAAGCAAGAGATGCCCCTGTACAATGGGGCGGAGCCGTGAAAGGGGGCCCACCTCAGGGACGGATTTCCGTACAGAGTAGAGGGTTACTATAATTAGGATTGAACTTGAAGGGAAATTTTGTTCAATGGGATAAGTAGTGTTGGAATGGACTTGCGTTATACAGGAAACATCTGAATATTTCCCCCAAAAATTGAGGCAGTAAACCAACATATATTTGTACGGCACCTAGTGCCGTTGCCGTTATTAAGAATTCAGGTCTCGGTAGTGTAGTGGTTAGCATATCTGCCTATCAAGCGGAAGGCCGGGGTTCGAATCCTCGCCGGGCCACCGTGCTGGGTAATCGCACGTTAAAAGGTAAGGCCTCGTTGATCCATTGCTCACACAAGTTTCGACTTCTGAGGGTTGACGTTCGTCAGCTGGTTAACGAAAACGAACAATTTTAGAACAATTTTTTTTTTAGAACACTGTACCTATATCGCCAAATGTACCGCAAAAAAAATGCCACATGATGCTATAAATTATTATTTCATACAACTGCATCGACCTAAACCTCATTCATACTAGGTCATTGGGGGCTTGTAGTCTATGCCTTTCAATTAAACGAGAACTGACAGTTGGCGTTTCTAACCGACCAAAATACATCGGTGACTAGGACATTCTGTCAACGATTTTTCAGAAATCTGCCTCACATGTCATTTCTTTTTCAGCAGTCGGTTAGTTTCGGACTGCACGACCAAGATTTTGATGGGATAATTCGAATGGAAAATAATCGGTAATTCGATTATTGAAATGTCTCGAGAACTTGCACAGAATCATTCGAATGATAGATCACTCCAATACTTTACCGAGTGAAATGAACTTGGAAGATGAAATGCGTATTCCGTAATCGGGCAAATACACTGCTTGTGCATTCGAACTAATAGAGAGATGAAGTGATTGCAATACGTAGACCTCAACGTTGACGTTAACGTAAGAAATATATAACGTTCACGGGTTTTTTTTTCATGAAATTGAGTTGAAGTTGAAGACAGGTCGTATATGAGCCTTGTAGATCATTAGAAGCTGGCGAGAAGTGAATTATTCCCTCCAAAAAAAAAGAAGATTCTGGGAAGCACCTTTAGCGATCGATCTCACGTGGTTTTCCATGAGAGATCGTAAATCCTAGCATAGAGATACTTGACTTTGTAGGATAGTTACACCTGACATCTGGATACTAGATAATGATAGATCGGCTTTCTTCGAGAAGAGACATGTTTGAGTTTTCCCAGTATTAAATTCCACCATTCTATTAATTTTGCCAAGTCATCGTTAATTCTATTGATGTGAACGTTTCTCTGAATTTTTGTTTCTCGTGCTGGTGTAGGGACTCAGGAAGAGAAACTAATACGAAGAATACTGTCGTCAGCAAAACTATGCACTGAACAAGATGTTTTTTTCAGCAAATCATTGATATGAAGCAGAAATGAAGTGGACGCCAGAACTGAACCCTGTGGAACACCTGCATTTATTGAGAGTATCAGACGATACTCCATCAACAACCACATACAAAGACCTATCAGACAAGAAACTTTTCAACAAAGCACACAATTGAGGAGGTAAATCATGACGTCGGTTTCGAGGAGACCTCGATGCCAAACTCGATCAAACGCTTTTGAAATATCGAGTGCAACAGCTAACTTTCTCCGAATTTTTCGATGGAAAGCTGCCAAATATGAGACATACGCCAATAAGTCACTAGTTGATCTTTGTTGGTGATTTATTATTCCTGATTTCTCTAGATATTTGATGAGCTTCATATTGATTGCTTTTTCCATGACTCTGGAAATGATAATAAGCAATGCAATTGGCCTATAATTCTTATTTTTCTCTCATTTTTCAGGAACAGGCTGAATTCTTGCTGTTCTTTAGGACTTAGGAAAAACCCCAAGTTATACGAATGTCGAATGATTTGCAAAGTACTGGTGTCAATTCGGGGGCACACACACCTCAAGAACAATTGCTGGGATTCCATCAAATTCGCAAGCCTTATTCGTCGTCAGGTCCATTAGAATATTTCTTATATTTGGTTGGTGAAAAATGATTTCAGGCATATGACTGTCGCCACGCGTGATATTCGGGGGATGAGTCCAGAGTAGAATTTCCAGCAAACATACTTGAGAATAATATATATGCTTTTTATTAGGCAGTGGTGGTTCGTGATTCATCTTCTTTGTTTAAAGGGGGAAATGAACTTGAAGTGAAATTTTTGCCCAAAAACGAATGAGAACTATTTGGATATTCAACAAGTTTTGAACGAATTCTATGATTTGGTGCTTCTTTAGCAGCTTCAATTGTTGCACGACACCTATTTCTTGCGTTAACATACTCAGATCTCGTTCCTGAACTTGGATTTTGGCGCCAGCGATTGAATGCCGCTTTTTTGGATGATTGGATGTGACAGCCTTAGAGCAGATTTTATTGAACCAGGGTTTCTCAGACTGTGGTGTCTTTGTACCTCTTGGAATAATTATTTCCATTCCCAGAATGATAGTATCAAAGATTTCTTGAGCACATAAAGTGGGATCACCAGATGAAAAACAGGCCCTTTTCCAAGGAAAATCATAAAAAAACAATCGAAGACCATCCCAGTCATGCCAGACACGACCTGCAAGTAACTTACCATTCATTGGAGTTGTTGAAATCAAAGTGTGATCAGAATTACCCAAGGAGAGGGGGGGGGGGGTGAATTTTGATCTGATAAATATCAGGATGAAAAAACGGGTCCAGTGTGTTGGCAAATTGGCTATTCATCGTATCAGGAATATAAGTGGGTTGATCTATCAGTTGTTCCAGATCATTAGAAATAAATAGCAAATGCCTGTCGTTCTATTTCATTTTTTTGTTCGAGAATTTAAGCTATGACGAATTATGTACATCAAAATCACCCAATATGGTGACCTCAGCAGCTGGATGGATATCTTTGATGAAGTCGATATTTTACAATAAAAATCGAATAGTCTATCAAAAGAGTCATTGTTAGGTAATGAATAGAGATAACAGACAAATTTAGTTTGTTGACAATTGACAAGCTTAAACCACATCACGTCGAAATCTTTTGGTTTCAGCCCTTCTTCCCGTTGGCACGATAAATCATTGTTGCCTAAATTTGGAAATGCTTGAATATTTTCAAGGTTAGATATCAAAAATGCTTTCCACCAAGTCGAAATATCGCCGTCTTCCCGATACATTACTACTTTCATCAGTGAAAAAGGATTGCTAAGATATAAGAGGCAGGCGGCTGGTATATCTTGTGCCACCGAATTTTTTGAAAATCATTAGAACGAGTCTATGTGCGAGGGTGTTACCAATTTCATAATGACATTTTCGTTTTCGGATTCAATGTAGAAGAGCATGATATTAGACTCACCAGAGTTTCAGAAATTTTAGAATCAAAGTTTTATTGAATGAAAACAACTGTATTTCAGGCTCTCAAACATAGAATTTCTAGGGCATAGGCTATCACCAAATACTTTCTAGTAATCTCGGGGACATATAAACATTCCGCACTCCTAAGAATATCGATAAAATATAAAATTTCTTAGGTCTTATCAATTATATCGGAAAATGAATATCAAATTCAGCCACCTTAACTGAACCACATGAAATTAGGCAGACAGACGTATAAAGGGAAATTTTGGTTGAACGAGCAACGGGAGTCTTTTGGAAAACTGAAGGATGTGGTCCCATTCAATTTAATGAACGTGGACCACGAGTCAATGAAAGTTAAACTGATTGTAAAAGAAGGTACTGTTGAACCGAGAAAGACGTTCTGGCATTTGTTTGGGCAGTGGAACACTGTCACATGTAATTTTATGGAAAAGACGTCTGGGTTACTCATCATAAACCACTGGAAACTATATTCGGACCAACATCTGAACGTTCTCCGAGAATAATGAGGTTGGTAATGAGGATACAACCCTATAAATATAAAGTTATTTATTATCCGGACAAATTTAACATAGATAGCCGACCCGTTGTCTCGATTACCAAAACTTGACTCTGATCCCAACCGTTTAATGAATTTTTTTTTTCAGATTTTCAGCTATACCAAACCAAATGATATTCTGAAAGCAGCTATGAAGGCCATCCAGGGATAATTGCGATGAAAAATCGATTACGAAGTAAGGTATGGTGGCCAAAAATAGATTCTGACGAGGAAAAAATGGTGAAAGCATGCAAATGATGTACATTAAGTTGCAGAACCCTCCGAACCCCATGAAACGACGTGAATTACCGATACAACCATGGGTAGCAGTAGCTGCTTTTTTGGCCATCTTCCATGAGGTGAGGAGAATTTTTATTCGTCATGGTTGACTACTAGAGGCGGTACAAGGAGGTTATCAGTAAAAAGTTCAGTTTCAGTTATACAGGAAATATGTTCCAGGCTAGGCTATGCCGAAGGCAGAAGACATTGCTCGGGAACCTGGAGATAATGTATGTATCAAACACTTAGTAAAAAATAACAAAGTTTGTGCTAATTTCAATACTAGAAAACATACAGTTGTGAGCAAGGGTGGGGGTGTTATTCATCTCCGAAAGGATGAAACTGGCCAAAACTCACTTAGAAATATCATTCACCTGAAAAAGTGGAAGGTGAGTGGACAATCAGGAAATCCCCTCTTACAGAAACAAGCCAGATGACAAATCAACCTGACTTCCAATAATGACATTAATCTTTGAGTCAAACATTTATTCTTGTTTCAGATAACCAGCATCAAAAATGTAGAACGATGACCTCTTAAGATATATGGGAACTCTCACCACTTATGACGAAGAGGTATCAATTTTGTATATTGTACAATTAAGATCACTTAATAAATGATATTTTATGTAAATAAAGTAGATGTAGTAGTTGAGTTAATGTTATATATAGGTACTCTATTTTTTAACATCTAGTTATTTTTAGGAAAATATGATTGATTGAGATAATTTTAACGGATATTTAAAAGTTATATTTTGAAAATATAAGTGGATGTAGCGTTCACACTGTATTCGTGCCTATGATATAGGACGATTAGTAATTGTATGGTCCATACTTCATTGGAGTTTTTGTAATTAAGGTAGCAAGGCAATACATTTTACCACGGTAAATGAAAAAGACTAGTTTTTCGAAAATTCGCAACAAAAATATATCGACAAATCGATAGATATTCATATCCAATTGCTCGATAATTTTATAATTGTCAATTTCATCGCTACCAAGATTATCGATGTTCGATAGAACGTGATTATTCGTGAATATTCTGCTTGAAGAAGCTGCTATATGGCATAATACGTGTCGTGGTTTTGTAACCCCATTTATAGTGAATTGTATATATTTTTCAATATGGCTTTCCATCAAGTATCGAACATTCTGCTTAAATCTTGATACGATTCTCCTAGCGCCGGCCCTAACGAGATCGTAAACGCAGATGAGGGGTCGCGTTTAGTACAGAGCGTTGGATAGTTAGCGGAGCAGTTTAAGTATTTGTATTGAATTGTGGTGAAGTGTTGTTTGGAGTTTCAATCAACGATCCCAAGGAGAGATTATAACAATATTTGTTTTTCTTCAATTTCAGTCGAAAAGATCAATATCTTCGAAAAATGTATATCACATTCAGCAGATTGCATAGCCGAAATAATTTACAAAATATTACTTTTTTAATATGATATGAGACTTGGGTATAGAAAATATATTTACGAAGTAGACTGGAAGACAATATTTTGAAATGAATAAACAAAATGTTTTCAAATTCTCTCAGAATTTACATTCTTGACAATTGCTTTGCCAATATTTTTCCCACTGAGCATATCTGTAAATGCAGTAAACATATTCTCGAACCCTTCAGTAACTGTTTCCTGGTATTTGAGTTTTCCTTCCTTGATCCATATGATAATCTGTTTGATTCCTTCATCCCATCTATCCACCCATCTGGCAACCGAGAATCCTTCGAGTGTAAGTTCATTACTGATAATAGGACGATAGATAGATTTGACTGAAATAAAAACGAATATTGAATATTGAAGCATTATGAAATATTTTTGATATTGAAATATTAGTGAGTAAACAGTTATTTATACCAAGATAGGAAATTTTTCATTTTGTGTAACTCAACAAGCCACTCACGGGGTCTCTATCTGATTACATAAATAGCTATATATCCTATATTCGTTTACTGATGATATTATATATTCACAAACTAGGATTGAAATGTCCCCCCAAACCACCAGACAAGTTTTCAAAATTAGTTCGGTACCTACATTATATGATCCAATTGATAAATTTGAGCGTTCGTAAAGTCCTTTCCCCTATAACAAATTTGAAGTGGATGTGACTTGGATATTTCTTTATATCTTGATTTTTTGTCGGATTTCAATAATAACTTTTATCAAAGAACAATGCTATATGGTGCTGACTTTTAATGATCTCTCTGTATTTGGAAACATTCAACATATACTTAGTAACAGATATCTATTTATTTTCTGAGAATCCAGACATCTCTTCACAAATATCGTGAAACTTAAATAATTGTATATTATGCAACGATCATGTAATTATGGTTATTAATACACGAGCATTATCCGGGATACGAAACGAGCCGAAGATGAGCTTCATATGGTTTATGCAAGTCTAATAATACCATTATATGAGAGGCTATTTTTTCTACACTTGCTAGATGATGAAGAACTATAAATATTATAATTCATATTTGTATTGTGGGTCCTACTGATCTGGAAGTGGAAGGAATATTTAAATTTATTTCATTATTGCCAGTCTGAATAAAGTTCAATATCAAATTGGAAATGCTAATTTCATTCCGAACCGAATTTTCGCCGCCACTGTCCGGTAACATATTCCTGCAATATTATGTTCAGATATCTAATGATAACGAATATTTATGTGAAGCACTTTCCCATTTTGAAGAACCATCTGCTGAGATATCTCTCTCGAAACCTAGACTTCATTTTCTTCATATTCGTATTCCTTTGTTTCTTCAGTTTTTACATACCTTTCGAAGTACCATTATAACAGGAGATTGCACCACAGATTGATACCTTTCCAAATTTCCTCAAATTATGTATGACGGAACTACTTATCTCACCACCCACCTGAAAAGAAAAAACACCAAAAATTGCAAACCCAAAGAAATAGTATTCAAAAATGAATTGGCATTTGATAACATATATTTCTCATTAAGATGATAATGAAAATCTGTTGTTGAAAATATTACTGACAATTCAAAGCATTTACATGTTTTCAAGGTATGTCCTTAACTGGAGATGGTTTTCGTTAATTATTATAGACGAAAGATTGGAATTTTTGGGTGAATGTGAACCTCTTTATTAGAGACTCAACCCGATCAGGTCAGCATCTTCAGAAGAAAAAACTGATATTATTTGTATAGTTTGATCTATACTCAATAGATGGTTGAATATAGGATCTATTAGAATGAGTTCCAGCAATTGGATGGAGAAAAAGAATAATTAACGCATCACACACATTATCCTATAAATGTAATGCCGCCTACAGATATGTGGATGAATACTGGATGATTCTGAAGTTATGCTGCGAACAATACAAAAAAGTGTCCTATTCAACAGAACCTTCTTTCAAGAAACAAACAACTGAAGAGTCAATTATGTCATCATGGTATTTTGTTGAGGTTGTTTATTCCATTGTCGTGCTATGATTTCAATATGAACCTTTTTTTAATACAGGGTGAATCAAAACTCGGATTTTTTCAAAGATTTTTTCAAATGAAACGCCCTATATATCATTTCATTATTGAATTACTCTTTATGGATATGTTTTAGATGGTTCGAAAGTTATAAGTGTCAGGAAATAATAATTTTTACCTTAAACATCTTCATAAGAAACTTGAGTAGATGTTTCTGGTTGATATATTTTCTTCAGTCACGACCATCTGATATTATAGTTACCAATTTCATTTGGGTAAGGAGGGGATATATTTTCGGTTATAATTGAACGAGTGCATAAAAATTACCGATAATTTTGCAAGAAAGCGTGATATCTAAAAATTGCAAGAGTTTATTTTCATATTTTGGCGAAAGTCAAAAAAAAAAATGAAAATAACCGAATGCAATTTGTATAAGATATCACGCTTGAATGCAAAATTATCTGGTCATTTTTATGCACGAATGTAATTCATTGGAATATTTCACGAATAAAAAAATTCTCAAGGAAATGTTATTTTTTGTTCATTTATACTTTCCTCTATAGATTGTATGGAGTACTCACCTAAACGCAAAATGTTTTTCTAATTTTGAAGTCTATCTGACATTTATTTGTGTTGTTTACTGACGTCTAGCGATACGGTTTCAAACGTTGTTATGGTGACTTGATACAATGCAATTACCGCTGTAAGTTTTCGATAATTGCATTGCTCTTATGGGACATTTTATATATGAGGGAAATATTCTTGCTGACAGTTTGTCTGGGAGAAGGTAAGTTTGGCGCCAAATGTATCAAATATATAAATTTTGTAAGTGTAAGAATGCGCTATTTTCATAAAACATTTGAGTCCGTCAATTCAGATGTCTGGTAGTAACAATATTGAATGATTCGAAAATAATTTCGGTGACAAGTCTCATTTAACTCCAGATGAAACTTCTTTCAAAATTGAAATCAGTTCAATCTCGGAACAAATTTAGTTATCAGAACGAAGAATGAATGCAGTCAGCTTTTCTTTGAGTTTTCGTAAACAAGATCTTCCACCCCTGAACATTTTTCTATTCTCATAACTATTTGCAGTTTTTTCAATGGATTCTGTAGACATGTTTTTAATTGCCCTCCTCAGTCGTTCGATTTAATTGAAGTTATGGGATCCTTATATACTATGTTCTTGAAATATTTCTATAGGAAAAAATCTAGAGGGGTCAGATCGGATGACCGAGGTGGACAAGATGTGCTCCTCAAATATCTCGTTTAGTTTCAAATAAACATTATTCGTACCATGTGGGGAAGCACCGTCTTGTTGGTATAATGACAAGTTCAAATCACTCAGTGGTAGGTTTTTCATTTCAGGCTTATTTATATTTTCTAAAATGTCTATGAATTTTGCACCCGTTAAGTTTTCCTCATAAAGTTGAAATGAGTAAACTCTTATTTTTCTTTATTGCACAGTAAATATTGAAGGAACATGAATCCCGAAAATGACTTTCCATGATCACAAATAAATTTTCTTGTGACCAGTAATGACTATTGTGCCTGCTGATAATACCGTTTTTTGTAAATTTTGCTACGTCACCACTTCCCAGGAATCTTCTTGAATTCTTACCAAAACAGTTTACAAAATTTCGAACGCCTCACATATCTTCTTCTTTCAAGGAGAGTATCAGGTGATATTTGACACTTGTGATTTGACAAAATTCTATGTGAACTTTTGAAAGATATCCTCGGATGTCTCACTCCTGCATCGCGAAAAGCGTGAAAAATGCTAAACCCGTAATAACTGTGTTTGGAACTTCAACTGTTTTTTTTTATTTTCGCTACCAAAACCAATCACCGACGCCGGTGGGATCTTTTACGAGCCCAACATCCATGGACTCGGGACCGCCGGCTTTGCGTCCCCTCCGAAGGACATCATATCCTCGATACATCTTCTGTTCATTGATATATTGCCTGTGAGATATGCTATGCTGTTTTGCTGCAGTTGTATGGGCATTCGACGCGGTCTTTCACTGCATGAGGTCACCCATTCAAGTACTAACCACGCTCGGCGCTGCTCAACTTCAGATATCGAATGACTGTCAGTCAACCTGAAAAGCTGGGCTGTGCCCCCTACTGGCTTTCTGTTCTTAATTGGTTTTTTGAACCAACCGAGATTGTTCAGACTACGTATTATTCTGTTTATTGTGTCTCTGTTCAGTGTTGATTAATCGGGATATCTGTTAACGAAACTACGGCACGTTAGAGATTTTTTTTTCGGATTGATAGTAAATAGAAGGTTTATACAGGGTGTAACATAAGTGCGTTGAAATATTCAAGTGACCTATTCCTGAGACAATTTTAAGAAAAAAAAGTCTATATCAACTTGTGTCTGGAATTGCTTCGTTTCGGTGATACAGGGTGTAGAAATTGTTTTTTTTTTGAATGATAATGGTTTGGACTTCCATTGAAACCTGTTGCTGAGAACGAAAGGTCAAAAATACAAATCGAGTAAGGAAATCAAGTCCAAACAAAAGGTTGAAATGGATTTTTTGATCAATAATGGAATTAAGGATCACAAAAAAAAATGTTACAAAAAAAGCGAGGAATCGAATATGAAATATTAGTAAAAAAAATTTAAATAAAGAAATAAATGATATAATATTGTGACAAGAAAATCGAGATATTAAATGTGAAATATTAGTTAAATAATTCAAATAAAGAAATGAATGAAATAGTATGAATAAATGTTGAAACCAAGTTTCGAGTTGAGTTTACTAACGACGTTTCGATTGCTGTTATCCGCAATCGGGTGATGACTGACAATATTTCGAGGTATGGGCGGTTATAAGATGTCTATATACTGGTGTTTCTAATGTTGCGATATTGTTTCAGACAAACCTGTGGACAAGGCGTGGTAGTTCATCAGTGGCCATGAGGGAGCGCTGGTTATCAAAAATTTCTATTAATTTTCGTGATCACTCGATCCATGGAACACGCTGTTGCCAATTCTGATGTTTTTGTGAATGGATAGAGAATTTATCGGGACTGGATATGTGAGGTTATTGAAAACACCAAAACACGCCAAATTTGTGTTTAACTTTATGCGTTATTTATTCCATGTAGTTTGAAAATAATTTTCAGTTGGAATAAATTTGCATTGTGTTTTTACTGATCTGGACCAGAATTCGCAACGACATGGCCACTTGGCAACACAGGACTGTCATCTCCACTGCAAGAATGCCGGTACCTGGCGGATTTTTTGCAGTACTACTACGCCTACATCATCAATTTTTTGATCAAGTTGGCCATATCGGTCGTCTGATTTGCTGACAAACTCCTATATGGAGTAAACACACCAGTATATAACCACCTTAGGCGGTTATGAAGCCTCGATTTCCTCATGGTGAAGGAAGGGGCGGTACTAACAATGAGGCGCACGGGTGCTAATACTAGAAGTGCGTTGATCGATTTTCAGCAAGAAATGGATGAAGTGGCGCGAGATTCTCCCTCATCGAGCCGAAGTCGGTCCATGCCTTGGATAAGCGGTCTCCACACATTCCGGATCTCCACGCTGGGGTGACTGAATGCGTCATTGTTGAGGATGTTGGCGGCCTCCTTGAATTACCCCTTGAACCAGTGCTACTCCTCGTGTATGACCTCGGGTACAGACCATTCAATGCTGTAATGGTTTGTCCAAACATGTTCCGCCATTACTGATTTCGTTGTTTCTCCACGTTGTGTTTTTCTTGTGTTCGCCTATTCTCACTTCCAATGGTATTTTGGTTTGCCGCACTCGCATGGTATCCGGTAAACGCAGTTGTTGGTGTCGATGTTTTTATTCGGTGGTCGAATTTTCGTGAGCTGGCTGCGTATTGTGTTTCCTGATCGCAAGACTATGACGTTGACTTCCCTACTATCCTCTTGATCCTCTCTGAAAGTACTCTCACGTAGGATTTTTTTTAAAACATTATTTTCTTCAATTAATCAAACCTTAATTCTATTATTGACCAAAAAATCCATTTCAACCTTTTGTTTGGATTTGATTTCCTTACTTGATTTGTATTTTTATCCTTTCGTTCTCAGCAACAGGTTTCATAAGAGTTAATAATATAGAAGTCCGACCGATTACCATTCAACAATCTCCTTAAAATACGATTATGACAAAATTAACTGTTCATCAGTTTGTTTCTGGAAAATAGGTACTATTGAATATGACCATTTTTTCGTATTGTTTACAACATAACTTCAGAATAACTCTGTAGTATACTACCACAACCCTATATTCCTCTTTGGAAGGAACCCGAATATGCAAAACATAATATGTCATTGAATTTGAAAAAACATAATTTGCACGCATTTATTAGGCACTCTGTTTTGTATTTGCCAAATTATTCAAAAAGACTCACATTTATATATAGGTATGGATAATGCAAAAAAAAGATACGAAAAAAAGTTTTAGATAAAAGTTACATGATATCACAATGGCCACATTTTGAAATCAGTTCCAGATGTACAGGGGGTTGCATTTCTCCGTGAGAGCAAGAAGCCGTATTGTTTACAACATAACTTCAGAATAACTCTGTATACTACCACAACCCTATATTCCTCTTCGGAAGGAACCCGAATATGCAAAACATAATATGTTATTGAATTCGAAAAAACATAATTTGTACGCATTTATTAGGCACTCTGTATTTGACAAATTATTCAAAAAGACTCTCATTTATATATAGGTATGGATAATGCAAAAAAAGATACGAAAAAAAGTTTTAGATAAAAGTTACATGATATCACAATGGCCACATTTTGAAATCAGTTCCAGATGTACAGGGGGTTGCATTTCTCCGTGAGAGCAAATGATAATTTTTTAAATTGAACTTTTTATAACAGCCATAGTTCCCCACACAGCGCTATCTTTTTTTCTGCCACAATGCGCCTTTGCCAAGTATTTTTTTGTAAAATTCGAAAGTGAATCGTGCTTTCAATGAAACTGCTGTTTTGAGTTGTTTTATGAAAGTGATTTGCTGGGGTGGCTCGAATAACTTTCAAAATATCAGTAACGACCTGCTACTCTTTCCATAAAAAAATATCGAGTATTTGTTGAGTCTGAATGAATACCCTCGTTAAAAATACTTAATTGTCATTTGTATTAGACAATATTTGTTGGTAGTTCAGTCAATAATTGCTTCTTTGAAATCTTTGCTCACCTCAACTCGAGCAAGCTGCGTCTCTTCAAGATGCTGGTCACATTTTTCTTCGCAGTTTTTTTGGTTTCTTAACCTATCCTAATTTGAAAAAATAAGAATTAATATTGAAATCAACACACTCATATAGATCCCAATAATTGAATTTTATTTTTTCAGATTGTGATAGTATAAGAAACCAAAAAAACGACGAAGAAAGAATGCATACACCACAAAATAATGACATTCAAACAGTGCTGATCATATTGTTCTTCCGGAACTAGCTGTTGATTCAGATCTTGCGCATTGTCACTTGTGAATAATACATGACACACTTATGACGACATTTGGGGTTCTTGCGACAAATTGAAATGTTTATAAAATGTTTTTTTTATAGAACTGAAAACTTCTTTTCGACTCCTTATTTGTGAGCCTGGGTGTTCCCCATAAATCGCCAAGCAATATCAAGAACTAATTCAGCTCTTTTACTCATTTTTGTTCCAAATAGAAAGAAAAAATCACAAAAACCACTACTAACTACTATCCAAAACAAAATTGTCCTGAAATAAAAAAAAAACAAATTGACTCTGATCATTTTCTATAAACGGTATCTTGAAGTTGGATCTTTTTATATAACAGGAAACTGATTTTTTCCCCAGTCGCTCAAATCATTACTCAATGGATGCCCCAAAAAATCCAGTAGGCGCTTGATACTTTTTACACCAAAAATGAATGTATTTATGTCGTTTGGAACCTCGATCCCAATTCATGCAATTTGGCGCTTGATTCTTAAATTAAGATATGAATGTTTGAAATTCGAAATCAACTGAAGAGGGTTGAAGTAACGTGTGACGTTAATTTTTCTTGTTCATGTCATATAAAGTTCATACAGAACTACTTTGCGATAGAGATGCAGATAGTGAACTGAGATATAAGAGCTCCTAAAATTTCAACTGATTATTTTTTACAAAATCAGGTGTCGCTATAATATTAACACTCAATTTTCACGTAAATCATTACGCAACTCATCAAATGCAATATCAATCAAGTCCCTATTGAGAGTAAACCATTCTGACCGAAATCAGTATTTTTTTTTTAGCGAATTAGGATGAAACTCACATTATCAAAATAACAGTCAACTCCTTCAGGAGAAAGATTTTTCAGAGCTGAATCGATATCTTCAGTTTTATAATTGATAGCATGGTCGAAGCCCAACTCCTCCTTTATCCATTTACATTTTTCGTCTGACCCAGCGATCCCAATTACTTTACATCCTTTTATTTTGGCTATTTGTCCAACAATACTTCCAACTGCTCCAGCTGCTCCTGATACAACCACGGTTTCTCCTTCTTTAGGTTCACAAATCTCGAGGAAACCGAAATAAGCAGAATTGCTGAAGAAAAAAATTGAAGTTTGAAGTTCAACGTAGAACGGTACTTCTCTAAGAAAATGATTTACCCCGGTCTTCCTAAAACACCTAATGATAATGACAACGGTAAATCATCTAAGTCATCTGGAATAAGAGTTGGTCGTTTATCTTTTTCTGGGTGGGTTCCATCTGAAATTGTATGGGTTCTCCATCCAAAAAACCCTAGAACATATTTGCCTCTTGGAAACTCCACATGTTTGCTTTCACATATCCTAAGAAACGACAGGTTTATTAATAATTCCAAACAGTATGGTCATACGAGTATGGTGAAGAAATATATTGATTAATCTTACAATTACGATTTTTCTGATATCTTCCGATTAACTCCGAATCTTTTGTGCGTAGATCACTTAGAACAAAAAACTCTGCAAAACGTGACTAAACAAGGTATTCATGGAGCTTTAAAAATCTGGAAAATCTGGTAAGATATATCACACACTCACTGGAATTTATGGCATGAGAGTTTACCAATCTCAACCAGCCAGAAAAATTAAGTTGGTTTGGTTCATGTCTGTTGCGTAAATGAATATGGAATACTAAAATACTTGACTGGTTTTCAGAGTGAATTGTTAAACCTATGAATGGATTTTTTTCATAGTACTCTCTACTCGTGTAGACATATCCTGAATGGTATCTGCTTGATTCAAGTTTCGGGTGCTACACATGACAAATTGAGCTGGGTGAAAGGGTGATTCTGCGCCCGTCGCGACACATAGGCTGTTTTAGATAGACACTTTTTTTTGTGAAATAATTAAACGTCTGTGAATGATATGTACATATCAACAGAGTGTTTGCTGAAAATTTGATCACTTTCTCGAATACTTAATTTTAGTTAGTTATAAGATAGCTCAGTTGTGGCTGAAGAATCGACCATATTTTTGGACAAACTAATTTTCCTCCTTTTTCTCGTGAATAAAAATCACTCGCGGAATGTATAAGGGTGGGAGCTAGGATAGGAAATCATATGAATGATGTATATCCGACACAACAACCAACGCTGTACTTCTTTCTCAAAATATTTTTTGGACATAACTCTAATGACTCGTATCGAACTTGAGGCTTTATTTTCTGAATTGTGTTAAATCTCGATGAAGCCGAAAGCGGAAACTTAAAACAAATTTTTCTTAGATTTCCAAACAGTGTTATTTTCGATTATAAAACAGCTCCGATTAGTTAGAGAGTACTTCTCGACCTCTCCAGATCACAACTGTGTAACAATTTTAAACTGTTCTTCTAAGCTGTCCCGCTACGAACTGATTTCAGATGTATTCACCAGGTTCAGCTGCAAACACGTTGAACATATGGCCCTAGCTTTACTCAGCTCCATCATTCAGATTCTTGGACATACATATAGTGGCTCATCTACAGATACATAACAACTACACTCTGTGTGATATTCGAGTAGATTTTCTGCTATACGGGTCAGTTACATTGAAATCGAATATTACACACCGTTATGATCTTGGATCTTGTGTACCGTGTAAAGGAGAACCAAATTTTTAATGACTTACAGCTCAGTCAGCACGGTTTTATTACATAGATGATATCACCTCATAAGTCTTTCTCTTCATGAGTGATTCCGGATTCGAGGTATAGCCAAGGAACGAACGTCTCAGAAAGTCTCACCATCTTTTGATTTAACGCCGAGATGTGATGAGAAGTGACACCATTTTGATATACTTTAGTTGTGAGTGATTTCGCAAATGTATTTGTTTGCATCGACATCACATCACATCGTTTTTTCGTGAGACAAAGATTTGTTGATATATTTCTACCTCGATTTTATTGCACTCTTTCAGAATTCCCAGTCTCTGCAGATGCTGCAATTGAATGCACTGCTTTTTTAAGTGCACGGCGAATAGGAGCAATCGAAAGTTTTGGAAAGAAAAAGGGCCAAAGGAATCACCCTAAAAAACAAGCATTCTCAGTTTGGTCCGTTTAAAGTCCAAACTCACATATTGATTCGATGGTGCATTACAATATATTTGATCTCATCATGAGATTGTGCGATGATATTCAAATTGCAGAACGACTTGACGGGGTGCATCCAAATATCTCCTCGAAGTGTAATTCTTTGCTTTTGACAAGCATCTATGTTCTTAGACTGAGAACAGTCAATCTCTCGACCAACCAACCCGGAATTTTAGGATCCCCATGTATTCATTTGCGTATGAATATACTAATGTACTGCCCACGTAATATCTTATGTAGTACGTCACACATCGTGTGGTTTCGACTACTTGATCTTTGTCACCTACGTGACGCTCAGCTTCACCACTTCTTCGTTATGTTATCAGAGTGGCGTTATACATTTCTTCCGTGAAAATATGAGGAGCTCCAAGTTAATTTGAATCAGTATTAATTGATTCTGGGATGTGAACATCCTCTACAGTCTTGCCCCTTGGAAACTTCTTGTTAGAAAAAGATATTCCCCAAAATAGATCAACGAAAACTGCCTGATATGTTGTAAATAAGATACAATTACTGACTGAAATGACCGATAGTATACTTGAAGTCTTCATGAATTAACATGTTAGCTACAAGAACGATGAAATCGAACTGAACTACTTTTCCTCTTATTGAGTGACCTCCCGTGACTTTCAACCAACTACAAAATCAATTTTAAAACATGTTCCTTACTTGGCAACCTGCATCCCAAAGAACGGTTCCCCCAATTTCAAAAACTGAGCTTTTGCTCTCATGTATGGATCAACACTGAGATATACTGCTTCCACCAGGAATTCTGAAAAAAAAATCAACGGCTTTTTATTTTTGTCACCTCCGTCCTTTTGTATCAACTTTCGGGAGTTATGATAAATCCTTTTCTATGAAATGATAGAGGTTGATTATTGGAATAAAGAATTCAATTGAGAGTGGACCTCGTGTTGGTACCGAAAAGGACTTCACAAGTGACCCATAAAAAATTTTCGAAGCAAAATAAATATTTCAATCAATACTAGGTGTGGGGATGAGACTGACTCTTCTCAATCTCGCACCATAGTTCATGATTCCAGGAAAACACTTCAATTCAACACTATTCACATTATCATCAATATATAGGAGTCATTTTTGAATCACAATCGGTGTTTGTTTTGGCACCGAAATCAACAAAAGTTACTTATACCGATGGAAAAAATAACTATCGAATCATGCAAAAATGATGCAGTGTGAACGAGGAAACAGTTGACCAGATTGAAAAGAGGTTTTGGTCGCAATGGACTACCGACTTTTAAATTGAACCACCGTACATTCTCCATAACTTTTTCCGCTAACGACTGATAAGTAGGAAGCCGGCAGTTGTCTGCGGGTTCGAATAATTGAAAATAGATTAGTTCACTCGCATAGTTGATAGTCCATCGCGACCAAATCCATAATTTTAAGCTGGATGAATGTGACTGCTGGCTAGCTCAACTCTGGATGGGAAGTCCCAAGAACCGATATTCGTTTTCCACATCTGTATACCATTTACGTGACTTTAGACAATGAACCTAAATGGGTTGTGGTAATGTTCTTGAATTGGTATGTATGTGAAACACTTGCATTGAAAAACAGGCTTTGACTGATCGAGGGCCAGACAAACAGAAAACTTGATACGGGGGTAGCTAATTCGCAGGTCAGCAACTCAACAATATAATTGCATTTTGACTGAGAATAAACCTTGTAGGTCAGGTCGGCAAATATTCTTGTAAGTTAGGGTGTACAGTGGTGAGACTTGAACACATAAATCCATTTTGGACGATAATATTTCAAACCCCCATCTCCTTTGTCACGAAAATGAAAAAAGAAACGTCCAATAGTGAAAAAATGGTGGAAATTTTTTCAGGTTGGGATGTACGGATGTGAAACTAGAACATATAAATGCATTTTATTTTCGGTTCAACCCGAACTCAACTACATACAACTGACGCGGAAACCTATCCGAACACACACACATAGCTACTTGCTCATTGAATATAGATCAATGTTGGACGCCTCTTCTATAGAAAAAGGTTGACTGGGAAGATTCAGTTTGAAGTAAGTTGTTCAAAATCAACACTTGGTAGAACTATTGATGACTCACTCGTGCCAGTGTCACATTTTGACACAACACACAAAACTGATATCTTCAAAATAATTTTTGGTAATGGCTTGAAAACGGAAGTACAGAACTTTTGAATGTCATTATTTTGTGGTAGATGGATTCTTTCTTGGTAGTATTTTAGGTTCTCCACAACTTGCACAAACTACACATCCTGTAACAAACATTATACTTCTTGTCCCTCGATTATCTGAAATGATAAAACTGATCGGCAACATTCAAATACAGTAGAATGGAATGACACTCAAATTAAAGCAAGAGAAAGAGAGCAATAGCAGGAGATGAAAGTTGAAGGAGTCTGCTTTTATTATGATGTCATGCTTGCATCTCAAACATTTCAGTTGATATGGATCGCGCCTCTTGAAAAACATATGTCAAATCTCAAATTTTTGACATTTACAAGGAAACGAATCTAAAAGAGAATAAAATCATAAATAAATAAATTTTGTTAAAGATTTTGGAAAAGGAAACGGATTTGGTTCCCGAAACTTCAAAGATGAGTATTTCAATAAATATTAGTTGTTGTATTTTATTGAGAGGCAAATTTAATAAATACGAGAAGTTGCTGACTAATGAAATGTGTTCCATTAGAAGGAACTGTTTTACAATTAACGCAGCAACTTATCGGGGTAGATTAAAAACCTACCCTTCTGCACTTGTATGAATTCCAATTTTTTCTCATTTCTTTCAGATTGTGGTAGGTTGAGAACACAAAAAAACTACGAAGAAAGAAGCAGAGTAGTTTCTGAAACGTCGCCAAGGGAAAGTATAAAATATTTTTTACATTTTTTTTTTAAATTCAATCTCCCGATTCGCGAAGAATTCGAATCGTAACTGACAAAATAGGCAGACAATTTTGCTTTTTCGTAATATTGCATTCACGTATCGGGTCGAATATACAAATTTGCCCTATAAACAGATATCATAAAATTTAAAGCTCAATGGAACACCGGTGCTGCTTTTTCTTCAATCAATTCATTATGATTTGCATCAACAGAAAATCGAATTAAGTACCTGATTATTTGTTTTTAATTGTAAAGTTCCTGTGGTGGGGGGAGGATTTCAATTTTTCGGCTAGAAAAACCAACTGAGAAAGCTATATTTGGTCGAGTTTTATGCGTAAACTCACAAAAGCTTCTCTGTACGGAAAACGGGTTTCATTTTGTTCGTTTGTTCGGATAGTACTAATATCATTTATATGAATTGTTGAAGATTTTGCTCGATTCATATTGAAATTTTCAATGACTGAGGCCAATATATCGCTCATCTCATACGATTTCGATTCAAAGAAAGAATTTGGTTTTCATTTTTTTCACAATTCTGAATTCTGAGCTCAAATCATGGAGAACGGTATTCATTTCCCGCTCGTAGCGTTCGCTAGTAGCAGCCTATCGTGAATTCCATTTGAGAAGAACTTGTTGCAAGCCGTATAAAGATTTGTTCAGCAAACAAACGTAACGTTCTTTGTCGAATCCTTCTGGAATTTGAATCGAAATTTTCTCGTCCAGTTGTCTATATAAGAAGGCTATCCTGTTGTCGAAGTTTTTTATAACTGGGTTACTAGTAGCAAGAAGAGCGAATAAAATTCTCAGCGAACAGCTGTTTACTACTGGGCTGTCTCAGAGAAATCAACGCGTACTCCTGTTCACATCCTCTGTGACTAACTTCGCTCTACACCTTCCATCATCTTTGATTTTGAATACCCAAAAACTGGATAATACTCTCTCCCCTTGAACACCTGTTTTTTAAACGTATGTCCATATATCATTTTTACTTAATGATTCTTTCTCTCCTTCTATAGCAGCCTTCCACATATAACTGTCAGGAGAACGATTTGCTTCATGATACGTTAACAACATATTCTTTATATTTCTTTGGTCTACTGCGTTTTCTTCTCCTGAACCAGTTGCCTTATTGCTCATTTCATTTCTCCCTAATTCATATAAACTTTCATCTTCATTTTGATCGTCAAACCAGATTCCTACTATTAAGGTAGTTTAAACTGACCTGAACAGATTGTTCAGAAGATGATTTGGTTATCAGCCAGTTCATTTCCTAAATTTCCAGCATCCTGTACGATATTGTATGAACTATTCTCATCACCGTGGTTTTCAATATAGAGCAAGAGCCCGCGACCGTCAGAACTTCGTTATTTTATAAAATCTGAAAGTTTCTCTGCGCATCTCAACACAGGTGAGAACGATCAGTGACTATGAGATCTGGATGATGGTTACTTGATCAGATACCAAGTAGCAAAGGTGTATAAAATAGTACCTCACTTTCGTCAAAGAATGAAGCTCAATTTTTACATATTTTTTTGGGACGATATTAGAAATCACACCATCCATTGCCAGGCATCTACTACAGTTTCAACCCCCTGCCAGACACCCTTACACTTTATTGAATTTGATTATACTTACTTTTGACAGTATTTGAAGCGTATTTGTGACGCCATCTACCCTATGATTTCGATATTTCCTTTTATTTGACAATGTGAGACAAGACAAAGTTATCTTCTCTGAATGTTAAAGTAGGTGCAGATAACTATTTTTCAGTTTGACACAATGGTCTGACTGAAATGTTAACAGAAAGCTGATGAAGCTCCAAGGCAGTGTTTAAAATGGAAGTTTATACGGAAAATAAAAGTTTGAGCCTGAAAATACCCCTAAAAGTATGAATGATCTACGATGTTGATGGAATATTCCACGTCTGTTTCTGAATTGATTCCTATCTTATGGCATTATGCATAAGTAATAAAGAAAATGTGCGCTTCTAACTACGACATCTGTAAGAAATATGTAAGAAAACACATGAATTGGAAGATAATCCTTGCTGCCTGTTTCCTGCCCAAGTAACCAAGATCCAAACTCCATAGTCGGTGATTGCTCTTACCCTTACCTATAATGGGGACATGCGCAAAGAAACTTTCAGCTTCTATAAAATAACGAAGGTCTGGCGGTCGCGGGCTCTTAGACTAATAACATACATTTCTGACATATTTTCATGATGACATTTATCAGTCAAAGCATAAGTGATTTTTTTTGTCTCTGAATACAACATCTCTACGAGTGATTATTTGATGTTTTTCTGAATCCCACAGCTGAAAGCCATTAAAACCATTGCCAATAAAGGTGTACACTTTGCTAGGGCTGTCCAGTTTTTTGGGGTATCCCAAAACTTTAGTTGAAACTGGCTCAAACTTGAAGAAATCTTTTCAGACGGAATTGACAACGGCAAGAAGTTGATATATTTTTTATTACACAGAAAACATGACAACCACAACATACAGAGTACAATATGTGAAAGGTAACATTGTATTCTCAACACTCTTCCTCAATGTGAACTCTTCATGAATCTTAAAGAGAGACGATTGAAAAATAACACTCTTCCTCAATGTGAACTCTTCATGAATTTGAAAGAAAGATGATTGAAAAGTTCTCTTCCTAGGGGTTTCGTAAACAAATCAGCATAATTTTCCTTGGATGGAATGTATGCAATATTCACATTTCCATTCAAAATTCTCTCTCTAGTATAATGATAATGAATATCAATGTGTTTGCTTCTCTGGTGTAGCACAGGATTTTCAGAGAGATGTATAGTCGACTGGTTATCACAATAAAGTAATGGTGTCAAGTGTTGATCCATATCACTTAATAACTGCGACATCCACATAGCTTGTCTACAGGTGATAGACAAAGCCATGTATTCAGCTTCTGTGGTAGAAACTGCTACACTTTGTTGCTTTTTAGTGGACCAACAAACAACACATCCACCGTAAAATGCAACATATCCACTATATGATCTTCTATCATCCAACGAATTCGCAAATGAGGCATCACTGTACAAAATTAGTGAAGGTGAAGGTTCTGAATTATATACTTGTTTTTTCTTTATTGTTCCCTTCAAGTAACGAAAAAGATGCTTTACTGCATTGTTATGAATATTTGATGGATCGACAGAAAATTGCGACAAGACATTGACGGAGTAAGAAATATCGGGCCGTGTTCCCATAGCTAGATAAAGAAGACTACCAATTTTCGACTGGTATAATTCTTTGTCAGTTCTTGAGTCTCCTTCTTGTGATTTTCGCAACTGTGTTCCACAATCCATAGGGGTTGAGGCAGGTTTACAATCCAAAAAATTATATTTATCCAGCAATTTATGAATGTACTGCTCCTGCGATAAAGTCAAATAATTATTCTGCCAAGTGATTTGGAGAGAAAGAAGAAATTTTGGTATTCCGAGAAAAGTTACTTCGAAATGTTGAACCAAAATATTTTCAACAGTTTTTATTTTCTCATTTGATGTAGCAAGAAGTAGGAGGTCATCCACATAAACTGCTACAAGCTGTTGCTTATCAGGAGAGGAAAATAAGCAAGGATCTGCAGTGGACTGTTGAAGATTGATTTTGTTCAGAACTGTAATCAATTTCTGATTCCATTGACGAGGTGACTGCTTCAATCCATAAATACTTTTCTTCAATCGACAAACTCTCCCTGGTTGTTCATCAACCCCTTTCGGTATTTTCATGTAAACCTCAACGTCAATATCCCCATTCAAGAACGCTGTTTTTATGTCCAGTTGCCTTACTACCATTTTTCTATGTACAGCATGAGATAGAAGTAGTCGAATCGTTTCGTATCGCACCACAGGAGAGAAAGTCTCTTCAAAGTCAACTCCTGGAATTTGACTGAATCCCTGGGCAACAAGTCTGGCTTTATATTTACAAATTTCTCCCTTTTCGGACATTTTTTTCTTGAAAACCCATCGACATCCAATGACTCTTTGATCGTTTACTGATTCAACAATGTCCCAAACTCCATTTTTCTTCATTGATTCCAGTTCTTCAGTAATTGCTAGTCTCCATTCTCTTTCTTCTGGACCAGACACTGCTTCTTCAAAAGTTGATGGTTCATTTATAGCAAAATTGCAGAATTCTTGTTCATAACGTAGTGGTGGGTTACATTTTCGAGTACTACGTCGAATATTGAAATGATTTTCTTCTGAACTACTAGCTACAGGCTGTATTTCATCGTATATTTCATTTGTTGAACATTTTGGAATATAACTCCTGTCTTCTTCAGAAATGTCATCATTTTTATTTCGGTTGTTGAATGGTTCATTTTGAATAGACTGTATCTGAAGTTCTTCAGTTTTATCCATTGGAGTGATATGGAACATATCATCAGAAATGAAGACATAATCCCTTGAAATTGTAACTTTCTTTCCTGTCCAAAATCGATACCATCCGATTTTCTCACCATATCCGACTAAAAATGCTTCTGAGGCTCTTTCATCAAACTTTCTACCCTTCACTCGAATTTCTTCGGAAATATAAGTATAAGCTCTCTCCCCGAATCCTTTAAGATGATTAATTGATGGTTTTTTACCAAGAAACAACTCGATCGGAGTTTTATTTGTGAAAGAGTGAGGTAAATGATTTTTTGTATATACTGCATGCGCCACAGCTTCAGCCCACAATATTTCGGGAAGTCCAGAGTCAATGAGACTTGTTCTAGCTATCGTTGTTATAGTTCTATTAAAACGTTCTGCTGAGGCCATTTGTTTCATGGACTCTTGAAATGGAATTTTCAGTTTTAATTCCCGTATCTGCGAAAAAAGACTTCAATGAATTCGATGAATATTCGCCTCCGTTATCGGACTTGAATATTTTAACTTTTCTTTCTGTTTGGCGCTCAATTCTCCTTATAAACTCTTTAGTAGCTTCTTCTACTTCACTTTTCTTGGAAATGAATTTCACCTCTGCATATCTTGAAAATTCGTCAATGAATGAAACGTAGTAGTTCTTTCCCCCTAATGATTTGATTGGAAAAGGTCCAGCAACATCGGAATGAATCTTTTCCAAAAGCTTAAAACATGGATTACCTTCCTTTTTGTTGATTTTTCGAGTCATCTTTGATTTTCGACATGCCGAACACTCTATTTCGAAGGTTTGTTTGGGTAATACATTAGGGTCTGCTACAGAGTTTTTTATATCAGAAAAGGACCTGATGGGAGCATGTCCTAATCGTCTATGCCAGGTCGAAATACTAATATTATTTGTAGCCGGTTCATTGTCCTCTTGGAAAACATTTTCTTTATTTTTCGAAACTATCCAGCCAACCATTCTGTCTTTTTTCCATAGGGTTATATCTTCTCCACCTTTCATGGTTATTCCTTTGGATTTCAATGTTTCCCATGATATAAGGGAACATTTAAGTTTGGGAGCATAAATAACATCGTGAAGTGTAACATTTATAGTGGAACCATGCGGCAAAACAGCTTTCAGCTTAACATGACCAATGTGTGTTGCTTCAATTTTTTCATTATTTCCAAGTCTGATGGAACCTTTATGAGGATGAATATCGTCAAAGACATGAATATTTCCAGTCATATGGGAAGTCGCTCCAGTATCAAAAATCCATTTGGACGATGCATTGTTCGCAAATGATGCAGGATATGCAACCTCGTCAGAATCATCGCTGTGGACTACGTGGACTTTCTCGTCGTAACGTTTTTTGTTTCTACAATTTTGAATAGTATGTCCCTGGTACCACCTGTTATTATCCTTGCAGTATTGACATTCTCTGATAATTTGTTTCTTCTCTTTCTTCACCATGAAAGCAGTATTATCTTGTGATATAGATGTGGTACTTGATAGTTCTAATAACCGAGAACAAACATCGTCATAGGTCAGATTATCTTTGGTTTTGAGGTTATCAACTATATTATCCATTTCATCCGGTAGGGTGGTTAAGAATAATGAACCTTTTGCTTTTGCTGAATTAGCTAAGGGACGTAGAGCAGCTTCAAGGGAGTCATTTTTCTCAGATGGAGTTTTCGCTGTGCGTTCAATTAATCTCGCCCAAAGCTCATTATATTTAGCTATATGGTCTGCTAAACTATGCTTGGTTTCACATTTGATTCCTACGACTGATTTCACTAGGGCATGCAGAGAATATTCATTTCTTTTATTGAACAGATCGTTCAGTTTCTTCCACATTTCGTTAGCTTCTGTGAAGCAAGTTATTTGAGGGGCGATGGCTGAGTCTACATTGAATAATAAAAACGCTCTAGCTAATGAATGTCGATAGCGCCAGTCTTCACATTCCACTTGAAATTCTTTCATTTTCTCCGAATACTTAGCATCAGATGGTTCTACTTGGAGTCCATTTCTTGCTGGGTCTTTCTCTTCGCCTGTTGCTATTTTAAAGAGGTTGTAAACATCCATGTATGCAAAAACCATGGTTTTCCACGAGTGGAAGTTAGAAATACCATGATGTTTCTCAAATTTGGGAAACTTATCCATATTTGTGACTTCTGATATTTTTTTGACACTTCGATAGTCTTTCTGACAGCTCTACGAATTTCTCCCTGAATAACTGTTAAATTCGGGCTTACAACTTTGATAACAACTTCAGTTGATTCCTCCAGGCGGTTAGCGACGATCTGGGCCCATAACCTGTTGAAACTGGCTCAAACTTGAAGAAATCTTTTCAGACGGAATTGACAACGGCAAGAAGTTGATATATTTTTTATTACACAGAAAACATGACAACCACAACATACAGAGTACAATATATGAAAGGTAACATTGTATTCTCAAC